>VZTD01004180.1:0-186389 GCA_013397725.1 Rhagologus leucostigma | reverse complement strand
TCAAGCTCAGTTTAAAGGCACAGAAAAGGCACAATATTACTTTTTGGGCATAGAGCATGATAGGGGACACACATGATAGAGTCACCCCAAGACACTACTTCAGCAGGGATCCTTTCCATAGGCTACACTCTTCTGAGAATGGACTACTCCAGTGTGGGCTTCTGTCCATGGGCCACAGGTCCTGAGAAGCCTGCTCCTGTGTGGGGTCCTGCAGGGGCTGCAGGTGGATCTCTGCTCCCCATGGACCCCCATGGGCTGCAGGGGCACAGCTGCCTCACCATGTGCTGCACCAGGGGCTGCAGGGGAACCTCAGCTCCAGTGCCTGGAGCATCTCCTGCGCCTCCTGCACTGATCTAGGTCTCTCTGGGCTGTTTCTGTCACCTATTCCCAGTCTTCTCTCCAGCTGCTGTGCAGCATTTTTCACCCTCTCTTAACTATGTTATCACAGAGACTCTACTGATGGCAGTGCTTGGTTCAAAATCTGGGCAGTGACAGATCCATCTTGGAGCTGGCTGGGCCTGGCTTTGTCTAACACGGCAGCAGCCGGTTCTGGTCTCTTCCAACAGAAGCCACCCCTGCAGCCTCCCTGCTGCCAAAACCTTGCCGTGTAAACCCAGTATAACAGTTAAGAAGCTGATGTTATTTTTTCTGTACAATTAAGCAAGGACAAGGCTTTTGTGCTTTGTTTCTCAATACTGCCATTAGTTGGTGAACTAGTCTTGGGAAAACACTACATAATCCTAACCATTAACTATCAAATAATCCTATTTTTGGAGACCTTTTCATGTCAGAAACCCCAGACCCTCTTTGTGAGAGCAAAGTGTAAGAACTGCACCTTAGAGGAACTATTTGAAATTCACAGGGCTTGGATCATAGGGTTTGAAAGAAGTTTGGTTTGCAGGGATTGGAACTGAATCAGCTTAAATCAGAGCAGGGAATGAATCTTCAGAGGGATTCATCACATCAAGGCTTTCCTTATCACCAGAGTCAGGAGGCTTTATCTGTGCCCAGCAAAGCACTGAAACCCAAGAAGCCGAGAAGTTCAAGCTGCCTGCCACACAGAAATCACTTCTCTCTCCATCTGTCATTTAAACGTAGACATCATCTGGTCTGTGCTAGCTTTGAAAGAGCCATCATTATTTCTCAAGGCTGCTGAGCTGTTGCAGCTTTGGGATGGTCTGGAGACTGATCAGCTCTTTTTTTCTGAGCCATTGCAACCTCTTTAGAGATAGCCTTAGAGACTGAAGTCATTATCTGTAGCAGGGAACCAAACAGGAGATTTCTCATCATAAAGTGAAAAAGTGGGAAGGTCCCTTCTTGTAGCTAAAAACGAGAAGCTTCTTATTTTAAAAGAAAAAGGGATTTGATGGGGGAAAAAATGATTCAGCAAAGATGGTCTTCGGTTTAAGACACCATCCTATAAAGAGGAAATTTTTCTGGGTATGTTTGCTTGCAGTTCTTGGCACAGCCCCAGGGAACAGGATCTCTGTAGCATCTGGTAATTGTCAGAGCTGTTACTTGGGTCGTTGCTGTTTGCTATAACATTCTTATACCTTCCCATATTCCTTATGAATTAGCACACCTACTTTTTCTTGGGATCCCTAAATTTCAGGTTTTCCACTGAAAGTGAGAATTTTGAGTTGCCAACAAGTCACTCAGGAGAAAAAGTTGTGCATCAAGATAGGATTAGAGCAGATGGGTTAAGCAGAGATAACAGTTTGAAATAGTGGAAAAGGAGAATGAGACCTTTTCCTGCTTCATCCATTCCTTTTCCCACTTATGCTCTCTCTTGCTGGCTTTGGCACCTGTCTGGCTTCCCGGTGTAATAGATGGGATAAAACACTAATTTGACAGAAAAAGGGAATGGTATTTCAGTAGATTATCAAGCTGCATCACCTACTGAGGGCATCCAATTCTCTGTCTCTCTATCCACTCCTGGAAGAATAGCATTATGTGTTCAAAAGGAGGGGAGACATTTCCACTAGACATATAGAGGCGTGGCAGGGCACATCCCCCCTCTCCCC
Organism: Rhagologus leucostigma; assembly: GCA_013397725.1. Lineage (NCBI taxonomy): Eukaryota > Metazoa > Chordata > Aves > Passeriformes > Rhagologus > Rhagologus leucostigma. Next base: position 184,365 of record VZTD01004180.1, on the reverse strand, counting down.
ACCACAGGTGGGCAGTGCAGATGGGAGAGATAACCCAGGCGGGCCAAAGGCCCAGCAGGGACCGTCTCCTGGCACCAAAAGGTCTGCAGCCTAACCAAGAATCAACACCTTGGTACAGAGAGCAGATGTGGGAAGAGATAAAAGAAAACACACACAGGTGACCCAAAGGCCTGCCTTACACTATAAAAGTACTACAGATTACCATGGAGGTAGAAGTCTCTTACACGCTCCCTGGGAACTTGTAAGACGACTTCTTCCCAAAGCTTGGACTCATCTTCGTGGTTACTTTTCCAGAAATTGAGGGAAAGGATTTCGATGTGTGCCCCTTCAACAACTGGATGGTAAGAAACATTGAATCCTAATCTATACTATTTCTTCACTAGCTGTATTAAAAAATGGTACCCTATCGTGGGACGTATATTTAGCTATTAATAGTTTCTTTTGTGTTTTTTTTTCCTGCGTAGTAATAGTCTGTTTTAAGTCTTATGTCTGTTAGTTTTATGTCTATTAAATAAATAATTCATTCTATAATAGACCAAATTAGCCATTATTAAAGAACTTGCAAACGAGAGTGGGTTTTGGGGTGCTGGCCATCCCTATAAAGCTACTGTCTGCTGCCAGAGGCCTGGGCAATAGCCAGGGATTTATTGAAACCCCTCACATCTATTCATAACAAGAAGAAATGGATGGGACATTTTCAAATCTAGTTACCAGGGTAAGGGGTAATTATGTTTTCTCACCTATACTGGTGGTCTCATCCTTTGTCAAAGGTTAAATCATAGAGAAACAAACAATCTTAGCTGCCAAGCTGTGAACTCTACTTCAATACAGTCTTACATCTTTGTTTCCAAAGGCAGTTGTTGAAAACACTGCTATTAAAGTAGTTAAATGAGTTAAATTACAGAAACTTCCTTTCTTTGAGAAAGATAACTGTTCGAGTACTCTTTCTGTGAAGCAAAGTGTATGTAACCCGAAAACAATGCTCCGAAAATTTGTTAATGTCTGACACTGCGTCTTGCAAGGCAAAAAAATAGGGAGAGGTCACTTTCAGAATAGGAAAGTCTTCTGCCACTTTATATGCGACATTTTATATGTGCCAAGAGTATCTGAAAGTTCTGCTTGGGGCTGGCAGACTTAGCAGGACCTATGGAGGGGGATGCTCCCTGGAGTGCCAAGTGGCAGGTGGGAATAATGCCTTATTCACACCAAAATCCCAAAGTATCTGAAGTGAACATAGGCTCTGTTTTAGAGCTCTCATTCCTCACAGAGGAAATGCTGGCATGAGGATTTCAGGTGTTAACAAATAGCAAACATTAAAATGAGTGCAAATATTTACTAATTTACTTTTCTGATATATTTAAGTCTACTGAGGGAGACAATAAATCTGGTGGTTTTAATTGAAATCTAACACTGCGCAAGTCTTCCTACGTTGTTATTATTACTCTTACTACCTTACACAGTATTCTTAGTAGATGATTCTCGCAAAATTTCCCAGTTGTTCTGCGTAGATCATCCTCACTATTAAATCCCAGTGCATTAGAATAGCTGTGATATCTTCTCCATATCCAAGATGGTCTGAGGAGTGGGCTGCCATATTTTGAAAACCTTTGTACTCCATGTAAAATGCAAACAAAATTGTGGTTTTTCAGTCTTTATAGCATGCCAAATATCTTTGGGGTGAGTTAGTTTTATACATAGACACACTGACAGGATCAAAAGCTGTTTGCAAACTTCACACAAAACTTTTAGGATAGATAGGTAGATAGATAGATAGATAGATAGATAGATAGATAGATAGATAGATAGATAGATAGACAGACAGATAGATGATAGAAATTATTGTGCACAGGTAGCTTTTCCATTCATACCTTTTACAATAATTCAGGAGGTTCAGCAAAGATTTTAAAACCCTCTTGGATGTGCTGTTGTGTTTAGCTAATTGGAGTGTAAATTGCTAGACCTGAGTGAATTTCAGTATCAAAACTGCATTTTTTGCTTTCTTTAAATATTTTTTTTTTCATTAAAGAAACACCTTGTATAAGTAGTATCATTTTTCTTCTTTTCTTCCTCCATTGGAAACCTGGAAAACAAAAATCAAAAAACAAACACACTCTTAATTTTCAGACAGTTCTTCCAGTTCCCCAAATCATGTGCCTCACTTCCTTACACTTCCCAAGCCTGTGAGCAGCTGTGTTTTCCTTCTCATCTACATGGTCCCAGCAGTGCTCCCCAGTATCAATACTGCAAACTTGTACAGACAGAAAAGGGGGAAATGCTGAATATTTGTAATTCTGTTTACTCTCTGTTATGCCTTTGGAAGGAAATCGGCTGAGGTTTTTTGCACTACATATTTCTCAATTCACAATATTGTTTAATGACTCTAAAAGACAATTTTCTTGCTATACTAGAACAACAAGAAACTGTAGAAAATTAGATGCAAAATGCATTTTCAAAGCTCAGAAGGGCAATTATAAACCCAGCCAAAACTGTAGCTTATCTAATTTTAGTGTCTTTTATTGAACTGCATGACTAGTTCCTATGGATGGTGAAATATTGCACAGCATTGTATTTCTCCTGTAAAAAAAACGATTAAATGTCCTCAGTAAAAATTTTGATTTGGATGGGTTTGATTTCATCACCTTGAAACATTTCTTATCCTTCAATGAATTATAACAAAGGAGAGGAAACAGAGGGGTAAGTTGCACGTAGAAATTGGATTCACACTAAGAAATCTTATTTGCAGTTACCCAGGATAGTTTTTTCTTAAAGAATCGATCAAACAAAAATAAGACAGTACTGAACAGATGTTTCATAGGCAGTTTATTAAGAAAAAGGGGAAAATTAAAGGAGGTAAGGGATCTGTTATTGTGGCCTTGACTTGCTATGTGTCCAAAGGTCAGCTGAAAGTTGCAAAGAAAATCAATTTGTCACATGCTGCTCTGCATGAGGGTTTTTTCTGTCAATGACCTGGAGAGAAAACGCTACACAGACAGTGCCTGACATCCTCACAATAACAAACACACACATTTGACTTTTCCACTCTGTTGTAATGCCTGTCTCCCCTCCCAGCTTCTCCATGTATGTCTTACACCAGCAAGCCCTCTCGTTCAGGTATTGCCCTTGTGACAATGGAAAACAAAATCTACCATGGGGTGCTGAAATAAAAGGAGAAAGTGCATCACAGGATCTTAGAATGGTTTGGGTTGGAAGGGACCTGAAAGGTCATCTCACTCCAACTCCTCTGCCATGGGCAGGAACACATTTCACTAGACCAGGTTGCTCAAAGCCCCACCCAGCCTGGGCTTGAACACTTCCAGGGATGGAAGCCACAGCTTCTCTGGGCAACCAGAGCCAGGGCCTCATCACCCTCTGAATATAAAATTTCTTCCTAATAACTCATCTAAACCTGCTTACAGTCTTTCAGTTTGAAGCCATTCTCCTTTGTCCTGTCACTACATGCTCTTGTCAAAAGTCCCTCTCCAGCTCTCTTGTAAACCTCCCTTAGGCACTGGAAGGTGTTATAAGGTCTCCCTGGAGCCTTCTCTTTTCAAGGCTGAATAACCCCAGCTGTCTCAGTCTGTCTCCATAGCAGAGATGCACCAGCCCTCTGATCAACTTGGAGGCCTCCTCTGGACTGGTTCCAACAGTTCCATGTGCTTCCTGTGCTGGGACCCCAGAGCTGGATGCAGCACTGCAGGTGGGGTCTCACCAGAGCAGAGCAGAGGGGCAGAATCCCCTCCCTCACCTGCTGCCCACGGGGCTTTGGAGGCAGCTCAGGACACATTTGGTTTCCGCGCTCTGAGTGCCCACTTGCCAGGTCATGTTGAGCTTCTCCTTCACCAATACACAAAAGTCCTTTTCCTCAGGCCGGCTCCAATCCATTCTCCATCCAGCCTGTGTTTGTGCTTGCAGTTGTCCTGACCCCTGTGCAGGACCTTGGCGCTGTTGAATTCCATGAAGTCCTGACTGGGTGATAAAACTCCCTGCATTTTCAAAGCACATGATCTGGATCCAGATTACTGCTTACCTGTCACTAAAATACCTTTTGCAGGTGATAGTTTGTAAGCCAAAGATAGGCAACTGTTATGAACCATGGATTTGTTGAGATAATGTAGCTAATAAAGATTTAATACATAAATAATTTAATAAAATTTAATGCTGCCATTAGCAAGTCTTCCAGGTTCCTCTCTGGGATTCTTTAATCCCCATTATATTTATTTAGCTTATTATTTTCCTTGTATATCCTAAACTTTGCTGTACAAACCTCAAACATACAAACACAGTGCTTGGCCACAAGCACCATATCAACCTGCAGGTTCCCATCCAGCTGACATCAAGGATGTGTCTGAGCAGAAGATTTCCCACATTTCTCTATTTGAATTTAAGAATGAAGTTTTTAAACTTACATGAAGCTGCTTATTATGTGGGGTTTTTTCACATCACTCGAATAAGTGTTTAATGAAAAAGGATTTTTAAGAGTGACCAGTGGTTCTGGTGAGCAGGTAAGCCTGCAACCCTGAGTGTGACTTGTACCAGATGAATACAGAGCCCTTGAAAGGTGCTTTAGACAATTTCTCCTTCTATAAATAGAAAGAAATATGCCTTTTGGAATAGAAAAAATCTAAATCCTTTTTAGCCTGGGAAAATGTGATTCCTGAAGAAGAAGTCATGCTGAGATCATCAGAACTGAGTGGGTAAAATATGAGGTAATAAACTGATCATTCAGTCAGGGGTAAAATTAATGAAGCTAAATTACTGATGCTGTCCCCACCTATGTGGATTCTCTGATGTCTGGTAATGTTTTCAGCCGCTTCATCAGTGGGAAGTTCTGTCCTCCCCTCTGCCACCTGTTTTCATGGAAATCATCAGAGTGTGGTACAACTTGAGCCATGAACCCACAAACTTTCACTGAGGCTGGGTAACAGATTCAAAAGTTGCTTGGGAAATGAGAAAATGGAAATATTGGTGATGGGAAAACACACAGACCTTGAAACACCTTTCATGATCACCCAGCAGTTGGTTCCATAGGGGACTGGTTACAAAGGAATGTGTTTTTAGACTTCTTGATCTTGCATTTGAAGTCAGTGCAATGCAACTGAAATTCCCATCTTCTTCATATATAAATAAAAAGAATCCATGATTAAGCTCAATGGTCTGTTCAGTTCATGTATTCATTGAGAAAACTATTTATCTTTCAAAATGTACACTCTCCTTTCCTGTTTTACATGAGAGATTTCATTTGATATTTGGGAGGGTTTAATTTTTTTTCAGTTCAATATAATTTTTTCTATATTAAATATAATACTTCTCTGAAATTTGACAGAAAATTAAATAATAAGAAGACATTTTTAGGAAATTTCCAGTCATTAAATGAATGTAGGGATTTATTGATAAGAAACTGATTATTAAACTGAAACCTGGACTCTGTAAGGAGTTGTCATATGGGCAGTTACTATAAGAACAGAGGTAGGTTAAGAAGAAGAAATAAGTACAGTAAATGTATAAAAATAAAGAAAAGCCTTTCAAACTTGTATTTTCTCCAGGCTGAAGGCTTTCTCAACTGCATCAGGGTAATGCAGACTGATCCCATTAATAAGAAGAAAATGCAGATTTTTTTCATTGCAATTTACTCTTTTCTTTGTCCAGTCTCTCCTGATGGCCCCTGACTTTATAGGGAGTCCTGTTTCCTGGCTGTGGGAATGGTCAGATGTCCAGCACAGCAATAACCCTGGAGATGCTTCCATGGGAGACCCTCAGCAGCTGCAGTGCTTAAAACAATTCTTCCCACTTTGCCTCACCCACCCTCTTTATTTCATCATGCAAACAGCTTGAAAATCTCAAGCTGTCCCACTTCTCCTTGCAGAGAAGGAATCAAGAAGAAGATTTGCCTCCTCGAGAGGCAGGGTTTCTCCAGAAAAACTTCTGACACAGCCTGAGCCCAAAACCAGGTGGGGATTTTTCCATCATTTTGTCCTGTGACTCAATGTCGTCTCTGTGTATTGATTGCAAGGACACAAGGCACAAACACTTATTTCAAAGCACTTCTGGGTCTGCTCCTTCAGCTGCCCAGGATTTTAGTTTATTCTGTCTTCTAACTTGAAGATTTTGATCCTTTGTGTGGACAAGTTTCTTGCATTGTTTGCCAGTCCACCAGTAAAATCACATTTTTATCTCTCTTTGTGCTGCCTTGTGGTGAGATCAGGGTTAATCCACAGTCCACATAATCTGTAGGATCCTTCTCAGTCTCCAAGTGCCCAGCTGAGTTTGCATGTATTTGTCCAAATATTGATCTTCCCCCTTTCCTGTACAATGCATTGAGAGGGAAGAATATGTTATTTGTTGTTTCCTTTAATTAAACACAGATCACTTTTGTTATTGAAATGTTCTACATGAACAGCGTTAATAAAATATCTAAAAATAACATATTCTTAAAATAGGTTTGTTAATGCAATTTGGCAAGCTCATTTTTTTCATGGAAAATCTTTTGCCTCTGATACTGAGGCTCTGACTGTATGTCAAAGACAAGACTATGCATTTTTACAGAGCAGAGTATCAGTAATCAGGATCTGTCATGCAGATCTGCTGGGAGAATTTTTCCTTTATTATCCTTTCCCTAACAAGATGGTGCCTAGTTCATGTCAGTGGGACTCATTTGACATGATATAATGAGAGATGCAGTTGTGCCAGTCCTGTGCAAAGGAAAAAACAGGTCAGAAAAGTTTACCAAGGATCATGCTAATGAGTTCAGAGCCCAAGATGTACCAAAAAAAGTCTTTTCTCAAATGTCGATGTTAGACAAGCAGCTTTATTCTTCTGCCAATTTCACCATCTCCAACTCAGCATGCACTTAATTCAAAAAAGAGTGATATTTAGATCAGTGTAGTCTCCTGTGAGTTCACACGGATTAGATGGAAGAGCAATACTGTTTCCCTACAGCAAAAGAAAATGAGGGTTAGTTCTGAGTAAGAACTAGAACTCTAGGTAGGGTGGGTTTTTTTGCTGTTTTGTTGTCTTAAAATTTGTGATCATGTAAGAGACTGGTAGTTCACACTATTTTATAAGTTCTGTGACTGAGCTTACAGCAGTACTTGTTTACACTTTGGTGGCATTCTAGGATCTCCTGTGTAGTACTGCTAAAACCATGTATCCAAAGAAAACTGAGAAAATCTCCCAAACCTCATTCAATTTTATTATTTCTGAGGGATTGGGGATTACGTGTGTGTGTATGTATTCAGTTTTCCAATTTTGACCTTTTAACTTACATTTAACTTAAACTTTTATTTCCACTTCTCTTGTGACTGAAAAAAGGTGGTTACAGACATACTGTAATTTAGAATCAAAGGACAAATTATCAGATGTTGTAAATAAAATACTTAGTGTAAAATAACAAAGATGAGTGGCAAGGCCCTCAGGATAGGAACACCACTGTGCTGTGCGAAGAATAAATCTGCTTCTATCCTCACCAGGCACATCTGATCACTTAAAAACCTCACATTGCTGTGAAAGGAGTTGTTTAGATTCTGACCTCAGACTCTGTAGTAGAAGTCCATTTTTTTACATTGCCTTACCTTGTTTTCGCATTATTAACTGACCAGCAACTGATTTATTCCACCTTTTTCTTACACACACAAGATGCATCAAGATTTATCATATATCTATCTTCTCAGTATCTGCCAGGAAAATGTAATTCTTATTTTGCAGATAGGAAATGAACCCCCCAACTGCTGGGTTTATCTCCTCTAATTTAGACCCATTTATTGAAGAGCTCCCCATTCGAGTTGGTCAAGAGAATTCTCTATATAGAAAATGGAGAGAAATGAACGCAGTTCATCTTCCCTATTCTGGAACTCTTGTAAGATGAAAGGACTCCTGCACCAGGAATGATTATTTATTTCCATTCACCATAAAAGAGAGCTCAAATATAGATGTCTGCAAAGGGAGGGGTGATGTATCCTACCTTAGCAGAGTGAGTAATCTTCCCAAAATAACATTTCTGGCCTATGGATATTTCGACACACATCGTTCAAACACCAAGGTAACTTCACACTAGCTCTCGCTGTAGGCTGATGTACTTTGCTCAGAACTGCTGTAATAAACTGCTACTCACTGCTGAAAGAGCTGAGATCTACAGCCACGCGGCAAAATGCCTTAACAGCAGCAAATTTATGCTTTCAGCACCAGTGAGGAACTAAACTATTGTGCTCAGGCCTAAAGACCGACCACTGCATTATTTTCCTTTGTGCATTAAGACCACAAGAGAAATACGGTAAAGGGAAATTCTCAGAGCAGCTCACCCAAGAGGAAGAACTGCATCCTTGAGACATTCCACATTCTTCTGGCTGACCCACTGTTATGGAATAAGCCTCACATTTCACCCCACAGTGAGAAGATGCTGGAATGCCCACGTCTGTGATTTGCAGACCAGTATGAGAAATCCTCTTGTACACAATTTTTCTTCTGAGGGCTTTTTATGAAAATGATCTTCAGTAGAAAGTTAACATGCTAGCATGGACTGTCGGAAATACACTTCTCACACCTAATACTTACACAGACCATTTTCCAGGCACAGAAAAATACCAATGTCTTTAAGGGAAATTTTCCAGGCAATAGCTTCTCTATCACAATGTCAAAAAGTAATCAGATTAAAAAAGCAGTATATCCCTTACTGCTAGTTTAAATCTGCCCATACTAGACAAGGTAAAGAAAAGAAAAAAAGATTTAAAAAAATATTTTACGGTTGCTTATTTCTTGCCCTATAGCACTAGTAATATAATTTATTCTTTGTTTGTTTTGATCTATAAAGACTTGTGAAGGATACCCAGACTGAAGTTTTCCCTGGAGACTTGGGGGAAAAAAATCCTATAATAGGATCCTCAAATCACTCAGAATCTCATTATTTTCATTGTTCATTAGAAACAACTTGGTTATTCTGGGTACATTACAGAAATCTGAGTATTTTAGAAAAAACCCTATCATTCATTACCTTCTACATGAATAATTTGCCCTCTCCTGCAACTCATCCCTTCGGGGGGCCTTTGCTTTAGGTGATCTAATTCTGTCAGTGTAATGGCATGAGTGTGTCTGTGCAAGCTGTGTGCTGTTATAAATCACTGTGTGAGAGGGTACAGGCAGCACGCCCTGTGACTGCACAACCAGGAGGGCTGCACCGTGACAAGCCAAATCCTCAGACCTCAAGCATGAGTTATAGTCTAAAATAAACTTTTTACCCATTATGGAATTCAAGGTCAAGTGGCACTCTCTCAATTAGAGGAGAGGTTTGCATATTATCAGCAAGCAGCAGCAAAGCAGCCAGGACAGTGTGGTTGGTGTCCAAGGCTACAATCTCATAAAACACAGATGATGGGTTCAACCCAGTTCCCAGGGAGAGCAGCCGTGAAAGAGAAGCAACGAAGGATGCTGTGCATGTGGTTAGTTCTTTCTCTGCTACTCTTTTTTCAATCCCTAAGGAAACAAAGCAGCTAAAAGAGATTAACTTTTTCCCTTCCTTTCCCCTTCTCCTTCCCTTTCTCCTTCCTATTCCATTTTCCTTTCCCCTTCTCCTTCCCTTTCTCCTTCCTATTTCATTTTCCTTTCCTCTTCCCTTTTCTCTTCCTCTTCCTTACCCCTCCCCTGCTCTTTCCTCATACAAAATCAATGTTCCTACACCTTAACCCATTGTTAGTTCTGTTACTGTGCTTGTTTTGAAGCTGGATTAAGCAAATACTCTCACCTCATGATCTAATAATTTTGGATTCCCAACATTTTTCTGTTCTAATATATTCCTTAGAATTTCTTCAGAAGTATAAGGACAAGTTTGATTTCAATTTTCATTGTGAAAAATTGTTCAATCAGCATCTTTTTACTCATGAAACATAATCTGAATAAAAAACATATAAAGATTGATAATCATTCAATATTAGCATATTAATATATATTCTTACTCAGAAGGCAAATTTCTTACTCACTAGTTAAATCTATTCTGGAATAATAAAATTCTTTTAGAAGAACAACATCCACATACAATATTGTCTAGAATATTTAGTCCAGACTGACTATGGGTATAGAGAAAACTTAGCTGCTAGCTTGCCAGAATTTTGCCAGCTGCAAAAATCCCTGACTGAACCAAGCTGCACCAGGTACAGCAACTACTGAAAGCTCTTCGCTCTTTTATAGCCTTTCATCTTGTCCAGGTCGACTGCTGATGAGATTAATTAAGTTCCTGACTTTTTCTCAAGGCTGGATGGATTCAAAGCCACATTGTAAATTATAGTTGTTGCAATTACTTAGTCTTCAGACCAAGAACAAGAGAGTTGTTTTCAGTCCCATTTTGTGAAAAAAACAGTATGTTTGGGTAATCGATGTACAGACATGCATGTTTGTGTCAGAAATCCTGGGCCTGAAAAGCATTTCGTTCACTGAACAAGTACAAACCAAATTATGGCAAGATATCTATTTGGTGAAGTATAGAAGCATTTAGTTAACACACAATAGCACAGAAATTTGGTCGATTGATAACAATTCTTGTCTACTACAGAAAAGTGTTGTTTCATGTCTAACGAGCTGTTGAAAACACATCTCACATGTAAAGAGATAAGAAACAGTTTCTTCACTCAGGAGCTGGTTTGTCTTACATGAGAATATTTGGCAGCAGGGTGAGGAAGGAGATCCTTCCACTATGCTCTGCACTGGAGAGGCCACACCAGGTGCTGTGTCCAGTGCTGAACTCCCCAGTACAGGACATTCATGGACACACAGGAGGGAGTCCAGTGAAGTGCCCAGAAGAGGATTAAGGGTCGGGAGGCCCTGATGTATAAGGAAAGGCTGAGAAGGCTTGGACTGTCACCCAGGAGAAGGCTCAGAAGGGAACTTATTATTATGTATAAATGTGTGAATAAAGGGTGAAAAGAGATCAGAGACAGGTTCTTTGCAGCGGTACCTGGTGACAGAACCAGAGGCAGCGGGTGCAACTGAAATATAGAAGGTTCCTTCTGAACATCAAGAAAATCTTTTTACTGTGACAGTGACTAAGCACTGGCACAAGTTGCTCAGAGAGGCTGTGGAGTTTCTCTGTTTGGAGACATCCAAAAGCGATCTGAACGTGGTCCTGCACAAACAGATCTAGGTAGCCCTGCTTGACCAGGTTTGTCCAACAAGATTACCCCCAGGGTCCCTTCCAACCTCAGTCATCCTGTGATTCTGAAAAAAACTGGACTTCCCGAGATCCCAGAAGCAATTAAGCTGCAGGCTGTCTTTCTCCACCAACTGTGATGATCTGCATTTCTAAAAACTCTCAGGAAGTGAAGTTCTTGTTATCTCTGTAGCACAATACCTCTGAAACCTCTGTAAGGGAAGTTTCTAGCATACAAAATGTCACATATATGCATCTAAGCAAAGGCCAGGATGGATCTTGTTAATGATATTCACAGACAGAATATTCCAGACTCTTTATTGCTCTCCTGTTTAGCCATATCATGCCATTTGTAGAGTTCACTGTTCATATCACCCCCGCTCTTCTCAGACAGGTCAGCAGCCCTTCTGACCTGCTGGATGAGCTTTTCCTTGATTCTGATCTAACCCACTTCAGTAAAAATGGGAGAGGTGAGTTTAAAAATAGTTTATCTTTGCTAACTTGGGTCATGCAGATTGAAGTAATTTTGACAGCTACACTTCAAGTACATGAACAAAGATCAAAGGGACACGTTGGTGGGGAGGCAGTGACCAGAAGCTGCAGCAGCCTGCGGTGAAAGGCTTTTCACTGACTCAGCTGCACCTGCAAAGTCTCTCAGTAGTTAGAACATACAACTCAGTAGTTAAGACCTACAGTGTTTTCACCTCTTAGCAAAGCATAAAGAAATTAGAAGGAATATTTATTTGATTTTTCTCAAAGCAGTGTTCAAATTCCACACAATCTTTAAGGAGGTACAGGACACATTCATATTGATTTCACTACCTACATGGAACTTCTCCAGAACCAAACCTGTGAAGGCCTGATGGAGGCCATGGAGGAAAATAACTATTTAGACCATCAATTTCAAATTGAAATTCTTAAGTTTGTGACCTGCAGATCACAAAATAATACAGATAAAATTAATTTTGTAAATATAATTATCAGCAAGTGAGGCAAAAAAAGGCATAAAAGAGAATGGGAACGAGATGAGCATTGGCTTTCCTTTCAAATCCTGCACACAATCCGATCTATCCATATTCCTTTCCAGCACAGAACAAGGTTCCAACCACATATGGTATTACACCATTTCTCCATTTTAATTGTATCTTTCAGAACCTGGAACTAAGACAACAAAGTTTTAACCTTTCATTTTCCAGCAGGATAAGAGCTAGGACAAATAATGTAGGCATTAATCAAGGCTTCTGTAAAAAAGAGGAAATACTAAAAATCCTCCTGAAAGAGGCTCCCTGACACACGCATTCCTCAAAGACTTGGTTAAAAAATAAGAAGAGAGAAATAAAAAGACACTCCGCTCAAGTTTCTGCTACGACAAGCTTTCAGTTTTAATGGTAATAGCAGCTTTCCAAGGATTTCAGATCCTGACTTTTAGAGGAGTGTCTTCAGAATCAGTCTCCTGATCATTCCAGCCTGGCTTGGACACCAAGTTACACTTTCTTTTACATTTGTGGAGTTTTTTCCTGTTGTTCTGGGTTTCAGATCTTGAAGAATCAGACCAGAATTTTCTGGAATTTCTTCAGAGTGTGTAATATATTCAGAGACAATAATGCACTTAACTGTGAATAGATTGACTGAAAAATGAAATATTGTATTAAGTGAAATATGAAAGACTGTATTAGGGAAATCAAAAAACAATTTGGCTACTTCAAGAAAATTGAGGTAAGGTTATTCTTGTTCCAAAAAAGAAAGCATAATTATGCATTTATTACCTAGGTGCCCTGAAGGCACTGACAAGTATATTAAAATATATATATATATATAAAAGGAAGTGTGATTTTGAAATAGCTAAAAAACCCTCAACATAATGAATCCAAACAAAAAAAGTAAGATTTTTAAATTCTGGTACTGAAACTGATGGATCAAAAGAGGGTGCAAATTATTAGAAAGAAAGAATAATTTAGGTGATCAATAATTTGCTGTACATAAAACTTTCAAGGTTATCTTTAATGGTAAGCAAAGATTTTATAGCAAACTTTAATTTATGATGAATAGAAATAATGTATTCAAAATATCTTTAAAACCGAAAATAACAAATGATGTTTAAATGATATTTAATAATGTTTCAAACCACAATGTAGTAAAGAAATAGATAAATAGAAAAATTAAGATTATTTATTAGGAATGCATACAAAATTGCTTGAAAGAATTAAAGTAATGGAAAATGTACACCAGGCTCAAGTGAGATTTTTCTACAGACATATAAAAATTTTTAAAGAATTAGCATTTCCAAAGAGTTTATTTCCAGCATCATCTTTAAAGTATTTGATTTTACTTGACTGCAGCTGTAAACATTATCCTTCCAAAATGCCCTTCTCTCTCCTTTTTTCCTTTGATAAATTAAATAAACTAAGGGCTAGCTCCCAATAAATACACAGATTGATTTGGGGAGCCTGAGTTAGAGGTGGCCATCTGCAGTACTCTTTTGGGATGTGAGAAAGGTGGGGTTGACCCCTTGATATCCTTGAGGATGGATGGAATTTAGCCAACAGCTTTCCTGATGAACACAGCCATCTCTACTATGTTACACTTGCCCACACAGAGGTGCAAAAAAGAAATTTTGCATAACACATGCCTGTGAACTTCCTTTTGTTCCCTGAATCATTTTGGGAGAGGCACAGTTCCAACATTCCTCTTGTGACAAGAACAGACTGGCTCAGCATGTTGCCTTTTGCCTCTCCTGTGTGAAACATCTTGTCGTGCTCCCTTCCAGCAGAGTGAACCTGTGCTTGGGGACTGTGAATTTGCCTCCTGGAAATAAACATGCCATAGTAAAGCACTGAAATGCTCAGTGTGATAGCACCTGAGTTCTCCATGAAACTGGGACAAAACCAGGCAACCTGGATCAAAACATTACATAAATCATTCAATTCGTTCTCCAGGGTTTGTGAGTGGGCGAAGCGTGCGTGTCCATTGTCCTCAATTTCCTTGGAAGAAAAAATAAAAATAGAAAAAGTTGATTTTTTTCTCTCCTTTCATAAAATGGGAGCAGGGTCCTACTAGTAACAGCATTTTATTAGTGACTTTTGTTTTCAAGGCAGCTGCAAAAAATGATGCAGCAGAATATGTCAGCAGGTTTTATCATTCCCATAGCCAAATGGCACAAAAGCAAAAGAAAGAAGTAGTGAGAATGGGTAACTAGCACAGGAGAAAGTTCTAACAGCTAAAATAATCTTAAAGCTCAGCAAAAAAATGATGGGAAAAACCTGGGGAAGCAGTCTCATTTTGTCAGCTTGATTTCATGGTAATTACAGTAATAATAAAACTAATTACATCACATAACACCTCTGTGAGGCAGGTGAGAAACGCTGGCAGGGAGGTAATGTCAAGATAGCAGCTGAACATGCATAATAGGGAAGCCAGATGAAGCTCTTCTCTGAACAGCTCCCATCTAACCGTGTGCAGAGCCCTAAAAAGGAGCAGTTAAGCGACTAGAAAAATGACTTTTCTAAAAGAGCAATCATAAGATGCTTGAAGTGATTATTGTTTGCTTGATAAAGGTTTATAACTAGAAAAAGAGGCAAAGAGAATTCTTGAACTTCTGCAGTTACCAACCAAAGTGATTGTGCTAACAGCTCTGATTATCAGGCAGTCAAGACCAGGCAAAGTGGCCAGGAGAGACATGACATGATAAAAGTGGTTGCTGATGCTCAGAAAAGTCCCACAGCACTTTGTCCTCTTCCCTTCCTTGCTGTGTACTCCACTTACACTACAAGATGACAAGCTTCTGACAAAAAAGGCTGACAGAACATTATTCTAGCTTTAATGGGCTATTTCCCTGCCTGTTTAATGACTTAAACCACAGAATGGCCAAAAAAGTAACAGCTGGTGTTAACAGGGAAGTATGAATGTGCACCTGGAAAACATGGAGGAACTGCTCATTTTCTGCACAGGCTCATCTAACAGAGCCCTCTCTGTGCAGTACTGGTACAAAGAGAACGTATTTGGAATTCCTGCCATGGCTGCCATGACTCTGTGGTCACCACATGACACGCAGATGTCAAAGGCCACAAGGTTCCGGCCAGTAGCACACTGTTCATACCCAGCCCAGTGCAGTCAACACTAAATCAGTCATCCCAGTTCCTTCTGCAACCAGCTGATAAACCTGTCTGTAACACAATTAAGTCCCCTAATTTCACATTTTGATGGGACGAAATCCTATCCATTAAAGTTAGGTCAGATTACTTTTACATGTGACGTATTAGTCTCTCACTTCTAAAACATGAAAAAAGCACTTCCACACACCAAGGCAATCCGAGCATTTAATGAAAGATGGTAGAAGATCAAACAGCACTCCAAAGCAACTTGTAAGCACATGAACTGAGTGAGGCCTCGCTGGCCTCAATTCCAAGCACTGGAATTCAATCGTCCAGGTGGCTAAATTCACAGAACAGTCCCTGACATGATTTTGGCAGCACTCCCAGACAATTCCCAGACACAATTTAGATGTTAGCACTCTGAGCAAAGAACATGAGCAAGACTACCTTGGCTAGAGAGTTGGACAGCTAGCATGGATGCAAGTGTCCCTGTGCTGCTGAGGGAATCCATGTCAGGGATCATGGCAAGGAGTGCTTTGCAGCTTTCGACTTGCTGGGCAAGTGTGTACGATACGTGTGCCATTGATCCCCAGATGTACTAAACAGAAGATTTTGGAGCTTCCTAGTGTAACACACATTTTCTTCACAGTGTGAAGATAAAAGCATTGTTCTTACTCACATGTCTTTGCTTAGGGGTCTTAAATCAGCTGTATGGGGTTTACATGGCAAGATTTTGATATTGGGGGGTTGAAAGGGTGGGTTTGTCAGAAGACACCAAAAGTTATCCTTGTGTCTGGCCCCATCCTCCTGTATCACTTGGACGGGGAGGTAGAAGAGTTTAGTGGAACATGGGAAAAAGGGAGATGCGGAGCAATGTATTTTTAGTTTCTTTCCATCTTACTCCATTTAGTTGGCAATAAATTAATTTCCCAAGTTGTGTCTGTTTTGTCTGTGATGGTAATTGGTGAATGATCTCCTTGTCCTTATCTCAAACCCATGATATTTATTTCCTTTTGATGGAGCGGAATGACAGAGCAGCCTTGTGGGCACCTGGTGCCAGCCAAGGCCAATTCACCACAACAATTTTAAAGAGAAGGAAATTGTGGGAGCTAGTTTTTTAAGAACAAGTTTTCTTAGCACACCAGAAGTCTCAGAAATAAGAAGTGCAATGAACTTTTAGTCACGATTTGACATAAAAGTCAAAATGTTCAGTATGCACAAAATGTTAAAAAAATTGAAACCCTGGGAAGGAAGAAATATCAGTGGGTAAGTCAAAACATTTCAGTTTGAAAATCAGAAAGGATTTGCTATCAATCTGGCATGCACGACAATATAAATTAACCAGAAATTCAAAATAAAAAAAAAGTTTTTCTAAAAATTGATGGGGAAAAATATCCTAAGAAATATAATGTAGTAATGAGAACCTCATTTTTCAAAATTCGACCGAAGATATCAGTCAAAACATATTTTTTGCCTTCAGAAATATAGGTTTTGACAAATTGGTATTCTCAATTTAAGAAAAAATTATTTTAAAAATTGATTACCAACCAGCTGTTGTAAATATCAGCCTTTTATTGTATATTCTGGAAACTGAAGTATGGAGTAAGAAATAATTGCAAAGGTTGATTAACAGAATTAAATCTTTACTAGGAAATGCTATTATTTGAAACACTGATCCCGAGCGAAAGAAAATGAACACGAAAAATTCAGTTATTTTCTTCTCACTCTGAAATGAAGCCTTTACTTGAACACCTCATGAATTCAAATTTAATTGTTAGGACTTGTGAGGTGAAGGCAGTTTCACTGTCCAAAAAGTTTAATCAAGTAGATATGGGTAAAAATCTCTTACTTTACTTTGCAGTAATCATCAAGGAAGAAATGTTCATAGGAGGCTAATTTCTTTGCTGGAGTTTGTGCAACTTCATTGTACAGAGTTTATTTTAAGCTGGTTCAAGTTAATTAGCAACTCTGTGTGATTGCCCACTACTTGCTGTTTTCTATTGTGTTTTCACAGTACACCAATGACAGCTTTTTAGCAGCATTTTCTTTGTACTTCAGTAATATCAAAACATCAGAGAAAGAAGTGGGAAGGAGAAAGGAATAAGTACCACATTTGTGCCTTCTCTCTCCAGCTCTCGATATTACACTGTGCTACTTACCACCCTCATCAGTCTCTGTTCTGGATACCTTCACTGCCCACACAACTTTTGTTTTGCTCCTTTCTTGTCCATGATAGAACATAAAAAGAGAAGAAAACAAATCTTCAGTATTAAGCAACTGAGAAACACATGGCTTGAGTATCAGTATTATCACCCTGAAGCAAATCATTCTGTGCTTGATCAGTCTCTCAGCAATGTCTACTTCAAACATATTGTTTAATATAGCATGAAATTTCCTGCTCCAAGATAGCTTTTCTCCTGAAAATCACCAGGTGATTTTATAAACAAGCAACCTGAAATTAAAAAAATCCCCTTTTTTGACTTTATGAGTAAAGATTATAGACAGCTCATTATGTACACAGGTCCCAGTGAGGAGTTTCCTTTGCAAGAGGAAGGTCAGACTTGTTGTGCCTCAGGGGAAAGCTGCTTTGCCTGACTCTGTGGTAGCACTGTGTGGCTTTGTCTTCATGTTGACACGGGCATGGGTCCCACACTTCCCCGTGTTCTACCAATCACAATCTGAGATTTCACTCAGATCATGCAGACTGGACACTTGGTGTGCACCACAATGGAAGAAAAGCAGAAGACAGACTGATTCCAGGAGTATCCTCTTTCCCAAGACAGCACACGCAGACGTAGGCTGCTACAGAGCAGGCAGCCTACTCACTACTTTCTTAAACAGTGAATTGCAAAATGTCCCTGGGACATGGGTGTTACTTGTCAAGAAAAATGCAAATGCAAGCTCTGAAAGGATCAGGTTGGGTACCCAGGTTCATACTGTTAAGCAGATTGCAGAAAACATCAGGAAGGGCCCAGAGGAATCATCTCCGCTTTTCTGGTCAGCTGCATTCAAGAGTGATATATTCCAAAAGGGACCAGAAAAAAGTTGCAAGGGAGACCCAAAGAATACAAAATGATGGTGCAGAAAATGAGCCTTGGAAAAGTGTCTTTTAGCTTAGCTAAATGAATATTAGGTGGGTATCGGATCATACTCAAGAGGGCTAAGCATTAAGGAGAGAAAAGAACTACTTAAGTTAACTGTCAATGTTGACATGAGAAGAAATGGAGCACATTTAAGCTGGAAAATAGAAGAAGAATTCTAGTAATCTAAGTAATATCTTAAATAGCTTTCCACAAGGTGTATAGGGGCCACAAGTCAATCTAGTTTTAAAATGGAACTTGTGAGAGTATGAAAAAACCCCACTTCATGAGGTGGTTATTTACTCTAGGAAGCCACAAGATACGACAGCTTCAAAAATCCCATGCATTTCTGTCTGCTGGGTGTAAAAGAAAATGCTTTTGCTTTCCTTCAAAAATGTCATGGACTTCCAGGATTTCTTCGAGCAGTTGTGGTGGTACAAGCTGGATGGTTTTTTTTACAGAAGATAGCACAAATGTAAGTATATTGCAGTTTGACAGGAAACAATGAAGCTTGGGAGAATTCTAACATATGTACTTTATGGTAATGTATGTCTGAATTCTACAGTCTAATGGACTTGATGGAGTAAAATCATAGAGAAAATATTTGCCACAGAATCACCGACTCAAAAATGGTTGAGGCTTGAAGGGACCCTGAAGGTCATCTTTTCTGACCCTCCGGCTCAAGCAGATCCACCTAGAAACAGTCACTCAAAACTGCATGTGGATGACTTTGGAATGTCTCTGACAAGGAAAGGTCCACACCTCTCTGAGCAAGCTGTCCCAGTGCTTGGTTACCCTCATAGTAAAAAAGTGTTTCCTGATGTTCAAGGAGACTTTTGTGTTTCAGATTTTTGCCCAGGGTCTCTGGACCTGTCACAGGGCACCACTGAAAGAGGCCAGTTCAGCGAGTTCCAAGAGTTCTTAGAGCTTCATTAAAACAACTGTAAGGTAAATATTCATCAAAGTTTGTGCGTTCACTATGGTTAAACTACTTAAAGGCCGTGTGTGCTTTAAATTTATTTAGTAAAACTAAGAAAGAATCACTCAATTCCTTGCTTATTTTATTTGCAGTTTCAGACAATTCACAAATCTGGAACTGAGCATAAAAACAATCACCTTGAATAGTAGATTGGAGCCTGATTCATAGCTCACTGAGGCCAACATGAAATCTAATGAACTCTGATATCAGGTCTTTGCTTTCTGAAAGAAGTTAGAAAGTATAAGTCCTGTTTTTTCTATCTCTGTGATTTTACTACATTTCTATGTATATACATTAAAGTTATACATATGTTGATACTGTATTCCACCAATTAAAATAAACTTCTGCTTGATTCTTATGCCTATCATCACTCAGTAAAGACTGGCTCTTGTTTGAGCGTCACTAAGGGATATATAAATACAGAATGATGTCAGTTTTTACTGAGGGTTGTTTAGAGGTAGTGGTCTACAGCTGTGCTTGTTAGAGGACAAAAGTTTGCATGTGAAGAAGAGGAACTTTGTGTTCCTGTCAATCTGGTATTTCCTTGTTTCCTCACTTGTCTTTAGACTTACAATGAGGTAATTTTTGCAGATGAAATATATTTATGTCCATGTCTAGTGTTATGCAGAGTTAAAAGGTTTTGTATGGAATACAGCTAATATTTTGGAAACATTATGTAAGAAATATCTTTACCTGAGCAAATTGAATGAATGGGGTTTTTTCCTATGTTTTGTTAATGATGATAATAATCTGTATTTTATATGATGTCACACAGGCAGCTACCATTAAAATAATGTTGTCAGCCATCTCAAAGCTGGATTTGTACTCTGCATCTGAAGTTGTAAACTGCTGTGCCCTATGGCATTTGCAAATAATAAAATTTGGAAATAATCTGATTTTACTTCTACCATAAATATAAGAACAACTTCAAATTTAAAGAATTAGACTGCAGTGTAAATGACACTGTTCAAATGGATTCTAGCATTGTAGTGAAATAGTGACTAGTGTGATTAAGTTTTACCGCTTGGAAGGCAGTAATTTTTAATTTTACCAAAACACCAGTTTGCTTTTCATAATCACTCATCTATATTTCTCATATCTGAGAAAAAACCAAAAACTTATACACTGGACTTTCTTGCTGGTGTGTAGACATAAGCTTGGACTAAGGAAAATAGGTAGTGTGGTATATACAGAATGAAAATTGGTATGAAAAATGAACAAAAAACTTTTGGTTTTGTCAAAAAGTCGGATTACCTTGACTTCTTATGAGCTTTAGTAGATGTTAGAGGAGCCAGGAGTTGGGGGGGGGAAGGTGGGACTGGGGAAAAGGGAAGTGAGGGGGAACATTTTAATATTTGTTTTTGTTTCTCACCATCCAACTTTATTGTAATTCGCAGAAAATTGCATTAATTTTCCCCAGGCTGGTTCTGTTTTTCCTGTGGTGGTAATTGGTAAGTGATCTCCTTGCCCTTTCTCAACCCATGAACTTTCTCATCTGATTGTCTCCCCTTCCAAATGAGGGACAGCAAGAAAGCATGTGAGTTCAGCATATAATGTTAGTTTTAGATTGAAGTAAGAATAAACTAGCCAAAGGGGAAAAAAATCGGGAAATATGGCTGTAGCTTGTGTGCCTGTTTATTTGAATTTTAAGCTGTTGAATTTCCCAGGGAGCAGTTAGAGAGTCTAGCCAAGAAAAGGAGCAGTAAGCGCTTTAATGTGCATGGTATGTGCTTTGTATTGTAACCATTCCCAGCAAATTTGGAATGTATTTTATCCCTTATGTCATAGCAAGAATCCTATCCAGCATATTTCACCTTCCAGATCAGGAGACAAAGGAAAGTCACAGAGCAGAATTCTGGGTAGAGGACTAAGTTGCTGACAAAGGGCAAAGTTTAAATAAAACATGTTCAGTGGAGTTGAATCAATACTTTATTTGTTAAGGAGAAGTAAAAGTACAAAAAAGCTTGTACAACTAGGCATAAAAAAGTAAGAAATCAATTCTAGTTAATTCAAAATGCTTGAAGAGTCACCTATGCCATTATGTATGAATAATTCAGGAACAGAAATTTATTGCAGACACATATTGTTTGGTTTGGATTTAGTTTTGCCCCTTGTTTGACCTGAATCCTGTAAAGAATGATATTCAACTAATTGAAATAACATTTTGCAACTAAGACAATACCTTAGGGATATTTCAAGACCAATTGTGAAATAAAATTTGAAAGATGAAACATCTGATAAAGTTTATATAAATAATGTCATTTTACAGTGTGTTAAATGTTGTACGTGAAGGTCTTTGCATGCAAGTTGTGTTTCCCTGTTGAAAACAGATCAGATTTCTTTTCCCCTTTCTCTCTGTCAGTCCCTTTCTATTTCTCCCTATAGCAGTGTCTTTCTTTCCCCCCTCCTCTCTCTCCCCCTGTCCCCCTCCAAGTGTTTGAACACGTTTGGAAATATTTATCACCCTCCACCTTCTATTCACAAGAGAATTTTTTGCAAGACATTATTGAGAATAACTGAAATAAATCACAATGGTACAACATGCTTTCAGATGGAATGAGCACAAGCATATTACTCATGTCCTGAGATGCAACAGAAACATCTGAAACCATAAAAGATATAGGTTGACTGTGCACATGACTATGCAGTCACTGCAATGAGCTCTCAAAAAACAAACAATGTGGAATCCAAATGTGTTTCATTACTGGCTTTTATCTGTATTATACTAGCATTTATTTGCTCTGGAGTAGGTCTATGTCTGTAAGCATCCAAAAATTTTAAAAGTATAGATGGATGCAAAAAGAAAACAACAACCTCAGTGACAAAAAGTTATTGACACTTGTTCAGGCTAATGTTCAAGTTCAGTGTCAGTTCTGGGCTTAGAAACCAGTCAAAGGAAAAAAACTGTAGCTTGCTCACTAAGCTAAACAGCTGCCCCCAAACAGGAAATTAAAATCATTCACACACAGCAGGACTTTTTTCACTGAATAGATATTCAATGTATTGAATTTACTCAAATACGGGTTTTCAAGAAACGCCTGCTGTAACTCATATAAAACTAAATGCCATCCAACATCAGTGCCTCCGTTGACAGCAGACACTTTGAATGCAGCCTGTGGCTAAGGTCTGAGAAGTCCAGATGATTGATTTGAGATTTAATACTTGATGCAAACATGTCAGATGGCATCTCAGCCTTGGTACACTAGAACACACAGTGTTAGTGCCAGCCTAGTACCTCTCTGGTAAGTCTGAGTATTGCTTGTATAGTCTTCACTCCCTTGTGCACACATTCAGAAACACTCAGGCAGTAATACTCTGCTGCAGTTCAGACTCAAGCAGAGGAACCCAAATCAGAATATCAGTTCTGATGAGATATTGTTAGAAATGAACTAAGTAAAAAAACTGGCAGAGGAATTGGCAGTATCTGTGCTTCGCAGAGCAGTCTTCTGGCAAGAGTACAAGCACAGAGCGCGACCTTGTTCTTTTAGGGACTTCAACCCACATCACCAGAGAGCCCTGTGGTCACGAAGGTGAAGGTCACATAGAGGAACAGCAGAAAGTAAGAGAAACAAGATTTAAATTGTCTTGGCAGATTCCCCATTCAGTTAAGAATTAAGTTTGTTCAGGAGCCTACAGCTCACTGCTCTGTTGCAGTGGTTTGTAGTTTCCTGCGGTGGCATGGCATGCCACAGCCTTCCCAGAGAGCGCTGCGGGGGTCTCTTGGGGAGAGCAGCTATGCCACATCCCGTAGCCTCTTCCAGGCTGCCCTCGCTTGCTCTGGCTAGCTGTAGACCCCACAACACAGTGATGATAAAGGAGGCGAGAAGGCTCCCGCATGGGGACTGCAGAGGACCTTTATTCCATGGTGACAGGCTGATCCCCAGAGGCAGAGAGCCAGCACATGGCTGGGTCCCCCAGGGCAGAGAGAGAGAGCACATGGCACGGGGCCTGGGTTTATCTGGGGATGAGGGGGGCGGAGAGAGCACATGGACTAATGATTTCAGGGCATAGGGGTGGTACATGGGCGGAGTTGGGGTAACAGAACCAATAGGAGAAACCCGAGGGAGCGTTTAGGACTAGGGGTGGGGAAGGGGGGACCATGTGTGGGAAGGGCAGACAGGAGTGGAGAAATACAGTGCCACGCTAATCCTTGGACACTAACCTAATAGTGGTGTTTGGGGTTTTTTTTGGTTGGTTTGGTTTGCATTTGTTTGTTTGTTTGTCCCTCCCTCATATAAAATGCATAAACACCTTGTAACCCACCTGTATTCAAGATGGGTGAAAAATAGGTTTTGCTTTCCAGGGACCTGTGGCATAACCACTGGGATATTGTCAAGGTAGTTCTTCACAAATCTTTCCGTTCAACATGCTCAGCTTCCACAAAATTTGTTTTGGGAGGTCTTTGCATTTGTTAATACACTTAGAATACAGATTGCATGTCTCTAGAAATGCAACAGGAGATTAAATACTTTAAATATGGTCATCACAACTTTTTTCTCAAACTAGGTCTCTTCTGAAGATCTAGGATTTCCTTAGCTCTGGAAGAACTTCAAGGTAGAGAGCAAGCAAGGATCAAATAGCCCCAGCTCGAGCAGTAAAATAAGATAATGGTCTGTTAATCCTGAGGAGAAGATGTATCATAGGCTTATGTCACTCCAGCTAAAATCTCTTATCTTACAAAAGAGAGAGGTAGTATCTGACCAGCCTTTTGAAAATGATCTCTCATCTGTGCTAACTTCTGGACAAGTCCAATAGAACCAGACCACACTAACACCATGACAGAAACCAGTACAGCAATTTGATAGTGTCGATAATCACACCATGTGTGCCCTCGGGAGCACATGGTTTATTAATGTAATCATAACCATTGAGTTTTAACATGAATTTCAACAAAGAAGCAAAGTCTCTACACCAAAAGTAAATACTTAACTGCACTTTGTTGCAACTTCACTGAAAGTGGTATCTAAGCCAGAAAGTGAAACTTTGTTCAGTGAGGACATTAAGGGCCCTGCTTGTCTAAAAAAAGAATCATAACAATATCAAGATCTGAGGAAAGTGTTTTATCCTCAATCATTATAATGATACGGTAGACTCCAGCAAACCAGAGTTTTCACATGAGCCTTTCAGTTATAATGGCAGAGTTCAGAATTGATACTGTAGGGAAAATCAAAGTAACTGGGGAAAAAAATCCCACCAAAATACCTCTAGTGAGCATAAGCTAAGTGGCTTGTGAATAAAATTGCAATTATACCAAACACTTTTTATTGAGGTATGCTTCATTATCCTCTGGGTAAATTATTCCGTGATTAATAGTCTAAAGAAAATTGTGTAATTTATCACTTATGAAACAATTCTTGAAAAGCGCTGTCTTGCTTTTATATTCTGTGGGAAGCCCAGTGTACAAGAAACAACCCTTTTGAGAACACACAGGCAACTCATACCTAATTTTGTCAACAGAAGTAAAATGCAGAGGAACAATCTCAGTGGAGACTTTGTGAGCTCTGCTAACTCCTGATGCCATTCACGCAAGTCATTAAAGCAATTTTAATCCAGATGGAGCAGGCAGTGTGAAAACATGTAGCAATTGAGAAAGAGAAGGAAAACCAGTTTTACCACAAACTGGTTAGCATTTCTTCATGGTATTAGTTGTCTTAGCATAACAATTTGCCAATTTACTCCACGTACATGGTAAATTCTGTGTTAGAATAATTGCTGCCTTTTTCTTTTTACTATTTTAGTGCTGTCATTAGAGGAAGAAGATCAGCATAGGAAAGACTACTTTCAGTTATAATGCTTCTTGAGAACTGTTGTAAGTGTATTTACTTAACCAGCACTGTTGTTTGAATTATCTGTACAATACTCAGGGTATTTTTAGGTGCAAATGTGAAACATTTTTTTAACGCAATTTATTTGTAATTGTTAAATTTTGTGTCTTAAAAAAAAAAAAGTGGGGTCGAAACTACAGATGTTTGCTCAAAAAAAGAAGTCGTCTGGTTCCTCAGGGGAAAAAGGGTTCTGATGCAGCATGCTGGTTTAAACAAGGTTAAGCACAAGGGCTGTATAACTTTTGGCACATTACTGAACTAGCTAATTTAGAGATATAACTGCCCCACGCTCATTAAAATGAATGGAGAGAGATAGGAAATCAATGGAGAAATATAGGACATTCCAGAGGTTATTTAGATTTTGGGTGAGTAGCATCAATCTCTTTTTTGATAGAGTCTGGATGAAGCCTAAGCTTCCTATCCTACACATTTCAGTAAGGTGCTCAAAGTCCAGTGACGAGGATGTTGGAATGGCCACTACAGAAATAAAAGGAGAAGCTCCTGCTGATTTCAGCCACAGTCAGGGTTAGGCCATAGATCAAAATTCCTGCCTTGAGCAGAACCAGATGGCAGCATTTACCTTAGCATTGCTCTGGAGAAAACACTATGTTGACCTTGCTTGAGGAGACACTGTTATGCAGAGCTGTTAATAAACAAATTAAGTGTTTAACTACTTCTTTCTCAGGAGTATTGCTTTGTTTTGTCTTGTTTGTTATGCTCTCCATGATTCAGGGACATGTGCAGTCTCATTGGAGCAATTGCATACACTATGAATGCTCAAACCTTCTCTGCATACCTGCTTAGGACATTTGAACTTCCATAATTTTCTAATAGGTATCCTGCTCAGCAGCTCTAGTGCTTTATGCTTGATTTATTCTTTAGAACTGGTTGCTTCTTTTAATTTTGTTTCCCCCTCCACTTGCTGTAAATATCAAATTATTGGGTATTTCATATTCAACCCCTTTTGACTAGCATATATCCTTTTCTATTTTGGAGACAACACATTCATGTATAATTTTATCAGTGCAGTCAAATTAATACAAATGTTAATAGAAGTAAACCTCAAGTCAGGTTTGAAATCCAATAGCAATGAGCAGTATTTTATTGGCTCAGAAGTACAGGTAACCATGGGAAATTAGAGATATTATCTTACTCACCAGATAACACTAGTTTGGTACAGTGAAATATATATATTATGTATTCATTGCATGCCAAATAAAATAAGTGCCTGGACAGAGAGAATAAATTAGAGTCTGACTGTACCTACTCTCTCAGCTGGTCCGGAATTTCTCTGTAAAGATGATACTTATGGATCTGTAGTTATGAAGATAGCTTCTCACCACCTGATAAGCTGCTGTCATGTATGACTCCTCCTGAGAATATCTGTGAAGACAGACAAAGAATACTAATTTTTCTCTTAGGCATCTGAAACTGAGATTTTTCATTCTCTGCCTGTTAACTCACTGTGCACTGGGAACTGTCTGTATCCTCTCTGATTCTGGCTTTACTAATAAATTAAATAACATCTGAAGTTATGCCCTGATATCATAATATGACTGTTAAATGTATTTTTTAAAATTTACTGCTAAGCAGTTAGAATGATCTCTTGTTTGAACAAGCAGCATTGTCTCACACAGGTCCTGGTCACACCTCTGATGTTATCCTGGTCAGGAACCATTCCCAATTAACAGTCTGAGAGTGGTGACTTGAGTTTGAAAGCTAAGGGAGTCCATCAGCTGTGGGCTTTTCCATGTCTATTGCTCTCGGTGCCTGGGAAAAGTTCCCAAAGGTATTTACTAGACTTAGACATAGCTTCTATGACTAGCTGGGGAAGACAGATTTGAAAAAAATGTGATGAGTTTTTGGGCCAGCTGATACTTGCAGCTGCCCAAAATCCAGTCTACCTTGAAATCTTCAAAGAGCAGTTTCAGGAATCCTAAAGACAGACCTCTTCCCAAAATCCAATTTATCCTAAAGCTGGAATTCTACGGAAGAAAAAAGGGTTGTTTTCTGACTCTTTGTCACTAGAAATTCATCAGAACTTCTACAATGACATCCTTTCCTGTAGAGCTTCAAAATTTGTCTATCTTCCTAGCCTAGACTATTTTACAGAGTGTTTTGGTTGGGGTTTTTTTGTTTGGTCTTTTTTTTAATTGGTGTTTTAAAACAGCTTCTGTGTTCTACCTCACAATTCACAAGGTCCCAGAATGGGTCAAGTTGGAAGGGACCACAGTGGGGTCATCTGGTCCAATGTCCCTGCTCAAGTAGGGTCATCCCAAAACACGTGGCACAGGATTGTGTCCAGACAGTTCTGCAATATTTCCAGTGAGGGAGACTCCACAGTCTCTCTGGGCAAACTTTTCAATGCTTGGTCACTTCAGAGTAAAAAAGCTCTTCTGTATGTTCAGGTGGAATATTCTGTGCATCAGTTTCTGCTTGTTGCCTCTTGTCTTATACTTGAGGCCTTTGGGGTACAAAACACATTCATCAAACTGTTTTTCCCAGTTTCATTACAGTCCTTATAAGTTGAAGGTCACAACCACTGACTGTAACACCTTGTGTTGTTACTATCCTACTGTGGTGGGCTGACCTTGCCTGGACACCAGGTGCCCACCAAGCTGCTGTATCACTTGTCCTTCTCAGAGAGAGGAGAGAAAATAAGATGGAAAACAACACGTACCTTGAGATAAGGCAGTGTTCTAAAGCAAAAGTGAAATGTTGCATGCACACAAGCAAAGAGGAGACAAAGGGGTTTTATTCTCTACTTGCCATCAGCAAGTGATGTTCAGTCACTTCCAGGGAAGCAGGGCCTCAGCCCATTGTAGGGGTTGCTCCAGAAGGCAAATATTGTAAATACAAAATGCCCCCACTTCCTCCTCCTTTCCTTAGTTTTTGTATCTGAGCTGACATTCTATGGTATGGAATATCCCTTAGGTTAATTTGGGTCAGCTGGCCTGGCTGTGTCCCCTCTCACAATCTTGTCCCACTCCAGCCTACTGATGGGGGGAATATTGAGAGTCATCACTGCAATGGAGAACGAATTCCAGCCCAGCCAGACCCAGTACACATGCAGATATACGCAAATGCATACATACACACACAGATAAACTTCCTTCTGAAAAAGCGCCTCTTTACTTGCAAGACCTCCAGATCAGTAAGCTGTTATCGTTATGATGTTGTTTCTCTCATAAGGAAATAAGGCGTAAAGAAATATTTCTCCATATGGTAGTTACAGTTGTTCATAATGACGTATATAAATATAGCGTTAAAGAAACTACCATTTTGTATTACAGTCATATGTTATTATCTGCAAAATCTGCCTCTATAAGAACTGTAGGTTCTCAGAAGCAGACCCTCCTGCCCAAAGTGTTTCTGCTCTGAAGACTGGGATCTTCTCCCTCGGTTTTCTTACCTGCATGATAATGCTCAGTAAAGGATCACCAGCCAGCTCCCTGACTTCATGAGTTGAAATCCTGTGAGACCAGTCACAGGGAGATGTCAGCAAGAAGGCAGACACCTCCATTCCCCATTTGGATGATCAAAGGGCGTGAAGAAACGTTGTCCTCCAAAATTCACATGCTGTTAATATCTGAAGGGAATATGTAGTTTTGCCCTTTGTCATGAGTCTGCACTCAGGGTTAGATAACCGAACAGTAACTTCACTCTCTGCAGAGAAAGAAGGGTTCTATTTTTCTCTTTTTTGTGTAATATACATAGACCAAATATGCAGTTTTCATTATTTCTTCCTCAAACCGCCAGTATTTGTCTCTGTTAGGAAGAAATTGCATAGTTATCTTACTGATCTTCTCTGCCTCTTTTAATCCTCCTCTACATCTGTCTCCATGACTCAGTGGAGCCTGGTCCTACATCCAGAGCGTGGCTGTGTGCAGGCAGCTGCAGACACTCCCACATCTCGGAGCCCCACGTGCCATGCAGCTGCAGCTGAGCACTGGCTGGCAATGTCCAGAGGCTTCTCATCTGTTCTTCCCCTGTGCCAGACACAGTAAAGCGCACAGCAAGACCCAGCAGCCTCTCAGACACAAATATTAAATCCATGGCACAATTAAAACAGACAGATTGTGAACATGTGGCTTTCCTGCAGAAATGAGGGATAGCCACATGTTCATTGTGGTGGCCAAGCTTTATAAAGGTGGTTTAGCATGTGTCCAGCTTAGCTTTTCCCTATGGAGAAGTGCAAGTCAAATTAAAACAAAACCAAAACAGCAACAGCAACAAAACCGAAAGAAAAGAAAAAGAAAAAAAACCCAAACCAAACAAAACAGAAGAAAATAAAGGAACACCCCTAAAACATAGGTTAATTGCAGGCTTAAACCACATGCTGCAAAATGTAGATAATTGTCTTTGCTCTTTGAAACAGCTCACATGGGTGCTAAGAGGCCCATTGAATTTACACTCTCACTGAGGGTGTTATGGGTTACAGTCTCACAGTCCTGATGCTTTGAAGTGGCTACCTAAAAACAGAGGCTAGACAAGATTAAGAGAATAAAAGTAGGTATTTATTTGAAGGGGCTTCAAAGCCCCTTTGGGGAGCCAAAAGCTTCCGAGAGGCTCCACCCAATGGACCCCGGGTCATGGGTTCTTCACACTTTTATAAGTTTGGGCCATTTACATATCAGGGTTAATTCTCCAGTTATGATTTCAGTCAAAGGTGTAATTCCCCCAAGTTTGCTCCTCCTCTCAAAGGTTTTACTTTACATATTTTGGGGCTTGGGACAAAAAGGTGTCCTTGAAGTCAAACCTAGAGAGGATTTGTTATGTCTAACCAGCATGAGAGAACAGCAGCTAACAGGCTACATGAAACTTCAGAGTTACACACTAGGCAGTACAGGATTTGAAAAATATAAAAAACCTACGGCATCAGTCCAGCTACTCCACTGCATGCAGATCAGGGTAAAATGGTTTGGCAGCTACTCAGGGTCGTACTAGTGCAATAGCATCAGTGCTCTTTCCCCAGCGTTCTCAGGTTCTGCCTTTGCTCAGAGGAGAAACAGGTTTTATATAGATAGTCTTGACGCCCATCCCTACTGTGATGAGCACTGCCAAGCAAGACCTATTTCTTTCTTTCTTCATTTTTTTCCCTCCTTGTAGTCAAAAACAGCACTTCTTTGACTCAAACATAATTTCCCTTGTATAGCTGTAGAGTTTGTCCGTATTATTACTTTCCTGAGAGCAGAATATTCATGTATTGCACTGGCAAAGTATTCCTGATATGAATGCAGGTAAACAGCACTGACTAAAGAAACTGTGCCAGTCACAGAAGGACTTGGCCTGTCTTTGCCTAAGGGGCTTCTGCCAGCTCACATTTGCCAGTCAGGTGCCAGCCTTATTGCCACTCTTACTGCTGACGCTGTGCCAACCGAAGTCAATATAAAGATACCTTTTTGGAAGCAAAACCATTCCTTGATTGACAGGAAGGGATATCAGGTATTTGCATGCCAGGGCAACTGCATGGCCATTCAAAGTGCATCTGCATATAAACTAGATCTACCTGTCGGGCAGACCTCAGGCTGTGACACTGGTTTCAGAAAAAAAAAAAAGGTTGTGTGAAAAGGTGTGAACGGAAATCCAGGACTCCTACTGCCTCACAGCTCTCCCTTAAACACGAGTACATGTTCTGGAAGGTTGTAGTATCTGTTTCTGAAAGTGGCTCTGTGGCACAGTAGTGTGGTGTAACACAGGACCAGTTCCTCCTTGTCCTACCCTCCTATTTTTATATACAGTTTTTAGGCTGCAGCACACGTCTGCATGCCTGGCCCATCTCCGTGCTGCTCATTAGCTCACAAGTGTTGCGTTGTTTCTCTGTCAAGAGTTTTGTTTGTTTTCCAGTTGTCATGCACATATTCCTCCGGGAAATCAGAGAATGCAGGTGGACTTCCTTATTGCTGCTTTGTTGTCATTATGGTAATCTCTGAAAAAAGAAAAAACCCACAAAAATAAACAAAAAAATGGCACTCAACATTCTTGTCAGAAGGAAGATGCCTCTTTTGACTCTTTGAGAAAAGATTGGTGTGTGTAAAAATAAGTATACTAGGTACTTATATCTAACTGTCAATTTATTCAGTTCTTAATAAGCAGAAATGGGCTTCAGGAACTGGGAATGTGTACAAAGAGATAAGAGATATGACAATTTTAATCTTAAGCATTAAGACAGTGTTGAACTTTTCACAGAAAACCTCACGGTACATGATGATATTTTTCCCAAGTGATGGTCTTTAGACAGAGGTGTTATTTTTTTGTTATTCCTAGTGCCTAAGAGTTCTAGCCCGAGAAAAGCTTCATTAATCTCTTGAAACAGGAGGAGCTGGTTACTGTCACAGGCAAAGACGGGAAAGGGCTATTTATGTTAGAGTTATGTGAAAGTTAGAGATTAAATAATGTTCTGTGGATCACTTGGAGTTTACATCTATATTTGTGAGTTAGAGCATGGGCTTAAATATCGTCTGTGATCAGCCATACTAGTTGCTAGCATTTTCTCTGTCATAGTTATGGCCTATGCCAAGACACATTACTCTGCTGGGCAGATTTTATAGTGCAGCATGAACCCTCATGGTATGAGGGTATCACCTCGTTTGGCAGAAAGAGAGATGACCCTTCAGGTTGCCAGCTGTGCTGTTTCATTCAGCCTCAGAAACAGAGCTTGTTCTTTATTTATTGGACAAAGACCTGGTGTGATATCAGCTGAAACTCAGACTCAAACTTCAACCTCATAAGCAAGCAGGACATGAGTGCCTTATTTATGAGCAGTTTTCCTTCCAAACGTAAGTACTAATTGCAGTTGTACCTTTTCGTGCTTTCCTGCATTAGCAATGGAGATAGCAACTTGTAAATAAATCCACATGTATAGGAGACACCATTTAATTAGATGGGACTAGATGAATTCTAGGAGGCTTGTGCTGGATACCATCAGTAGCATGCAGCCAGTTTATCTGCTCGTTCACTCATGAGACATGTTTATGGTTAGATATTCATAGTAATCATTAGCATGGGTAAGTGTTGCTTCATTTTCTATGAACCATTTACAGCATGTTTTCTTATTTTTCCCCCTTGTTTGACTGCTTGAAAAGCTGCAGAGAAATCCCTGTAGGAAAAAAGCACAATAACTATTATTTCGAAATACCTGCACCTTCAAGTGCAAATTGTTTTCTTTGTGATCATAAATACCAGCATTTTCAGAAACAAAATAACTGTCACAATCCCTGTCCCATCTGTGTCATCTGTGTGTCATTCATGTCCATGACCGCCTGTGCTGTGGCGGAACGCTGACAGGGAAGGGCATGTACTGCCTTTAGCTGCACAAAATTGGCTAAATGGTTGGACGTGCATTCCTCAGGAAAGGCTTTTAACAATATATGTGAACAGAATCTGAAATGTATTTTTTAACTGTTTTGGAGCAAAATTTTAACTGCCCGAATGAAAATCCTTGGCTGTATTCAAAAACTAATCTTTTGCAGACCTTGTGCTTGTGTACACCACCAAAGGTTTTGTTTGTGGAAAACAATTGCTGTTCAAACATTCCCACTGACATCATGATGGGGAGAAAGAGGGAAGACAGGTATCTAGAAAAGAGCAGAAGTGGGTGAATAAGGGATTTTGTGATGTGCTGAAGCAGAATTTCTGTTGAATTCCTCTCTCCAGCTGACTTGCGATCTGATGTGCCTAATCCAGCACACACCTAATCCACAATTATTCAGTATCTTAAACTTTATACAAAATGTAGTTTAACAACTTGAACTACTTTTCTGTGTCTGCTTCTGCAAGAGCAACTCCTCTTGATCATTCTCAAGGATCTGACCTGTGTTTAGTTATGTGGATTCTGCATCAGGAGTGTCCCAGCAGATCTTGGGCCAACCAGGTTACTCACCAAGGATGTTAATGAGCACTGAAGTAAATGAGCAACTGGTAGAGGGAATTCTGTGAGACTGACAAAAGTTCCACAGTGGAAAAGTCCTGTAGCAATGAGTCAAATGAGTTGCTGTGAAGCCACCTAAGAGTTCAGCCCATTTCCTTGTTTCAGGTGTGTGTGTTGTGTCACTTGGGTGACTGATGAGGTAGGGAGTTTCTGGACCAGACTTATGGGATCTTAACAATTTATGTTTACACAGAACAGCCCAGGTGCATAATTATCTCACAACTATGATAAAAACTTGAATTTGATCCTTTCAGTTTCAGTTTCAGTTTTAGAGCTTAAATTCTATAGTTCTTACCTCAACCTTAATGATACTATGACGTCCTGACAATTTTAACCTACGTTTTACAGATTTTTTCAACATTACATTTGGATTCAGTCTTACAAATGATGAAGCATCTTCTGGTCTTCTCATTCATTTCATCATTAATTATTTGCTCTATTTCAAAGATCAGCCACTGAATTTGTAATTTGTAGCAGCCAGCTGTTCAATTTTTCATACTAGCAGGTGATTTGAAGAACTCAGTTAAACAATTTTACATCCATTGTAAGGCTTGAAAACACTGACTGTTGTGGCTACGTCACTATACTTGACCTGCAATGGGGTTCTTGTTGGGTTTGGGTGGTCTGCAGGTTTTGGTTGGGGTTATGGGTATGTGTGTCTGGATTTCATAGGATCACAGGGACCCCTCTGACTTCCTTTATTCTGCTTCCTTTATTCATCTGAATGATCCTTTAAGAAGCAGATCAATATGTTTTAAGATTGGAAACTTCAGCAAAAATTTATGAAAACTTCTGAAGACAAAAATTAACCCCACAAAGCAATGAAAGTCCACTTTCATATAATGAAAAAACAAGTGTCTAAATAATTTATTCAGCAAACCCTAGCTAAGTATTGAATTCTTACCCACAGTGGAAGATACGTGGCCAGTTTTGGCACTTACCTATCTGTATCTTTTAAGACTTAAGCCAATAAATATCACAGTCAATAAAACATCCTGAAAACACTTTCCTATTTGAGAATATATGGGGCTTTTTCTCTGATTTAATAAATATGATTTATTCAAAGTCATGTATTCCTCCCGTGTCTCTGGTTGGAAATAACGTGACCTGTTTCTTCAAAAATGTTGGCGCAGTAGATCTACTATTCGTGTAATAAGCCAACATGAAAGAACAAAAGTTATTTTCTCTTCTCCGTTTTGCAAGCTGCAGAGAAATG
Source organism: Rhagologus leucostigma (assembly GCA_013397725.1). Taxonomy (NCBI): domain Eukaryota; kingdom Metazoa; phylum Chordata; class Aves; order Passeriformes; genus Rhagologus; species Rhagologus leucostigma. The sequence goes on along the minus strand of VZTD01004180.1, from coordinate 150,116 downwards.
TTTGCAGATTGAACTTGGGATGGGAGACTGTATCATCTAAAGAACAGCAGCTGGTGATATTTATGCCTAGTAAAGAACAATGTGTGCTCTTCCCTAAATTACCTCCAACTTTTATCTTGGCAGTGTGCCATACCACATTTAAAAGATAATCAATGGGCTGACTCAATATTAATAATGTAATTCACAAGACAAATCTATTTGTGATTGAGCTGAATCTTGGAACGCAGAGCTTAGGAGGAAAATGTCTCAGGTAAAACTAGGAATCCTAGTTTCACCTTCTCAGACATACATATATAAATATATAAGTTTAGACAGACCAGTCAAGGTATAAGGCTGAGGGCAATAACTTTGCAGTTTTAATACTTCAAACGCCTGAAGAATAAGGGAAGGAATACGAGTGCTATTGTATACAGCAAGTGTTATCCTTCCTGCTGAGTGTGTATGAGCCCATGTGAGCTTTTGTGTGTGACTGATGTCCCTGTTATTTGCTGCTTTGTGGTTGTGTACACAAGCCAAGAAAGCAACTTCTTTGAAACAAAGGGTGATGTTCCTTCCTTGCCATCATTGCTCATTGTGATTTCTGAGCATTATTTCCAAACAAAAACAAAATAAAGTATCCTGTCAAACTTCCCTACAACTTTCTAAGTTACCTTGGGGTCTGTCTTGGACACCTTTGAGGCTGGTTGCAGTGAATCACTTTAACTGCCAGCTTAGCCACTGAGGAGCCAGAGCTGTCATCGTATGAATGAGAACTCTGCAACACAATATTGTCTGGAGTTTATATTGACACGGCTGAACAAAATTACATAAGCCAAATTTCTAGTTTTAAGGTGCAGCTTTAAAGGCTCTGCTTTTGAAATATGAGCTCAGAAAGTTTTCCAGCCTTGTGATGTACTGCTAATAAGGTGGGAAGACAATAAATTAAATGAACTACTAATACGCTGCCAAATATCACTATTCACAGATGACTGCTACAATTATTGCTAGGTAGTTTGGCATGACTCCAAGACTCCTAATGTACAGTCTAGGGCACTCAAACAAATGAGCAGCTCCTTGGTTCTGTGCTGCTGTAAGCACTGCCAGCTTTGCACTTACTAGAAATACGACATCGTCCTCTGGTAGAAAATACACCTCACTTCTGAAACAGGTGACTCAGCTGTGAGCACTCTCTCTTGTCATGGGGAAAACATCTGGAATTACTTACTTCCAGGTGACAGTGTTGCATTGCTTTTGATACTATGGACAAATGTGGATCTTATTCTGACTGTTGTAATTGCTCTTTGCTATTATTGTTATTTTTAACAAGGTTTTAGCTTAGTTGTGCCTGTTACTTTGTGACATCAAAGGGAAGTAAGGACTGTATTTATTCCCATTTGAGCAAGAGGAGAATTTCCCCAGATCTTGATTCCATATTTGAAGGAGAAGAAAGTTTTCATGTTCAGCACAGGTGAGGAAATGGGAGAAGGCAAGGGATGGGAGATCAAGCTGTGATCTGACAGGAAAAAGAATCAATTGTATGAGTGAAAGAGAGTGTGAGCTCACATCAGACACCTTTTTGCCACTTTACCAGGAGCAGATGAGTCCCAGTTACATTTCCAAGGGTGAACTTTCTGTAAAGGAACTGAAATGCCATAATTGCCTTCAGCTCAGGCAGGCTGAAGTAGGCTGAGACTTAGGAGCCCGATGCAGATTTGTTACACACAGGCTGAAATGCCCATGTCCTGACTCCAGTCCTGCCTGCTTATGGCAGATACCAGCCCTACCAGAGTCACTGGATTTGAAGCAGAAATAACAGATTCACATGACTTGGTGTTGGGGGTTTTTAGGAGTTTTTTGTTTGTTTGTTTGTTTATTCCTTTCTTTCCCCCTTAAAGAATTTTTTCTCCATGCTAAGGGACAATTGATGGGTGCTTAAGGAAGACAAAGGACATGGCCATGGGAGGGGGAGGCCAGTTTATCTTCTTTTTTACTTTTTTTTCTTCTCTGGTGAGGGAGGAAGGTGCCGCGAGGTTTGGAACTGAGAAAAGGGGTTGGATACAGNAGTCCTGCCTGCTTATGGCAGATACCAGCCCTACCAGAGTCACTGGATTTGAAGCAGAAATAACAGATTCACATGACTTGGACAGAAGCAATGACATGCTCTGTGGGCAGGTCAGGGAACTGAAATCGGTTTCAGGTTATCCTCTCATGTACATATGTATTTCTGTTACACAAAATGTGTGTTTTCCTGCATTCCTGCTAAGTACAGAAGTTAATGATTTTAGAGCATAATTGCAAATTTAACAAGAAGGTAAAATACCTTCCAAGCAAATTCTTCTGTGTTGTTCCTGTGGGGGTGAAAACCTCCCAGGCAAAGTCAGAGAGATAATGGCTTGTATTACATTAGAATTGATTCTCCCAAGACGTGTTGCCAATTTTGGATGAGATAATAAGAATTTGTTCTGCATTTGCATGTAAACAGGTAGAATTCAGAAAGCTAAGTTTATTGTTAAATTAGCAAAATATCTTACTTCCATTAAAAAAATAAATATCTTTCTTACAGGGTCTCAGGAGGGACAAGGTAACAAAGAGCAGTTCTAGCTCGAGGTCTAGAAGGTCCAGCCTAACACCCCTGTGATGTTGCTGATCATTAGATCAGACCTTGATTAACCTCTGTTGTGTCAGGTACATGTATTAACAGAGTTTGGCTTCCTCAATAAAAGACTTAGTTCTGAATAGATCTTTGTTCATCCTCTTGGCCTGTTTCTGGCAAGTTGTTTATTATTATGCTAATTTCTAGTTGACATCAAAGTCATAATCTTCTGCGCTTAATTTTGGAAAGATTCATGGCAGTGCTCAGCTACTGCAGTGATGATCCGAATGGACACAGTGTCTATAGCCAGGTTTATGTCTGAGTGAGTTTCTCCTCAGCCTGCTTGAAAGGGTAGATCTAATAGTGTAGGAAATTCTGATTAGTGACAAAGAAAGTTTTGCATTTTATTTTATATTCTTGTGACAGAACTCATCTTCTTTCCCTCAGGCACTGGGAAATAGGAAATAATTGAAAACATGGAGAATTACTAGAGAAAGGAGAGGCAGGAGCTTAAAAACTACTTTGCTTAATGAGGATTATGTATATTATAGTGTGAGTATACTTGCATAAGTATTTTCTCTCTGTTCATAAATTAAGTTCTGAGCATGTTGGATGTAAAGATGAATATTATTAGTTTTGTGACTGTGTTTGTATGTATGTGTTTGACATCAGCATCTTTCTAAGGAGATAAGAAATTATCTATGAACCTGGTAGCTAGATCTGAGACAATGTGGACACAAAAAGATTAAATTAGATAAGACGAAATTAGATTTGATGAGACTAGAGATAAAATTTAGAGTGGATAAAATTATTTTCCTTAGGCATGAGGTGAGAGATTAATCTTACCTAACCTTAACTGTCTAAAAGTTTTCTGTCTGGATTATCATTTAGAATCATACTACTGTCAATGAAGAGATAAATGAGCACTTCCAGAAAGTCTTTCATCCCATTGTAAGATGTCTATCTCTGGAGGTCCCAATCTGTGTCTTTTATTCCTTATACTGAGTCTAGATGAGTAGTTTAGACTTGATGCCTAATGTCTCGTTTTGAGACAAGTTTAGGGGGAAATGCCCTGGAAGGGACATCTCCTCCACAGAAGAGAGGTTTCAGCATTCCCTCCCCCACCAATATGACATGAAAGGAATTTCTTGGATGAAAGTGAAAAAAACTATTTATTTAACAAGCAGAGTGCCAGCAGAGGGCACAGGAAAAATATGAGTAATGTCAGGTAATAAACCTCCTCTCTGCAGAGAAAGCTGGTGGATTCAGAGTTCCCTCTGTAGCTGGCTCAGCCCCTCCCGAGGTGCGAGGCCGGGGTGCGGCATCCCCGCAGCCTCCCTGTCAGTCCGCGGCGAGGATCTGGTTCTCCTGGTTCTCGGATCACAGCTGGGCCGAACAGTTCCAGAAGAAGAAGAAGAAGTTACTGGAGGATTTCGGTATGCCGGTATGGGAAAATTTCTTGCCTCAGCTGACAGGCTAGCTAAAAGCAGGAAGGTGCTCCCTCGGCTCTGCAGCGGTGAGAACGCAGGGGAGTGTGTGAGTCCTTGAACACAAACCGCACTGAAGAATTCGCTTAGCTTACTCATCCTTTCCCTCAGACCCAGCTTAAAGCTGCGGGACCCATTTCTGGGCAAGAAGCTGACGATAGGGGAGTACAATATTATCATAAATACCCACAAGACACCTAACTTAGAACAAGTATGATTATAAACTGTTGCATTTTAAAAGTCATCAAATGCAACTGTGATCATTCATGATTTTACCTTACATGCTTGCATAGCATTAACCCCTTTCTCCAGCCAGAGGTGAAACAATAATCATTTTGGCCACAAATGACAGACACATTTAAATGCAGAGTAAAACTTAAAGTTTACTGAATTCACCTATGACTTAGACATCAAAATTATGCCAATACTTTTATGCTTTATGAAGCTTTATGAAGCTTCTTCTCTTCTATGACACAGCTTACACTCTATATTTACAGGATTGGGAATTATGAATATTTCTCTCTTTTTTTAATTGATGTACATAAAAAAAATACATATGTTGTGATACCCATCGGTAACAGTGTTTTGGTTAAGAGGTACGCCTACAGACTGCAAGAGTATGAGGTCATATCTTTTAAGAGATTAGAGATACCGACTCACATATAAATCCCACACCTATCCTGAAATTGGGCACTGGGACAGTATTTAGGGAAGTATCACCAGCTATTTATTTATATTTTCTCATTGTTTTGTTCTAAGTACCCACTGTTGATTACTATCAAGAATAAGATGCTGAACTGTAATTATATAATACAGTCATTTTTGTTTCTTATGCTCAATCATAGAATCCTGAAGTTTGAAAACACCTCCAAGATCATCAAATTGAACCTTAAAGTTGGTAGTGTGCTGGGGTTCAGTTGGTTGGTTGATTTTTCCATTGCAAAATGTAAATATATTATTGTTAACAGAAGCATTTTGTAATGTTTATTCCACACATTATGTAATGTGTTAAACATTCCACATTATGTAATGTTTAACTTCTGTAGTGAACCTGGTAATGTCAGCAGAAGTTTAGCCCCCATAGTATCTGCCTTCTGTAATTATGCCAGACAGCATTTTCAGAAATGCTGAATTTCCAGTAATCACTGGGCTATGAGTAGGAGTAGAAAGAAATTCAGCAATGCAGAACTTGCTCTTTCTTTTCCTTTTTTTTCCCCTACTCTAGAGCCTGAATGATATGCAGTTTCAAGGAAAATCTAGCTTTAACCTATCTCCAGCCAGCATGAAGCCAAATCACAACCTAAACTTGAAGGGATTGCATGAGCAAGTCAACTTTTTGTGTTGAAACCTGCTTAATTTCTGCCTTGCTGCTATTTCCATGTTGCAGATGGGAGAAGCTGTCCCATTTTATTCCACTGTTTATGGTGTGGATCCAGTGACTCACATGGAGTCTTCTAGCTGGTGCAATTGATTTCAGCACACTATTTGAAATACAACCAAGAAATCAACTCTCTGCCCTTCTACACTCCTGACAGGTACACTTAGGCTGAAATCCATTCACCTAAATATATTTATAAAAGGTAATATAAAATTGTGGCTGACAGTAACTTCAGATGCAGTTGCTTTTGATCAAAAAATTTAGATTAAAGGTGAAGCAAGGAGATATAAGGGGTCATGCTGCCTATGCTGTAGTAAATTTTTTTTTTTCCTCTTCAGCAAAATAGTCTGTTGGTTTTACACAACCTAGGATATCAATCCCAGCCATGAGCTCTTGAGGCAAATGCATGAACACAGGGTGAATAAGAAGAGAGTCAGGTCCGATTTTCTGCACTATTTTAAACATATATTAGATGAACAACGGAAAATGCTAGAGAAGATAAAGAAGAGGGAAGGATAACTTCTGTGGAACAGAGTATCGCCCTGTGGGTGTCGATGGAGAAGTTACTGCTTGTTCCAAGGCGAACCTTTAGCTAAGGAACCCCTGGCGGTGCTTCTTGGCACCTCGCAANNNGGATACAAGGGGGTCTGGCTGCTGGCCAGTCAGACAGACCAAATCTCCATAGGGTCACAAGATCGATGGAGGGGCCTTTCTCACTGAGGTAAGGGGGAGTCTGACACTTTGGAGCCTGTCCACCAGCGGGCCCCCTCTGTACCTGGGCTCTTTGGTCCTCCAGCCACAACAGCTGTTGGTTCAGCCGATGCAACAACAGAGTAAGAGGGAATCAGACTGTCGTTGACATTAGAAGAAGGGTTTTTTGGTGGGAAGAAGACCCACTTTACACGACAAAGCAGAGATCACTTTCTTTCAGGAATGTCTGCTAGATTGCTTGTTCCCATTCCCAATTCACTACAGGTGCTGAGTTTGCATGTCCAGCCACACCCTTTCCAGTTTACTCTCAAACACCTGCAGGGCACCAAAACCACATAGAGTGATAACTCCTCACACTGTTTCCAGGACTTTGCCCTGCTTGGGTTTAGAGGCAGCTTTGCTTATACTCACCTATTTCTCATGCTAGAACAGACGACTTCACAGAGCTGTCTGTGTTTAGCTTATGGGAAATTTCAAGATTCTCAGTGTAATAGGAAAGAGACAAAGTTTGCACTGAACATTAAATGAAGTCTTCTCTTAATAGCAAGTAGCATGACATAAGTACTATGGAAAATTAAAGTAGCATCAAAATATTTCTTGTATTTCTCCTCACCAAGTGCTACTACTAACAATCAAGGTGGTATTTTCTTTTCGTGACCTGTACTGCTCTGCCTTTATACATGAAAACTAGGACTGCCTTGAGTGTAAAAACAAACCTAGGGTCCTGATTCATGGTTCTTAACTGAATCTATGATGTACTTTCAGGTTGCTATACTTTTAGTTAAAGTGAATGTCAATGTGAAAATATTTTTACTGGATTACTATACTTTTAGTTAAAGTGAATGTCAATGTGAAAATATTTTTACTGGATTACTATACTTTTAGTTAAAGTGAATGTCAATGTGAAAATATTTTTACTGGATTAAATCTCTTCTTCTCAGCGCTTTAAAGACAAAGTAGATTTTCCTCCTCTCTTGCATTCAGTGATTTGTACAACTGACCAGCTTGGTGTGGCACTACAATTGTGTGAAGTAACAGGCTACCCGGGAGAGCAGGCAGCTCAGCCTTTCTCCCCATCTCACACCCTCTGAATGCCTGTGGAGTTTTGAGGAGAGTGATGTGGGAAGAAAATGAGAAAGCAAGTGTTCATGAACACTTCTAAATCCCTTCCTCCTTCATTTTCCTGGGTAGATTTTTTCATTCAACCTGTGACATCTGTCATAGAAGTACTTATGTTTCAGGTAGTCATTACAGCACTCACTATACAGATTTGACCAAAATAGTCAATAGAATTTGATATGATTTCACCAGATGTAAATATTTTTAGGATGAAATGATTTGTGTCCTAATCTCCATTAAGTATCTTGATTATCTCCCTAGCAACCAGAAAATGAACCTTGGGTCACTTGTCAAAACCACTTGCATTTGTAGATAAGCACACTCAGTCAGATGGATTCCATCTTCACTGGAACCAGGGAAGCACTGCTCAGCAGCACTGCATGGATCTCTGCAAACTCTCTGTCTTAATTTGATATGACAGCTCCTCTCCTTTGAGTTACACCTAAATTCCTGAGCTACACCTGGAGGCTTCAGGGTCACCTAACTGCAGTCTTCAAGATGGAGAAGGACTATTTACAAGAGCATGTGTAAATACAGGACAAGGGGGAATGGCTTCAAACTGAAAGACAGTAAGTTTCGATTAGGTATTAGGAAGAAATTCTTATTTTGAGGGTGCTGAGATACTGGGACAGGTTTCCCATAGAAGTTGTGAATGCTCCATACCTGGAAGTGTTCAAGGCCAGGCTGGATGGGGCTCCGAACAACCTGGTCCAGTGGAAGGTGTCCCTGCCTGTGGCAGGGGAATTTGAACTAGGTGATCTTCAAGGTCCCTTCCAACACAAACCATTGTATGAGTCTATGATTCTATGATTCCATGATTCTGTGATTCATTGTTCTATCTCTCTATTTTTCCTGCAAACGATAAAATCAGCCTTTAGAAATCCTGTATATATGCCTGAAATATCAGTATGGGTACGATTATAAAAGTATAATTTGGATGCTACTTAGTAGTTGCTTTACTAACCCAGATTCATACACCAAGGCACGTGGAGCTTAAGGCAGCATTAAGTGATCATCTATTTCTGTCCAGTTCATTAATTCACAAGTACATTTGCAATTCTGACAGGCATTTCCTCGTCTCAGTTCTTAAGCAAAAGACCAAAGATGAAGATTTCACAGTCTCTCCATGTGCATTGTTCACACCTAACAATATCTCTGGAGATCCCAAACTGCAGCACCTTTGAAGAGTGGGAAGAACTGTCCTATAAAACAGTTCTTTCCCCCTTCCGTGCACAAATAGAAGACTGAAGAGAAATTAGCTCAGGTAATGGATAACATGCTGTATAACCAAGAGCCAAAATAGGGTGAGAATAATGTGGTAAACCCCAAGAACTTTAAGTAAGAAAATTATTAACTGGGAAAAAAGATCTGATTTACCATTTTAAACAGCTGAGACACAACAGACATACACATGCAAGGAATCACTTGTATCATGATTGGGAACAATGCTAAGAATAGCCATACTCCTACCCAATATGTATTTGAGAAATAAATAACCCATTAAGGAGCTTGATTTTATTTGTGGTATTTACCACTTGTGAATATTCAAAGATGCAACAATATGTAGGTGTATTGGGTTTGTGTGGCAAGGTTTTGGTAGTAGGGGGCTGCAGCGGTGAATTCTCTGAAAAGTTGCCAGAAGTCTCTCCTGTGTCTTATAGAGCCAATGCTGGCTCCAAGATGGGCTCAGTGCTGGCGAAGCTGAGCCCATCAACAGTGGCAGAGCCTCCGGGATAGTGTGTTTAAGGGGGAAAAAGTGCTGTGCAACTGCAGCCAGGGAGAGGAGTGAGAACAGGTGAGCGAAACAGCTCTGCAGACACCCAGGTCAGTGGAGAAGGAGGGGCAGGAGCTGCTCCAGGTGCCAGAGCTGAGGTTCCCCTGCAGCCCCTGGTGCAGTCCACAGTGAGGCAGCCGTACCCCTGCAGCACATGGAGGGCACAGGGGTGCAGAGATCCACCTGCAGCAAGTGTAGGAACCCCATGCTGGAGGAGAGGGATCCCTTAGAGATGGCTGAAACCTCAAGGGAAGCCCAGACTGAAGCAGGCTCCTGGTAGGACCTGTGGATTTGTGGAGAGTGGAGCCCACACTGGAGCAGGCTTTTAAAAAGTTTTTTTCAATAGATCTTATTTGTCTAGGCATTCCTTAGTCACCACAGACAATAAACACTATCCCTCTTACACTCCACCGTGTAAATGGAAATGTTGATCTCACGATATTTTCTCAGTATAAGCACAACAAACAAATAAAAAATTGTAAAAAAGATCATAAAGAAAGAAAAGCAATAAGACTCAACAAAATCCAAATGAAAGCTAATATAAGACTCCACAGTGGAACCCAGGTTTTCTGATCACCATATCCTGATCCTCGTCTCATCCATCTTGACTTTTGCTTTAACAGACTGCTGCCTGAGTCCAGGTTTTCTCTGTTCTGCTCACATATGCAAGGAACAGTGTTTGTAAGCTCAGAAGGTTACTATGTTTAGTGCAAAGCAGCAATTATCTGAAGTTATAGTACAAAAATTTTATCAGTATATTATTCAAGACATAAGCCTGCATATTTTGGTCAAATAATATCTTCAGCATCACTAACATACTAATATTATACCACACTTCTCTAACTCTATATTGATATCACACATTTATAAAATGCAGTAGGTGTTAGAAGGGGGTCTGGACAGACTCATGCATTCACTTTAAACCTTTCTGATTTTTACACCTTCAGCCTGTATAAAAGCCTCTCAGACTTTGTTCCTTTCCTTTAAAAGCATCTTGATCTTTTAAGTCACACTCCTCGAAGTTTCAAGAGCTCCCAGGGAGCAAACACATATGCACAGCGAGTCTGATGTTTGTTCCAGTTCCACAAAAATCACCCACAGATGTGCTCTTTTGTTCCTTTGTGATGTTCAGATGAGCTAATCACACTCAGGGATTATTGTGAAGCTGTGCTGCTCTCCTCACAGCCACCCATTTTCGGAATTAGCTCTTTGAATACTTGAACGTGTACACAGATGGGGTCCTCTGAAGCTGCCTAGGCACAAAGGGACACCATGTGCACAAGTGGCATCTTCAGAAGGGGCCAATTCTAGAGACAGAAACCTAACTGGACACTGATTTTCTATTCACTACAGATCCCTTGCAGTTAATCCCTAGTAATTAGCAACCATCACCCTATGGAAACCAGACAGAAGAGTTCTGCAAACAAGCAGGATTCCTTCATGATGGTTCTGTTGAGTGAGAATGTCCACAAAGGGAATGTTCAAGACTTATGGATGCACTGAATGCTCATTCTGGGATGTAGGCTGCAAGGGCCTAGGAGAGCACAGTCGATACAAGTAACAGGTATGGAGCAGTGGGGGAGAGCAGTGTGGTGGGAGGGAGGCTGTGAGAGTTGGGGTTGTTCAGCCTGGAGAAGGCTCCAGGGAGACGCTGTTGCAGCCTTTCAATACCTAAAGGGAGCTTACAGGAAAGCTGGAGAGGGACTTTTTACAAGGGCATGGAGTAATAGGACAAGGGGGAATGGCTTCAAGCTGAAAGAGGGAAGGGTTATATCGGATATTAGGAAGAAATTCTTTACATGAGAGTGGTGAGGCACTGGAACAAGTTGATGTAGAAGGTGTAGAAACCTCATCCCTGGAGTGTTCAAGGCCAGGTTGGATGGGGCTTTAGCAACCTGGTCTAGTGGAAGGTGTCCCAGGAGTGTTGGAACGAGATGATCCCTTCCAACTTGAACCATTCTACAATTCTATGTTTTTGTGAAACTGTAATGGGTTAAACCTGAGTTGACTGACAGGTTCCAGAGCCAATTACACTTTTGCAATGTTGCATATAAAAAGCCCGTGCAAGCACGGGAGATTTCTCTTTGTTTCTGGCCTCAAGGGCCGAGGGGTGGCCGAAGGTGGAGGGCCCCGGGTCCTGGCCCAGGTCCGGACCAAGTCCCCCCTCGACCCCTCAGCGCAGCAGCGGCACGGCGCCAGTTCTCCCCTCCCAGGGGAGAGGGCTGTCCCGGCTCCACAGGCAGGGTGTAACTGAGACCTCGTGGCCAAGATGATCTGAAACCGGCGGGGCCGGTGGGGCATCCTTGCATCCAGCACAGCTCTCGCCAAAACCAAAGAAACACCACACACTGCAGCGGATGAAGACACCTTTCAAGTCAGCGAGGGAGGAAGAGAAAAGTAAAGTCACATGGGACGAAGCTGAACATGGCGACCCCAAGGTCAGAGGTAGAAGGGAAGGGGTGAGACCACGTGGGAAGGCAGCTAGGTAGCGACAGGAAAAGAGGGCTGTCGCGCTTTTGGCGCAGAGCTTAAAAATGCTTCTTGCAAAGTCGTAGAAAGGACTTTAATCCATTTGGAAAAACTTGGGGGCATGGGAAATTCTTGTGCAGCCTGTGACTTTAAAGAAAGTCCCACGCCAGGCCATATAGAAGTTGTGGGAAGCTGTTATAGAGACACCCATGCCAGGCCACATAGAAGTTGTAAGAAGCTCTTAAGAGATTCGAAGCAGGGAACTTTTGCTTGCAGGCTGAAAAAGCTCATCCTTAAAAGACTAAAACCCCATTTTCTCCTGTGCCCCATAACTTTTCAGTGTGGGAAGACTGCAAAAGATTCATGGGAGAGATACCTTTTTCACCTCAACAGATTTTCTCCTGGTGGGACTGTTGGTTTGTGAAAATTCTATGGCACAGTAGAAGAATCTCTTTTCCTTAAGCATAAAAAGACTCTTTAAAAAGTGCAACTCTGACCATAATGCCATGTTTTTGTTTTGTTTTCACATGTGAAAATTTTGTGGTAAAGGAGGAAGCATTGGGAAAGAAAAGTGTTTAAAAGTTTGCTTTAATTTCTTATAATTTCTTTTTTTTTTCATTCTGTTGGTAATTAACTTTTCTGTATATTGCAACTGTTTAAGTGTGAACCTTGTTTTGCCCTGAAGTTTCTTTACATTTTCTTTAATAAATCCAAATTCCCCTTATGCATATAATTGGATTTCGTGTGTTTGGCGTTTAAACCAGCGTCAAACCACGACAGAAACATAGGTGGAAGATGCAACGGCTGCAGAACAAGCAGCAGGGTGTCCTGAAGAAGTCCCTCCCCATCTGAAACTTCTTAGACAGCTCCATGTCTGTGCTCTACGGCTGCATCTGCTCTAACGGATTGGCTGCCCCCAAGCAGTGGAGCTCCACTGTCTGCCCTGTTTAATTGCTGCAGTGCAACAATTGCCACTCACAAATGATTGTGTGTGTGGTTCAGTAGCTATCTCAGGCCCAGAATGAAATCTGTCAGCTTGCATACCACCCTGATCCAGACGCTAAGTGAAATTATGGTGTGTGGGCATCTCCACGCCAACATTAGAGGGTTATCTCAAGAACATATAGTTTACCAGATATAGCTTTTTTTCTGTTTCTAGTTTCTAGAGCTTCTGCAAACAGAAAAACTTCAGTGAGTCTACGAATGGAATACATTTCCTTTCTTGAAAGCCAGCCTACACCAGAAATACCCTTGTAAGTGAAAAATGTTATTATTAATAAGTGAAGTATTTACATTCATATTTTAGCTTGCATTTGAAATATCTGCACTTTTTTCTGAGTTCCACTGAAAAATATATTGCAACATGTTAGCTATCTATTGATTTAGCTAATGAGATCATTATTCCAGCCACAGATTTAGAACAACAACAAACGGCTATAAAATGATATCAACGGCTGGAGCAGATGTATGGAATGACCTTTTGGAGACTGCTTGAGGAAACCTTGTAAAATCTATTTTTGTTGGCTAAACCCATGTTTACTGCATAGCTAATGTTTTCTCACTGCCTTATGTGCAGTTAAAGACAGTAATTTGGACTGACACCAGACATAACTTTTCATGCTTCATGGCAGCGCCCACCTAAGCTATTAATTTACCACCTGCTTAAGCAATGAGCTGTCAACAACTTTCCTTTAGCTCTAAGACTGCTTTCAAACAAAACCCAAGGCCTTAAGAGAATGAAATATGTACAATATCCCAAAGAATTTCTTCAAATATTTCACACAGTTCATACGGAATTAAAAAGTTGAATGTTGAGGATATTTAGCAAACTTCTGAGCATAGTCTCAGTCCAGTCTTTCACTACCATTAATTGCTCCACATGCTTGAAATTCACACTTAGCAATATTACAGTAGCTTATTTAAATATGATGGCAGAATTGGGCAGCTGTTCCTTGTAATTCCTTTGGAATTTTACTAGCATAACTGATATAAAAAAATAGATTTGAGATACCACAGCCCTAAATATAAAAGTTTGCATTTCAAAGTTTGGTTGACAAATACAAACTTTGCTAAACCTTTGAGTCAAAAATGTACCAGCCATCTTTCATGCACGGAAGAGTATATTTAAAAGAAATGCTTTCCATGCAGGCTGGAAGCAAAAACTTGGGCTGGATGGTTTAACTGTATACTAGATTTAATATTCCATATTTTTTGGTTATCTTTTTAACAAGTAAATGACCAAGTGTGTTTGTTGCCCTATACTCTGAATCTGTTGTTTGCCAACACCCTCAGAAAGCCCCTGAATGCTCAAAGATCTTTGCAGAACATGAAGTCAAATCCACATTTGACACATTATTTTAATTTTTTTTTAATCTGATTTATTGTTTCTATAATGGCTCCAGTGTCCTGCATAAAGCTATCCTTTTAAATGGATTTCTTAGGTAAATTAAATCAACTTGCTTCACTCCACAGCATGGAAAACACACACGGGCCTGGGCTAGGAGGCTCCATTTAGTCAAGTGTTCTTGTTCTGCTCATCTTTGTGACCACGATGAACTTCAGCTATGTTATGTGTGAACCATTGGTCATTCTTACTAATTCTCCTCATTTTACGTTTCCTCCGTCTTCCTAATTCCTGTCTTCCTAAGTTACTTCTGCTCTCCAATAAACTCTGGATATTTTGTGAGAATACTTCCAATATAAAGCCTTTTGCACATTCTCATCTTCACCTTGCTGGGTGTTGTAAGTAGAATCTTACCTAAACAAATATGCCTGATTTTAATAATTAATCATAATTAGAATTGTTCTTCACAGGTTTATCCATTAGGCAGTTGAAGAAAAAAAGATGTGGACGGAGTAGATGTCTGACACTGAGAAACCTGAATAAATTCATAATATAGGTCAAGACAACTTGCAGACACTGTTTCTCAGGGCTAAATCCATAGTTTTACACATATGAAGGAATGAGCTCTCTCTTTTTCCTCTTCATTCTGTAAAATTGATCAGTTAATTCCACCCAACCAACTTCTAAGTAAGTCCTTCATTAAGGTGCCTAATTTAGGATATCATTTCTCTATCACTCCTTCTATAATCAATGCTGAATATGGGTTGTTCAGCCTGTCTGTAATCTGCACCAGACTGTAATTTGCTTAATCCTCTCCACTGCAAAGAACTTTAGAGGTGCATTGGTCAAATTTCTAAACCTATGTGACACAAATCTCTTCCACCATCCCCAATCCTTTAAGACCTCAAATCATCAAACCATTGAGAGAGCAGTCAAATTTAAGTCTTGGTTGTGTACAGTGTGCCTCAGCTATTCATTTAAAGCACTTTGCTGAAGAGGGATGAGGAAAAAAATGGCAAAATGCTTTGTTGATTTGGGACCTTAGATTTCAGCTAGACTGGGCCAACTATTGGCCTGAAACATAATAAAGTGCATGTTCCTGACCAAGTGTTTTTGTACATTTGAAATACAGGGAGTTACAAATGAGAAGAACAAGACTGTCACATAAACGTTTGTATAACCTTGTTATCTGGGTATGTGGAGACAAAACTTTGACTATAAAATAATGTGAAGTTCCACTTAAAAGAGGGAAAGCAGGTTGTGACCAAGAAATGGAAGGTAGTGGCTCTGGAAAAGGGCTGAGGGTCACAGTGGGCGTGACCTCTCCCTTCACAGTGCAATTATTAACTGCTCATGCAGTTCTGGATGTTTAAACAAGAGACTGAAATACAGAAAAGAACACATAATGAAATTTCTTAATAGAATGGGGTTTAGAATAGGGAAAGTATGAGCTTGTTTTGATAAGATTAACAAAAAAATGAATTTTCTAAATCTGCAGAAGGTGAAAAAAAGTATCTGAGGATGAGAGAAGATTTTAAAGAGTAAAAAAAAAAGAGTTCAAGCTGTGTAATTTATCTTAGAGAATAGTGAAAGCTGACTTGTACACTTCTAAATTAATTTCAATTAACTCCTGACTGATGTTTATATTTTAAAGAACCCATAAATCCTGAGAATTTATCTCTGAACACTGAAACTGGGAAAACTCAGATTACGAGGAGTGTTTAACAAGGCTGATGGAAGTAAAGGATTCTGTGTTTCCTTTTATATTTATATTATGCAATATCATGTTCTTCTGGAATTCTTTGATGACATACCAAGATCAAGGTCTCAGTAATTGGTTCAGTTGCACATTGCAGATATAAATATTTACCAGAACACACCTAAAGAAACTGTTTTCCCCCCAAAAAACTATCCCACTCCTTCCCATCTGGCTGATCCACCCTATCTCTCAACCCTGTGCTTTCATCCTGTTTCTCATATTAGACAGACTCTGCTTTCTAATAATGGAATAATCCCCTCTTCCCCGCCAGAGGTGAGATTTCTGCAGGAATATCACACAGTTTTGGTGAGAATGGTCAGTCAGTCAGTGGTCAGAGCTGGTGCAAAGGAGGGGATAGAAATGTGGTGTCAAGAGCTCACAGAAGGAGCAGGTAATCACAGGGCAGAGAATTAATTCCTCTGTAGGTGGAGCCGTTAGAGCGATGACCCATGCCTTGCACTCTGTTAATTAAAAAACCCAGTTTCTACTGAATTTTTTGTATAACTGAACGTTAGAAGTGTTTTCATAACAGTTTCCAAGATGACAAAGAGTTTATTACCAAACCAGAGGATAATCCAAAGTTTCTTTAAAGCAATTGGTTGATAATTCAGAGGCAATTTCCTATATATAAAGCAATTAAATAACTTTACATTTACTACAACGGTATCTTATTTTTCATACTGTTTTCTAAAAAGTTTTTAATCTTCTGGGTATCTGGTTTTATTAGTTTCCATTTGCAAGATAATAAATACTTGAATTCACAGCTTTTGTTGAAACACAGTACATAAAAGGTGAAATGATATTTAGTCAGCTTTTATTCAAAAAGCACAAAACCTTCTATAATATATAATGTTAAATCTTTTAATATAATATATTTGAAAGTGAATTGTGTATGACAGAAGTCAATAAAAATTAATAAGAATCTTAGCATTTTAACAATTTAGAGTTGCCCTACTCATTCAAATATGCACAGCTTCTGTTTCAGTATGGTTATTCATTTGCTCTTTATATGTCTTTATATTTTTTATTGGTTGGCCTTCCCCCCTTTCTAAGGTTTTTAGGAGAATTTATGTCCATTTGGTTCTTACACAAGTTCAATTTCCACATTTTTATTATTATTAGCATTACCTTGAACATTAATATATTGACGGTGTACTATATGTTATATAGCAAACGCTGTATGCTATATAGCATGATTATTTATCAGTGAGAATATATTCTGTCTCTAATAATATAAGAACAGAATAACTGACTTAATTATAACACTGTCATTTAATGTTTACTAGTGAAATCTTAAAATTTATTTTCAAAAATAAAAAGCTTAATGTATATGAGAATATGATTATTGGAGAAAAAGAAAAGCCAACATATTTCCACGAATTATCATCTGGCAAAATGATTTTCCTTTATGTGTTATTTATTCATTATTTAGTCTCACTCATTGAAATGCTAAGAAGGTCTAGGCAAACAAGCATGTAGCAGAAAAGAAAACATTATAAATTGTAAATAGTGAAGCACATCACTGAAGATAAACACTTTGTGAACATTCCCTAGGCTGATAATGTCCATATACTGCATTTGGCAATTACACAACTAAATGTCAACACAGGCCTGCAAATAGTTACTGAGAAAGAATAAAGGTCTACACTGCTGTGTCATTAGGGTTTACTTGTTGCTGTTTTAAGACAATTCAATTTGCTCTCAAGAAATACAGGGACTTTAAACCACAGGAACTTTAGAGAAAAATGCAGGTTATTTAATTTGCCAAAAGTTTGGAATGTACTCTTTCTCTTAAAATAAAGCAAAGATTTTCAGTAGGGGAAGGATTCAGGAATGACTCTTAATGTGTAGCACTAAATTCTGCAGCAAGCAGAAAATCAGGCAAATAGTCTTTCCTTTGTTGTATTTATATCTCTTATCTAATGCTGTATTCACAATTGTATGAGGATATATATATGTTCTTTACTTCATTGGGACTTTCCACAGTGAATAGAATTGAGAAAATTATCAATGCTTTTGATAAGCAAAGTCCTAAGTTAAAAAAGACTTGGCTACAGATTCAGATTCTTTCACTGGTGTAAATACATTAAAACAAACTTAAAGAAAAACAGTCCACACTGTTTGACAAGACACACTTGTGCGTAATTTTTAGAAATCAACACATCTGTGTGGATTAAACAAGAATACAACTATTAAAGGGTCTGAGGTTTTCTGAGTCACAAACCAAAGAACAGCAATACCACATGTCCACATTAATTTTCATTTTTAATTTTTGCTTTGCTTATTGGGCAGATGAAACTGTAATTAATTTATTAATTTATTTTCTATTTTAAACTGTTACTGCATCATAAACACTCCTGACATTCAAAACAATTTTAATGTTTAAAAAATACTAAGGTTAACCTTCCAATTTGCATTCCAGGAAAAATAATTGTTCAGCCATTAGCTATAGCAGAAAGTTAATATAACTGCCAGGAATTATTAGGAGAAAAATGTCTGTGCCACCCTAAAAGCAAATAAATAAATAAATGCAGTCAATTCAGAGTAAATGAAAACATATTGACCTCATTTCCTAGTGACTGAAAAAGCTTCATGAAGAAGACCTGCTAGTATAAATTATGCATTTCCTATGTCAGCAGAGAGACAGGAATGAGTGGCTGGTGACCAAATTTCCCCTGGTGATGATCTTTATTTTTCTCCTGGCTCTTCAGTGAACTGGAAAAAGTTAACAGTATTGCATTATCAGCATCAGATTTAGTATGCTGGATTTCTAATGAGCTGGATGTCTCCAGAAGAGAAAATTGCTCATAAAGAACAGCAATGCAGGACCAGGCGAGAAAGGAAGAGGCCTGGTTTTTGAAAGTACAATTGATCCATGCTTCATAATATGCAGCCTGCAGAACTTCGTCTGAAAGCAAATGACCTGAAGCACACAAGTAACTTCCTAACTTCCATGAGGCCATTCAGGAATCTGAAGAGCTCCACCCTTATGCCATACTGGTAAAAATTTCAAAAACCACAAGTCAGAGCTGAACACTGAATGCAGTTAAATGTCAGTATCCATTTGGGTTTTTTTTTCTAACAATACTCTTCTGATTGTTTTCTTAGCCTTGACACTGTCCTGACTTCTCATACTCATTCCTTTATCCATGATCTCAGTTTTTGGAATAGTGTATAGCAAATGAGTAGCTGGGACCAAGAAGAAAATTTTAAAAATTGACAAACATCACATCATGGACTGGGGAGATAATTATTCATGTTCTCATGCAGCTAAAAACTCTGTAAGAGCTGCAGCAGCTCTAAGACAGGAGGGTTTAGAGAGGAAGACCTAAAAGCAGTGACTGAGGTCACTTAGCTTGTTCAGCCTGGAGAAGAGAAAACTGAGGGAAGCTCACCTCAGTCTGCAGCGTCCTCATGAGGGAAAGAGGGGAGCAGCACCAACCTCTTCTCTCTGGTGACCTATGACTGGACCCAGGGGTAGAGCACAAATCTGTGTCAGGGATACTACAGCCTGGATATTAGGTAAGGGTTCTTCACCCAGAGGGTGGCTGGGCACTGGAACAGGCTCCCCAGGGCAGTGGTCATGGCACCAAGCCTGACAGAGTTCAAGAGGAGTTTGGAAAATGCTCTCAGGCACATGATGGGATTCTTGGGTTATTCTGCATAGGGTCAGGGGTTGGATTTGATGATCCTTGTGAGTTCCTTCCAACTCAGTGTATTCTATGATTCTGTGACTCTGTGATTTATATTCCTCCCCTCAGCCCTCCTCAAGTGCTCTTCTGCTCCCAGGACAAGTATCCTCTGCCAAACCTTCAAGCCTCATGCACAGTAAAACACTGAATTGGCTTGATTTTGTTGTGACTGACTTTCTTCACCACAGTTTTTGACTTCAGAGAAAAGTTCACTGATCCGAAACAGCTTTGGAGTGGTGCTGCAGGGTAACAATTTGCCAGCAAGCTTGCATTAGAGGGTGCTCACTCTTGCGCGTTGGAAGTGATGTATTTTCAAACGGCTGATGTGATTTACTCTGGATTGCTAATTGTAATGCCTGCAGTCACTAATCCCTGAGCACAGAGTAGTTTTTTTCATATTTCTCAGTGCTAGACCTTTCTGAAAGTGGCTGGTCACACACCAAACACCACCTGGCCTTGGGTCTCCTCTGTACTCCACGCAGTGTCCCAGAAGCTCTAACACATGCTGATGTGTGTGTTCATGGTGCTTTGCATTATTTTGGTTCTAAATGCAGCAATAATGGGAGAGCTGTGTTGCAGCCTTGTAAAGGATTGGTGTTTCATACCAGAAATCTGAAGATGTGAGTTGTGTGCTGTGGGGAAAGGAAGAAAATATGGGAAAGTGGTTGTGGACATAAAAGCTGCTGCAATGACATGGAGGATTTCTGAGGACAGAGGCAGACAAAACTTCCTTTCGTCTTCTGTTTATTGCCACAGACCCCTGAAACAAACTATTTACAGGATGCAAGGGTTTTTTTAGATGGAATTGAGTTATTCACTAGAAGACACTAGCATATATTCAATCTGGAGAATGAGAACTGTGAGCTAAGCTGTCTGGCAGAGTAAACATATCTTTCATATCAGCAATACAGTCATCCTTCGAGTTGGGTTTATATAAAGGTTATCTTATTTTTATTTCCCTTATGTGAGATGAAAACAACTGGGAAAAGACAGAGAAGGGACAGTCTTTTATTCTGCCACTTGCAAAACAATTGCTGGCAGAGCCTTAGCTGTGGTAAAGTGCCCATCTATCTGGCTTAGCACATGATCTACTCAGTACCCTAGAGCTTAATCTAATATTCTTAACACTAAATTAATTTAGAATGTGAAATTAAAAGAGAGGGAAAGTATGCAGTTATAGTGACAGAAAACAGATCGTAATGATTTCATACTTCTGGCCTAAAAGTAATCAGTGTAAACCTTAAAAAAAAAATCTAATATTGTTGAGCCAAGTTAATTACTTTAAAGAAAATTAGTAATATTTGAATTGCCGTTTAATTTTTCATTCCTGAAAATATCCATCTTTCTGGACGTGACAGTGCAAAAGACCAGTTTTACATTGACCACGCCTACTGTATATTGATGGTAGGAAATGGGTGTGATTTCATTGTGGGAAACATGGAACTGCGTCACGACTATTGGGGCTGATTGCATATTTTGAGAGGAATAAAAATTCAGGAGATTATGCAATCCTTGGCATGCCTAAATTCACATTTCCTTGTGTCAGGTCACATCCAGCTCTACATCTGTCACCGAAATGATGAGAAGAACAAAATTCTCTAATGCTGTAATTTCAGTATTAGAAAACAGGTGTAATTTTATATCAGTGCAGTATGTGGGGGGAATTGCTCCTCCTATCATACACATGCCTGCAAAGTTCCAAAGCTGTCATTTATCTATATAAACCATATAAATTCATCTAAATTCCCAGAATTCTCCTCCCCCTTCTCAGAAATCATTTGTGTGTGCAAAGCTGTACACCTTAAAGCTGGACATGTGCATACAATTTGGGGAAAGGTTTCATGAACATATCTGGTGGTCACTTGGAGAATAGCCTCCACCTCGCTTTATCCTTTCACAGTCCCAAGTCACCTGAGAACATGACTCAAGAGTTGGCTCATGTCTTGCTGTCTTGGTTGAGCAACTTGTCTCCTTGGCAAGCAAACATTTTTAAGGTTTGGGAGTCTTAAACAATTTTCAGTTTTTCTTGTCACAATTGAGGTCTTGCAAACAATGTGCCTTTTGGGTATTTACGTCATATCCTCTGTCCCTCTGCTCCTTGCCTTTCCACTCTGCTTTCATGAGTACCCACCTGGAGTCCTGTGTCCAAGTCTGGAGTCATCAGCAGAGAAAAGACACAGACCTGCTGGAGATGGTCCAGAGGAGGGCCACAGAAATGATCAGAGGGATGAAAAGCCTCTCCTGTGATGACAGGCTGAGAGGATTGGGATTGTTCAGCCTGGAGAAGGCTCCAGGAAGACCTTGTTGCATTACTTAAAGGGGACTTACAAGACAAGGTGGGGACAGACTCCTTTGTAGGGCTTTGTAGTGACAGGACAAAAGGTAATGATTTTAAACTATAAGAAGGTAGATTTAGACTAGATATAAGGAAGAAATTTTTTACAGCATGGGTGGTGAGACACTGGATTGGATTGTCCAGAGCAGTTGTAGATCCCCCAACCCTGAACACATTCAAGGTTAGTTTAGACTGCTCTTTGAGCAGCCTGATCTAGTAGAAGACATTCCTGCTTATTGCAGGGGATTTGGACTGGGTGACCTTCAAAGATCTATTCAAATCCAAGCCATTCTTTTCCCTCGATGAGATTTTGATTGCATTATGGATCAAACAATATGGAACTTTGCCCATTTTCTCAATATAGGAAAATAGGAGAAGAGTTCCAACACACGAAGGTACAGCAAAGTCCTTTGAAGGTCTGGGAGCTGAGGCCTCAGAGAAGCATCCTAGAGCCACAGGAGTTCTGTGAGCTCATCAGAAGAAAGAGGTGAAAGTATTGGTCTCTCAATGTCGCAACACAGATTGAAGAGCTGAGACATCAAAGCAGAGCTAATACAAAACTTTTAATTTTGATATTAATACCTGTTGCACAGTTTATAGTCAGAAAGCTCAAAATCTTTCAGAAAAATCCCACCTAAGTTTGAAATATGAACAAAACTCACCTTAAGGTTACTGAGCCTCAAGGCACACAAAAAACCCTAAAAGAGTTTACAACTGCTTTGTCTGATTGGAGACTTGGCTCCAGATTGAAATCTAAGACATGTGATACACGTGATACAAGATGAGTCTCCAATGCTAAACATAAAGCACTGCACCAAGTTCACGTGGGTTCAAATTTAATTACAGTTTCCCAAGACTTATAATAAACACTTTGATTAACAAGTTACTCAAAGTAACTACACCACAGCAATTATTTTTCTATTCAATCCGGAAATGAGAGATCAGGTTATCTTCTTTAAATAATTCAAATTTTTAAGAGATGACAAATACCTTTGTGTTTGTTATCTACTTACAATATTTCTGTCCTCTTTTACACCAAATTCAGTTCTCTTTAACCACTGATTTTAAAGCAGATCTTTTGTAAGACATTTTATGTATGATTAGAAGAAAGTTTCTGGGATTCAGTTATTAGTTGCTGGAATCCAAGTAATAAAAAGTAGATATTGCCTTGCCCAGATTTCTTGCTAAAACCCTGTGTTTGAGTGCAGCAAACAAGCATCCTGTTCCTTGCTTTCTACCAAATAATGTTGAATGCAGACAGCACCACATCCACTTCAGCTCGTAAATGCTCATTAAAACTATAGCAGTTTTGCATAGATATATATTTTCTGTTAATAATGAAATCAAAGAACTACTTAAAACACAGAGATCAAACTTTATTTTTACAAAATAAAGAAAACAGTATGTTCTGTTTTCCTCAGACTTTAAACATTTTAATTTACTGTGATTCATGCACATTTACAAGATGTTCCAGTAAAATTAAATGCTCAATTTTAAGAAAACTTATCAGTTAAAACAAGTGACAGCTCTAGCTAGAACTGATGACAAAAGTGTTTTGCATTCTCAAAACTGATATTCTAAATAGTACTTGTTCCTTACATTAGTAGGTGACTGTATAAGCAAAAAACCCCAACAATTTAAACATGGAAAAAATATATTCTAAAATGGAACATTAAGACAGGAAATTGTGAGACATGTATTTAATGAGAGGTAAATATTGAAAAATTAAAAGTCAGCTGGCATGCCCCTGAGAAACTGACCTAGAGATATATTTACAGGCTTCATTGATTTGCTAAGCCTGTGGGATGAGTGAGTCATAAAATCACCTTAATATAAAGAGAGAATCACATAAAGTCACTGCCTGATGTTGTGAGGACCCCGTGAGCTGGCAGTGTCTGGCCAAGCAGTAAAATAAGACTTCCTTTTCTTGAATAATGATTACGTGGAAGGTATTCTGTGGTAACAAGGCATGAACACCACTCACGCAGAGGAAAAATGTTAGTTAGCTGTCCTACCAGTCACCTACCAGGAGCAGACCGGGTGGATTCCCACCAAGTCCAACAGATAGTTTTACATGTCTTGTCCAAAGGCACAAGTTCTAGATGAGAAAACATCTTCTGAGACAGAATGGGAGCGAATGAAGAAGGCAGAAGAGGAGATAGGCTGTTCCACGAACTACTTTTAAAAGTGTCTTCTGTTGAAAAGTCCAAATATAAACCTGCTACTTAATTATGTCTTGGTCAAATGCAACAGTAAATATCACTGGGTGATTGATTTATATCTGGTGGAAGTGTCAGTGCCTCTTTAGTATTTTCTGGTACCTCCAGAAAAATAATTGCCTTTGGCTGGTTAAAGAATTACTTTAAATTAAATTACTTTTTAAAGAATTACAGTAATTCAAGAACTTGCCAGAAAGCCACTGCATTTTAATGTGCCTTCAGTTTCCTCCTTATGCCCCCAATCACTTGTGTATATTTCCATACTTCTCAAGGGTTTAGTGATGAGATATTATAAACCAGAATCAAACTGTTGGCAAAGCCATTCTGACATGAAAGGTTTGCACACACCAGTCAAGAATTATCTTTGTTATCAGTTAAGCCATTGTGTCACAGCTGTACTGAACTCACACCAGAATTAACATTTCCATTTTCTGACAGATGGATTTGAGACCTTTTACTGATGGAAGTGAGCAAGAAAGAGTAGGGAGAAAGCACAATGAAAGAAGTAATACTGTGTTTTGAAATATGATTATCTGACAACCAGATCATTAGCATGGTTTAGTGGGAGTGGTACTTGGTCAAAGGTTGGACTTAATGAACTTGGAGGTCTTTTCCAACTTTAGTGATTCTATGATTACAGGCATAAGTCAGCTATGATTAGTTGATTTATGCAACTAAACTTCAGCTGGTGTGAATGTTTGAAACGTTCACTCTAAAGGAAGGAAGGGAAGAGAAGGTCAGAACATCTCAATGACTTCACTCTGTGTTTGCAAAGGTCGAAAGTCATGTGAATTTGTGGCAGCTGACCAAACACAAATGGGTGGAGGTAAAAAAAGGGGCTAAAGTGTTTCAATCAGAAATCCAGAAATAAACTGACATTATATCAAATGCTTAAAGAAAATCCCTCAGAGGAGGAGGTGTATTGTATGTCTAAACAACAGCAAATGCAGTGCTAAAAAAAGAAAAGTGAAGAGATAAAGTAGCAAAGAGTTCTGTCTGTCTCAGTGGTAGAACTAAAAAAAAAATCCCTTATAAATATAGTATATAAATTCGAAGGTAAAATTCTGGTCTTGTGAGACTCGTTGAGGGGTTTTGGAGAGGGAAAATAATATCTATGGTTTGATTAACGAACGTGAGGGAAGAAATCTCACATTTCTATCTGCTGCCTTAGGTACAGCACTCACACTGCAAGTGAGAACAATGCCTGAAAAAGTTTCACCACTTTATTTTGCCTTAAGCAGTGGATTACATGCTGCTGGTTTGTTCAGTTTCTCCTGTTGACTACTCTAGGTATGTGTATATAAGTAATTAAAACTGTTCCAGGGCCAGGGCAGGGACTTGGCTGTGTTTGAAGAAAAGGATGTTTTTGAATGTTTTTAAGCTCAGCTTCATCCCATGGCTACACTTGCTCTAAGCAGTACCAGAGAGTTCTCTGGACATTCACATGTGATTTAGATTATGTTGATATGTTTATGTGATCCCATATTCCCAGAGACACCAACTGAAACAGGGAATGACACTTAAACATAAGAAAAAATTACTTTTACTATGAGGGTGCACAAGCACTGGAAAAGCTTGTGCAGAGAGATTTTTTTGTGTCTATTGTTAGAATTATTCAAAACATGATGGGCAACCTGCTTTAGTTGACTTTAGTTTGGGTAGGGAGATGAGACTTCATGACCTTCACAGAATCATAGAAGGAAAAAGTGGTTTGGGTTGGAAGGGACCTTAAAGATCATGTCATTCCAATCCCCCTGCAGAGACGCCTTCCACTAGACCAGGTTTCTCCAAGCCCCACCAAATTTGGCCTTGAACACTTCCAGGGATGCAGCATCTACATCTCCTCTGGGAAACCTGTTCCAGTGCCTGATTGTTGCATGCTTTGCAAATAAGCAACTTTCTCAGTCCAGCTCTTTCCTTATGCAAATTCTTCACCTGCTGTGGATAAAGAATAATCCTGTGTTTCCCCTTCGCTTACTCAAGTGAAGGTGATTGTTCACTTTCACAAATAAACCTTAAAGAAGAAAGAGACAATTTAATAACAGCCACGAAAATTATTCCTCTAGGGCCTTAAAATATTTATAATCATTTAATTTGGAGCAGCAGCACCAATAAAAAAAAAGGGGATATTTGTTTACTCTGGCAGCTGTCAGGTTCAATTATTAGATGAGTAACCTGATGAAATGAACTGCGAATGGTCAAACCAAATAAACACCCATTGTGAAGACAAATACGAGATGAACTGCTGCTGTTGTCAGCACTTGGAGATGCATGGAATTATTAACAATATTCTAGTGGGACAGGTCATACCTCAACAAGTTAAATCAATAGCAGCACCAAAATCACTGCTGAGCCTAATTTGTGATGGAAAACTGGCATACCTGACCTTGGCCCTCTCTAACAAGAATGCCATCATTAACAGAATATCTAATAAAGGATAAAAGCATTATTTCAGACAGCCTTAGAAACTGGCTTACAAATTAAAACCTCATCATGTAAATTCACAGATTGGAGACAAAAAAATTATCAAACGTTGTTGGCTTTTTTTATTCTATTACCACCAACACTACACAAATGTTGAGCTGTGGGTAAATCATGATAGCTAGAAATTAGGTGAAATTAATCAGGGCAATACTGTATCCCCATTATTTCTGGAGGACTGAAGCTGCTCTGTGCATTAGAAAGCTGAAGTCAGCTGTCCCTGAGTCCCTGTCACTACTCACTCAGATTCAAGAACTATGTAACACTTTTACCCCACCCAAAGAGAGTTTTCCTTGTTTGGTTGGTTGGTTTTCTTTATTTGTTGATTTTGTTTGTGTGGGTTTTTTATTTGTTTTACTTTAAATTCCCTTACAGGAGCTACCTTATTGATGAATTTGAACCACAGTTTGCTGGTAGCAGAGTAAAAGACAAGGTCTGTATGCATGATAAACAACTTTCTTCCGGGAAAATCTACAGCATCTGCATCATACACCTCCTGAAGGAAAAAAAAGGTAGTTCAGTTTATAAAAGCATTCTGTACAATAATTACAAACTTTGTAATTAAAGTCCCATTTCTTGTTATTTTAACAACAGCTATGAAAACTGTATTAATACTTACCTATTTTAGACTATCAAGTGTCATTGCATCTCTGGTCACCTCTGTGTAATATTGGAGGTAATTGCACAGGTCATATAAACATATAATTGTTACAAATTTTTTTATGGCATACTAGTTTTTTGATGGCAAAAATTGTACAAGGAGGAATCTTATGGAAGGAGAAGGTATCACTTTTCATCAGATTAAGATGTGGATTTATATTTCCCTTTCCTTTCCCTTTCCCTTTCCCTTTCCCTTTCCCTTTCCCTTTCCCTTTCCCTTTCCCTTTCCCTTCCCTTCCATTCCCTGTTTCAGGAAAGTTGCTCTTTCTTTCCTAAATGAGAGTCAAAGATTGAATTTAGAAATGAATATATATATATGTGCAGTGTTTGAAAGATACCAACTGGTCATAAAATCATTAAGGCTGGAAAAAACCTCCAAGAGCATTGAGTTGAATCTTTGACAGATAGAGGTCAAAAGACCCTTGAGGTTGATCCAGTGGGGGGATCAAGACCACCAAAGATCCTCAAAGCTCTCCAGAGCTCCTTTTCCAGAAAATCTAGAAGAATGGTCTATACCTGATAACTAATTTGCATAGAACATGAGAAACACTTCCAGGGTGGGGAAACATCTATAAAAAGGTACCCCCACAAAGCCCAGGTGGTGACCCAGGACCCTGGACACCCCATCATCTGGATCCACACTGGAGCTGGGATTGTTGATCTTGCTTCCTTTCTTTCTCTCTCCTTCCCTTTAATCCCTCTCTATTCTCTTTCACCCTACTCCTTATTCAAAATCCACTACAGTGTGTTGATACTATAAGCTCGAGAAGTAACTTATACCAATTTCTTTGTCACATGTATAATTTACTACTAAAACTTTGTAATTTTTGGTGGACCCTCTGACTTTTGTCATTCCTTTTCAATCATGGGCATATATGAATTGGGTGTGCTCTCTTCCCCTTCAGAGTGGGACACAGAAGTGACCCCTGGCATATACTGGTTTATAGAGATACTCTTCCAAAGGTATAAACTTCGTATTTATCCACCTTGAACTCTCACAATCGCTTTTCAATTCTGGTAATTTTGATTCTTCTCTAACTGCTCCTACTTTATTATATTGCTTCCTGCCCCAAACGTATAAAATTAGGACCTACCAAGCAATAAGCAGACAGTGGTAAGTCTTTTTTTTCCTACTCTCATTCCCACGGAATCATTTCATCCAGGGGGAGGGTCCATTGTCATTAACAGATCTCTGGAGACAGTGAAGTGACTTGATGGAAACTGGAAGCAGAATATCAAAATGCAGGCACAGGTAAGACAAGGAGTTATCAATGAGAAGGAAGGACTCCCCTCGTCACAGAGAACAGGTTTTCCTGTTGCTTACCAGTTGTTCCCTGTGACAGCTCACTCTCTAGAGACTTGGACAAAATACTGGAGAAAATGATTATTCCTCAAGGCAACACACCAGCAGATTATTAAGCGTCCCATGGGTTAAACCTCTTAGGATAGAAGTACGCTGGCTACGATGCTTTTCTCCTTGGAGGTGTTTTCTGGAGCTGGACAGGTTTTATTAGATGTTTCAGTGATATGGAGAGGATTTAGGTACATTAAATTCATCTCCTGTTGAGCACCTGCAGGCAGCACATGACTAGAGTACATGGTTTCAGCTTTTATCTTGAGCTCAATGCCTGTGCATGGGAATTACCACCCTCTCCCTGTAAATACGCTTTTCGGCATTTACTGGCCTGCATGCCTTGATGATGGCTCTTAAAACAACAGAATTTATTAAAAGTGGATGCAAGGAAAATAAAACAAGTTTTATTAGGACACAACATCATGCTGCAAGACCAGCAGTAAAAGTGGCTTAATGAGCTGATGAAGCTCAAGGGATAAACTTACCAAGGATCTCTGATTGGGGAACAGCAAAAAAGTGATACAAGGCACTGAATCACTTTTTGCTGGTGAAAAGAAGGAAAAGGAGAAAGAAAGGAAATTAAGGCATTCTGGCTATAACCCATCGAAACCTAATTTTTTTGTTTTGGTCAGCTAAGTAGCGCTGTGCTCTTCAACTTGGTCAGGCCTTCATAAATGATGGACTCATTGTAAAAA
The DNA here is from genome assembly GCA_013397725.1 of Rhagologus leucostigma. NCBI lineage: Eukaryota > Metazoa > Chordata > Aves > Passeriformes > Rhagologus > Rhagologus leucostigma. The sequence goes on along the minus strand of VZTD01004180.1, from coordinate 121,067 downwards.
AAAAAAAATCTTTTCTGTTTCAATAGGAACAAAGTTTCTTGCTTATATCCTCCTTTATTTTATTTGGCAATCCTCTCCAGCTGTCTAGAAACTTGCATACACATAGAATTTAATAAAAAAAAACCTTGTAGCAGTCTTTTTCATGACCTGCTGCAGCTAAACAGAAAATACATTGTTCTTAAGTCTTTGACAGTGGAAATAAATTTAGTGCATAATTTTATTTTTATCCTTATTTCTGAACTGTCTTTTGCTGGTAAAATTGTTATGAATTGCAGTTCATATATATGTCTAAAAAGAAGGTGGATTCCTGACTTAATTTCATTTTTAATGGGCAGATGCAGCAATGAACTTCAAAGACTCAAAAGCAAATTTGTTTTCTTCTCTGGATGTAGGTACCAAACTTTAAGCCTCAGAATGATTTTTTTTCATGATTCAGCATAGCTGCAAAAAATGCAACATTTAGAAGTAAATTTTTAATGAACTAAAATGTCAGGATTTTTAAACCTTTTTAGTTTTGTTTTCTTCTGTTTTCATTTAATGATTATTAAAGGAGTCTTGAGCACTATAGAATGTGCACAGGATAATAAAAGCACCTAATGAGTTGGGACTAAACCTCAGAGATATTTGAAAATTATCTCATCACTGTAAGCTGCAGCGCAGACACCTCAGAGATTGGAGGTGAAGGAAAGGCACCGATCATTTACAGCATCATTCCCAGCCTCACCTCCACCTTGCAGTGGGGATAGGGCAGACGTGCCATCATGATGTTTGCACCTCATTAGCAACAGATATTCCACTGTACTCTCCCTTCCCACAGAATGGATAACCTGGCTGGCACAGTTGCCTTTAAGAGATCTTCCACCTGGGAGTGACATCTATTTTTCCTTCAAAATATCATGAAAGCTTCCTGCCTTGTAGTTCAACAAGGCAGAGGGGGAGCTGTTGAAAAATCGGAAAGCCTGAGGGTGCAGTCAAAATAGGTCCAGGAATGAGGAGCTTGGTGGTAGCTGAAGGAAGAAGGAACTTTTCTTGGTCCCACTCACTGTAAGGTCTGTGGAACCCCTCAGAAGGAGATATCACAGAACTCCCCTCCTGTTAGTACCTGCCCCTGAGGCAGGGTAGCTGAAGTCCTTGTTAATAAGTCCTTTGGGGTGGATTAAAGTGAAACGACACTGAATGACTGGTATGAGGCAGATTTATTTTCAAACAATGTAATTGCTGTGGAGAGGAAAGTAAATATGTGGCTGTTTTGGTTTGGTTTGTTTGGTTTTTATTTTTTTTTATATAAAGTATAAAAATATCATGAAGAAAATATGTAAAGAAAAAAAAGAGAAAGAACAAGATTATGTTGTGGAAAGGAGATGTATCACCACCTGTAGATCCAGAGATTTGATTTTTGTAGTTTTGATGTCTGTGATTGAAATAATGGTCACAATCTTAATTCACTGGGGGAGGGCCCAGGAAATAAAGACTTCATTGTGTTATATGCATTAAAATTAGCATGGGACCCCCTGGATCCATCACCAGAGAGGGAATTCTTTGTGTGTAATGCAACACTATGAAGGATGTGAAGTCTTCTGATGGAGAGTTGGGGGGCACTTTGGGGTCTTTGCTGGTCTCGATGCTCCTCTATGGCTCTTGCCTGTTCCTTGACCCCATTTCTGCACCTGTGTCTTATGTTGTGTTATGGACCTGAACAGGAAAATTGGCTGTGGGGAGGTGCTGCCCTACTTTTGTACAGCCCCCAATTCCAGGCATGTCCTTTTCTATCTTGCCCACTTGAATGGTCACCAGTGTTTGAGGCATAACAATAAATTAACTCCTTACTGCCCAGGCTTCTAAAATTCCCTTCTCCTTCCCCTTCCTAGTCCCTTTTCCCCTCCATCTTACTTTTCCTTTTTTTTCCCAAACTGAACCTGGAAACTGAGATGGCTCTGATTTTCTTACTAACATTTTGACCTTTTATTGTATTTCTGTTTATAAGATAAATACCTGTTGCACTGAAGGTATGATAATGCAAGATATGGTAGGTCTAAATAAATTCAAATTGTGTTCATACACAGTGGCATACACCCGTGACAGCTCTATTTTATTTTTCTGTCAGGGAAGTTTAAAGAAAATTTTGTATGCACACATATTTTTAGAGAGCAACGTTATACAAAAGATATTGTCCCCAAAAAGAGCTACTACTGAAGCAGACCTTTGTAGGGCAAATATTACCCAACTGCTTCCTGATCAAACTCATGGGACTGTCAAAGTGCTGAGATCTTTTAATTTTCTCAGATGTTTCTCTTGTCACATTTAACCAAAGTTGATAGAGGCCTGTTTGACACAGATGAGTTTACGAATAACCAAGAAAATCGACACCAACATAATTTGTTAATTTTCAAATACTACCTGTCTATATGTAGTGCCCAGACTGATGCAGAAAACAATTCAGAAACCCATTCTTTGGGATGGGTTTCAGTCACCCCACTCACAGGCTAACCTAGGCACCACCCAGGCACAAATGTGGCACAACCATGTACCTGAGAATTCTGCACCACATTAAATCTTTAATGAAAAAAATTATTTAAATACAGCTTTAGAAACTTTTTACTTGTGATTGCTAAAATAGAATGTCAAACAAACACTTCAGCAAGGCTCTAATATGGATAAACCTCACTGTCCCCAAGAGCTAGCCCAGCTTAGATGTTTGAGAGCAGAATGGTTATTGTTTCTGTTAATGACCAAGGACAAGAACAGCTCCATCACGATTCAAAGAAAGCCCCATTATGTGAAAGGATTTCTGTATGTTAAATGAAGAGACTTATAGAACCACTAACGTTGGAAAAGACCTCCATGATTATCAAGTCCAACCTTCAACTCAACACTGACTTGCACCAAAGACTTGACGATGGGACACATGCTGCCTACATGCAATACTTCAGGCTTGTTCAGCAGCTTTTGGAGAGAGGAAGAAACACCTGCAGAAAATGATTCAACGCTTAAATGAGATCTTTCAGCCTTTGGAGTTGGCTTTCTCTCTTATTTTTACAGTGAGAGATCCTAAGGTACACGGTGTCTGTTTTGTAGCCAGGATTCAGCGAAATTAATTCTGACCTTACAGTGTATAATTAATGCATTCTGATTTCTTCTGAAGAATACAGAAATGAAGACTTACTCATATGTTAAACCTTAAGTCTTTGTGGTTTGTTTTCCTTTGACAATTTTCTCAGAGATTGTGGCTAAATCATATATAATAAAATTATATATGAGCTCTAATACTCATCTACTGACAATTCTAGTTTAATTTATATAATATCCAATAATACTGACATTCATTCAGACCTTACAGTGTAAAATAAAGAGTTGCAAATAGCTGAAAAAGATACTCTAGCAACACGGACTGATCTAATTGCTTTCTAGACATCACTGACTATATAGATTAGACCTCACTAGTTGCCTAAAACCGTGTTTTGTTGTATATCAGATGAATCAGAATATCCTGTGTGACCCTATATATTTCTCTGCAGTGCAGATCATCCCCAGGTCTTATGTTTTAGCCATTTGTGAATGTGTCTCCCTTAAGAGACTGCAGCTGTCCAAACCAAAACTGAATTAAACACAAACATCATAAAAATCCCACAACATTTCATGTGTCTTTCCACTTTCAAGGATTTAGCAGGATTCATGGGAGAAGTGAATTTTAACATGGAACTTGAAGGCCAGAGGCATCTGACAACCCAGGACTGTTGTAAGAAAGATCTCGTACATATGCTTGAAACAAGATCAGGCTAGTTTTTCAAGACCAGTAGGTAAGTGTTCATGACAATTCATCTTAAGGGGGCTTTGATGAGATATTTCCCAAGGTTTTCCTCTCAAAATTCAGTGAATTATTCATGAACTCTACAGGTTGATTTCATCTCTACGAAAAACTCATGACCTCTTTATTCACTTCTTTGCTACTGTCAGATTCCTCAGGGCTCAACAACTGTTTTATTAAAATGTCATTCCAACTACTGTGCACCGTGGAATATAAACTTTTCTGGAGCTAAGAAATGGGCTAAATCACATTTTGATTTTTCCAGTATTATTGGATATTATATAAATTAAAATAGAGCTGTCATATCAGTATTAAAGGTCATATAAAATACAAACACCTAAAGTTTAACACATGTGTAAGTTTTCATTTCTCTGTGATACAGAAATCAGAATGCTTTAATTATAGAGAGAAAATATTTCTAAGCATCTATTCCAAGATGTTTCACTAACGCGCTTGTCCCATGTATCATATTTAGACAAAACTCTGCCTTATTTAACGAAAATTATCTCTCTTTAATGGCTGTTTCATGAAATGGATAAACATCAAAATACCCAGAAAGTACTTGCCGTAGGAACCAGTGGGCCCATAGCACAAGTGACTAAGGGAGTCCCTTGGTGGGACCATCCCTAGGGATAGAAATCCTCCCCAGGTTACGGTGACAGAAAAGGCCTCTCCCAGGATGCTTTGTTTCATTATGTTAATGTACCCCAGTTCTGCTTCCCTGGTTGGCCAGTTGGCCTCCCTGCACCCTTCTACCCAATATGTCCCAGATCCAGAAACTTCTCCCTTCCCTGCTCTCCCACTGGCCCTTGTTCCTTTGCCACTCCCTCAGAGTTCCCCATTGTCTCCCATACCCTAGCCCTGCTTGTGTACCGCTCTCTTGCCCTCAGACCATTGGTCCCTGATGCTTTCTCCGCCCCATATATAATCCTCAACCTCCTTCTGCCCCCAATTGGTCTGTGTCTTTTCATCAGTGAAAACCTTTACAGGTGGGGCTGAAAAAACCTCTCTCGTGTAACTCTGTACGAAGACCCTTCCTGCCTCTTTGCCATCAATTTGTCGCAGAAGCTATCCGGTGTGTGTGTGTACTTGTGTGAGTGTAGTGGCCCTGCCGAGTGACTTTCTGCTGGAGATGCTTTCAGAGGTCGTGGCGCCCCACCAGAGCATCCCCCAAATTGACACTTCCTTTTGAATGTGCAGCTGTAGTTTCTTACTGAACACAACTTACTTGCCCAGATTATCCAGGATAATCATCACAGTGTGGAGAAAAGAAGAGGGGAGAAAATGATATTTATGAAAAGTCTTACTTCAGCCTTAACTTGCTAATATTCAGAATATGAGCTTGTGAGTTAGAAACCTCAATTGTCCCATTTCCTCTCTATCTTTCCTGCCTCTGTATCATTCTCACGAACTGTTGTCGTTCTTGGTAAATAAAACTGGTTATTAGAGAGCCACACTTTAGTAATGGCTGGAACTTAAAACCTCTCATTTGCATGAGAATAAAGCACAGAAAACAGAAGTTGTCATATTCTCAATTCTACTCACTAATGCAGGGTTGTGGGGGTTTTGGTTTTGATTTTTTTTTTTTTAATTATATAAAGCAAATTATATATAGGAAAGAAAAAGGATGAGGGGTTTAATTTTTTTCTGAAGTGGCTTAGCAAATTCAGATTCTGGTTGGGAAGTGATAAGGGTTTCCTCTACGAGTTCCCTGCTGCAAGCGGAACAAAAAATTGTTGAACACAGAGGCCTGTGAGACAACAAATCCACATGACGCTCTGGAGAGCATTTATGGAGATAAAGACATATTTCTATTTACTGTGAAAAAATATTGTTTCAAAACATATAATGTCCAGACAAGATCACTTCTGCAGAGCATGAAGATGAGAAAAATGTCTCAGGCATCAAAACAGATTTGGGCTCAGAGTTTATGCTTTTAATTTGTGATTATGTAATACTCACACAAATTTACCACACTCCAGCTTGCTATTGCTCAAATGCTATGATTGAAATAGTTCTTATTTTTTCATTACACTTCCGGTCTGAGATCCATAGCCAACCAGCATTTTAACAGCCAGGATGTGAAAAGATGTAGGTCAAGTTTTAGATTGGTCAGGCAGGTTTAGATCAGATAATAGGAAAAGTTTCTTCACTGAAAGGGTTGACAGGCACTGGAACAGGCTGCCCAGGAAAGTGGTGGAGTCACCATCCCTGGAAGGGTTCAGAAAATGTGTGGGTGTGGCATTTGAGGACATGATTAAGTCACCATGGTGGTAATGCTGGGTTGACAATTGCACTTAATGATCTTAAAGATCTGTTCTAACCTTAATGTTTCTGTTGATCAATTCTGTGATTTGACTGAGCCATGCACTATATGCAACCTTCCTGGTCGATAGGTATTTGAGCTCCAAATCTAAAATCATGAGCTCCTCACACCACTGGATGAATTGTGACAGTCACAACACATAATCTTTGGAGATCAGGGTCTGGTGGACCTGGATTTTACGTGAAGTGAGTTGTGTTTCCTGTGCCTGTCCTCATGCAACTGTTGGGATGCTGTGTGACACTGTGCCCTTGAGTTTGAAGCTGCAGAAATTATAACTGCTTATTTACTTTTCCTCAGCTAAATCAGTAATAGTCCTTCAAGTCATCTGCAATCAGTTATCCACAGATGATAAACCTCGGATTAAAAAAAAAAAGGAAAGTACTTTTTAATATGTATTTTTAAGTGATCTGCATAAATAACATACTAACAGCAGAAACCAGGCTTGAAGATATAACATATTGCATGGACAAAGAGAAACCAAACAGCATGATCCACAAAGGGAGTTGGATTACTGAAACTAAACTTTTCAGCCGTGTCATTCAGCTGCTCCTTCAGCCCCACCTGAGGGTACTTTTTTTTCCTAGTGCTTTCACACTGGGTGCTTTCAACACTTTTCAACAGAAAGCTAAGCATTGATGGTCTAATGCTGCCTAGAGAACCCATTAGAGTGCATCTTTCAAATGGACAGCTACTGAATCAGACATCATAAAATCAAAGAGAAAGGCAATATTTCAATTTCCTCTCTTTTCTTGACATTATTTTTATGTAACACCTTCATGGCTTGCTACAGACTTCTTGTGTAGTGAAACACTGTTTTTCTCTGATAGTTTTCCTGTTTCAATGCATGTGGATTTTACTGAGCTTTAAATTAATTTTCCAAAGGCAGCTAGCACCATTTACTAGACCACACAGACACAATTTGTCATGAGACTAGTAATTCTGGGTTCATAAAGAAGCATCCAAAATCAGTTGGGGACTGCATAAAATATCCATGATTAGCCAGATTTTATTAATATCTGATAAACCAGAGTTTTCTGCTGTTCCCTTTAATTCAGAGTGATTGTTTTGCCACGAGCAGGATGATTACAGCATTCCTGTGTCCCAGCAGCAAGGTAGTGTTTGTATTAATATTAGGAAAAACTGTAGAAAAGTTTGTCCTGTTAGGTCTCATACTACCTGCTGGCTTTGAGAGCTCTGAGACTTCCCTGTACAGCATTAGGATGATCAAGTTGAACAGTGGAAGTCAATTCTGAGTCATTCGAGGCTTATTTTTGAAAAAAACCCCACCTGTGTCTTGTAACGAGTTGATGTGAATAAGCAGAGTTTCACTGTGTTCAGTGGGACTGCATTGATTTGTCTCATCTGAGGACACAGCTTCTGTGCCACACTGAGCTAAAACAACCCGCAAAAAACAGCAAAAAGGCAAACTTGTGGGGTGTTTTGTCCATGTGTTTTGGGTTGGATTTTTTTTTCTGTTATCCACTACAACTGTTAAAATTCTTGTACCTTCAGCAGCTCAACATTAAGTATTCACCTACTAGAGAAATCACCGTCCAACCAGTGACATGCGAAACCTCCCAGAGTTTTAGGATGACAGATTGCTGCATAAAGTATGCCAGAGATCAAGGAGTGGGCAGTGCATGCAAAATCGTGCCAGTTACTGAAATTAAGTGGCATTTTCTCCTGTCTTTCTACATGGGCATCATAAAAGGTCTCCAGGAAAGACACTTTATGATTGACAGTGAGATTTCACGTGTTGTGTACAGCGCATGTATTGGATGACCTTCATCTGCTGTTCTATTAAAAGAGCAAAGTCATTATCTCTTTCAAAAGGCAAGGGTGATATATAAAATCTCATTTTGTACTGAGATGCCACACGCCTCAGAAGAGGTGTCTTCTGTGCTGGTCCTTGGAGATGGGACTTGTCCATTTCTCTCCATGTTTTAAAGACTACAAAGTGCATTGTGTAAAAACACAGTGCCTTAGAATCCAATAAGGATTCTTCCTTTTCTCTGATAAAATTACAGGCTTAAGGAAAGATATTTTGGCCTAATTCTGATTTAAATTATGGATGAATTAGCAGGGAAGATTGTCAATAGATGTCACTTGTTGAAGGGTGAGGAATACAAGCTCTGGATGCACCTTCAAAATTTCAAAAACAAAACTTTTAATTCCCTCTGACAAAAGTGGGTAAGAGTACAGAACTGGAAAACAACAAAAAAATTTTCATATACTGTAAGTGCAACTGTATCCTTGAGACATGGAATACAGAATTTTAATACATAAGCAGGAACACATATGTTCACATGTGTGTGGGCTTTTTGAGGATATAATTCTCTGTTTCTCTGCTGTGCTGCTGTCCAAGGTAAGGTTCAGCAAACTTCTGGTGGGTCTGAGAAGGAGTGTCCATTAGGCCTTGTGTAGGTTGGGTGTCTGGCAGGACCATCTCTGTGCTGTCCTTGAAATTCCAACACAGCCCTGATGCATTTTTTTGTGCTATGTCTGGTCTCCCTCACTGGAGGGTTCTCTGCCACTTGTCTTTAAACTTTCCCTGGATAATCTATTTAATTGGAATTAATGTGATTTATGTGTAGGCTTTGTTTCTAGACATCTTTATACACTTTAGGCTAAAAAATAAGGCAATTGTGAAAATTTAATCGCACTGTATTGTTAGGCAGGTTATCCTCCTGATTAGAGGGCAAAGACTTCTCTAAAGTGTAGTTCAACCCATTACACTTGATGGTCAGTAGTGCCAGGGAATCCAACCTGTGGTATTCCATTGCACTCCCCTTAACATACACAAAGCCTCATAAGAGGGTTGGCGAGATAATCAGGGACACAGGAATAGAGAAAAATCACTGTTTATTCTACATGTCCTGTTCTGATTATATTAAATTGTGCTTTGCTTTCAGTTAGATTTTTTTGGTTGTTTGTTTGTTTGGGGTTTTTTTGTGTTTGTTTTTGGGTTTTTGGGGGGGTTTTTTGGGGTTTTTTGGTGGTTTTCTTTTTTTTTTTTGTTGAGTGGTGTTTTTGCTGTGGTTTTTGTTTGTTTGTTTGTTTCTTAAAGGATACAAAGGTTTGGATTACATAGGTTGGGGGAATGGTGTGTTTATCTAGTATTGAACCCATGATGATAGAAGACTGTCAGACAACACTGGATAGTTTAAATGTTATTAAATCTATATTACAATTTTCACATTGTAAATATCATATGCTGCATGTTATATATTAATATGTAACAATAATAATATATAATGCTATTATATAAAATTATATATTATTGTACTATATTATATAATATCTATTAAATATAATCTATTATATGTAAAATATAAAGTATATTTATATATTATTTTTATTAAAAAGACATAAAGTTGAAATAAGGACAATTACCTTAACTGTCATTATAGATTTCTGGAAGACAAATTTAATCTCCTTGTGCAATTTAGAACTAGGAATAAATCTATTTCTCTCTTCTGCTGTTCATAGACGCACTTTTTAAAGAACTGGTATTACACTAGCCCTAAAACTAGACTAATAACTCTGGCTGCACAAAATGTTCAGTTAATTTAAGGAGCTTCCAACCATTTTCTTGGAAGCTGTTGTAGGTACCCAGTGTGGTGGTTCAAAGATCTGTCATGCCCTGAAATGTTGGTTTGGGAAGCATTTTGAATTCATCCTGTTTGGCAGGGAGCAGGTACTGTGTTTGACCCCTGCCACACACAGAGACCTGGGTTATTTCTAGAGCAATTCACAAGTCATGACCTTCTGACAAGGGTCCACATCTTTTTCTTCCCTCTAGATCTCCACTTGCCATCAAGAGACTGCAGAATGAAGAAGAAAATGTAACTTAGGAGCTCAATAACCTGAGGTTAAAAAAGGTTTCTGTACAATCTCTGTGAAACTTCTGTGGTCAGAAGCCTTGCTTAGAGCGTCTGAGCAACAGCAGCAATGAAACACAGACATTACCCAGAGGAAAGCACAGCTCTGTCTTCATGAGTGTCTAGTGTGGTACCAAATATCAGAATATTCATTTAAAAATTCATCTTTTTTACTGATCTCTTGCTCTTCAATTTGCTCTTTGTAAGTGATCGGTTGACTTTAGGACAAGGGGATTATTACTTAATATAGTGTTTACTACCAAGTTCCTTTTTAGCTTCTGTAAATCAGTATTTTTTTTTTTTAGGACACGAAGAGTATTTTGACAGTCTAGAAGATTTCTAAAGACTGAGGACTTCCAGAGGTACCTTTAAGATTCTGAAGAAAGCAAGATATATAATTTATGAAAATTACATGTTCTTACCTTAGGTGTCTTAGAAGGCAGATGCTATGAAAAATTGTATCTGATTGGCAAGTACCATGATTGACATTGCCGAAAAAAGCCAGATTATTTTATAATCCTTTATCTGATGTCTGTTCCTTTATGAGTATCTGGTGAATCTGATGTTGACTGATGATACTGAAGGCAGGTAATGTATAGTAAATTCCTTTTGAAAAGTTATGCGTGTACTTAGTGTGATATTCTTAAAATATGGGCATCTGAAAAAGTCCTTTAGTGTTAGGATCTCCAGTGCCGTGTCCTCCTCTAGAGAATAAGTCTCAAAATTTCCATTTCTTGAATATACATAAGGAGTTGATATTTTCTGTTGTCAAGCTCTTCTGAAGACGGATACCCAGACAAAAGTGAAAATTAAACTGTTTAAATACCATCCCGTGAACTTGCACTGATCATTTTCTGCACAGCTCACTGACCCACTTCACCACGCTTCATGTGTAACTCTGAATTTCAACTCCAAAAATATTCATAGGGAAAAAAATCTAGGCAGAAGTCACAGTGGTGAGTTGTTAGAGCAAGGAGGGTTGAAGTACAGAAACCAAATCACTGTTCCATAAGACAGGTTAGTCTGAGATGCAATCAATTCTAAAAAGTGCTTTGGATGAGGGATTTTGCAGGAGCAACAATAATGCTCCTGCTGCTCTGGGCATTGTGTCAGAACTGAAATGTTTCTATTGATAAGCTCTGGCACGTCCACTCTGTTTGTGTATTTAAATTTATTAGAATTGAGGGGCAGTGTGAACAGACTTTTCAGCAATTGAGATTCATTCAGACAGTCTGTTACAGTATGGACTAGAAGGTGCAGGTTCAAAACCAATATGTGTTTGGGTTTTTTCCCTCTAGGAAAAAAAAGAAGCAAATCATGCTCCCTGAACTTCAATTCACAGACACATACCCTGAGAATCAAAAACCACCACAACCACCAAAAAAAAAACAAACTTCAGCTCTTTAAAATTGTGACTAAAATGTAGTTACAAACTCAAGATGAATAATAGTAAAATAAGAAATTTCGGATATGTATGTTGTTTTGCTTTACTATAGTAGGGATTCTTGTGTATATTTTAATGGGAAAAAGGCAAATATAAAATTAGAAAATGAAAATTTTTGTTACAACACTGTGTATATTTTCGTGTGTGTTCAATAATGCTTTATTCCTAACAGTAATACTTTAGTCCTGAGGTGCAAAGGTTAGTTTACAGCAAACTAAATCTTGGGTAGAAAAGTCAGGAAACTAGCAGTGATAAACGTACCTCTTCGTGAAATCAAATCATGAAGCCCCCTTCCTTTCTGCCCTCCACACAAACTACAACCTGATCAGGGAAGCTGGATTAAAAGATATCAGTATGTAGTGTGGTCGCATAAACTCCTACCACAGGGAGAGTCTGGACAAGAAAAGAATAACAAAGGAATAGAGATACAGAGACAAATCTCAGGACTCCACAATATGTCAGAGAAGCAGGTCATGGGGGAAAAGAAGCATGTCCTGTACTTGTGTAGGGGAGAAAAATGAAGAACTAAAATGAAAAAAACAAGCAAAGTTATTAAAAAAAATAAGAAAGAAAAAATAGGGAAAATTGAGAGAAAGATTTCAAAGACAAACATGAGACCATGTCCCTGGTGTAAATTCTTGGGCTTGAAAATTAAGCAAATGCAGACATGGTGGATCAAGGACTTACCAAAGAGAATTCAAAAAGAAAGAGAGAATTTGATGGAAAATGAAGAAAAATCAACAGAAGAGCAGGGAGCTCTGTGGAAAGGAAAAGAAAGTAAAAGCACAGGCTCGGATGCTGCCTAGCTACCAAGCACCCCGAGGACTGCATTGTGTTGCTTCTGCTGCTGCTTTACGTTGCTTTCTTAGGTCATTCCTCCCTTCTTTGTGGTAACAGCTGCAGGGGTGAAGCCCTGAAGGCATCAGCGGAGATGCAAGGGAGGAACCAACATGCAGGCAGTGGCTGCATCATTACTCCAGTGGGCTGAGGGAGCAGCTGAGCAGGACTTCGGACACACTTGGCCATGTTTTTCCAGGTTTTATCGTTTTGTGCCAAGAACTGGAACAAAATCCATCATACCTGGGGAAAATATGGCTTTCACTGTGAAAAACTATTTTGGTGTACGTTAACCAAGCTCGGGTCTGGGAGAGAAAGAAAGGAGAGTTCTGTCCTTGAGCTTACCTTTGACAAAAAGACATCTGATATCTATTACCCAGTAAGAAATCACAGCTTGCAGTGATGGAGTTTTGTTATTGTTTGGGGGTTCTTTTTGTTTTGGTGGGTTTTTTGGTCTCTTTTTGGTTTGTTTTTTTTAAAATCTGCCACTTAATTCTCATGTACTCATGGGTTTGGAGTTAAATACTTTGTTCAAATTATATTGGCAAAGGTTGTCATAGGTATTTTGCTACCAAGCTAATCTAATTAACATCTTTATTAATTCTGAGTTATGTTCCTACTTAAATTGCTCTTCACTACAAACCTTGACTGAAGAGAGTACTTGTTATTCTTCTGTTCGTGGGAAGGCACACATCTGAGTTACTGTTCTTGGATTTTGAAAATTGCAAAAACAGAACATGCAAGGAAAAAATAAGAGAAAGGAAAAAAAAAGGTTAGAAATAGATGAAGAAAGGATAACCCTGGATGCAGAAAGAAATCCAAAAAGGCATCACAGAAGGCAGCTTCTGTTGAGGGGTTTTGGTGTTAATTTATAACACCATATTTAAGGTGGTCAGGAGTAGGAAGACTTAGTTTCTTAGATTTGCAGCTATGCAAACCCTGTACATCATGGTTCAAGCCCTTGTTCTGTGCCTACATCTCCAGCTGTAAAAGGGAGAACATTTCCCTTTCTGTCAGCATAAACTGATGAACGTTTGAGTACCCACTGCTAAGGGAGCATGATGGCTGAAAACAAGACACTGCCACTTCTTAGTTAGACCTCTGTGTGTAGTGCTCTGATACCAAGATTGATTGCATCAGGCAAAATTATCTTATTTTAAAATATAATTTTTGTAAATATAAAAGCATTCAGAGCTACGTCCTCTATGAACAAAAATGGTCTCTCCATTTTGTTAGATTAGCTGAGAAGTAATCCTGTCTCTGACCTCACCTCACTCAGAGCTGTGCAAATCCATCTGTCAAGAGTATTGTCTCCTAAACGCCTACCAGTCTTTGCAAACCCCTGCATCTAAAGAAGGGAAATCACTTCACCTGGAAGATTTCCATTATGCAAGCAGACTCCTGATGGCAAGTGTTCTTCAGCCAAATTAGGAATGTGTACAAGAGGGCTTGTTTATACTTACTTTAAAATAAATATCATTTAACCTGGACACCCATTCACTGTGACCCTGTTAAGTGATTTACTAAACAACACATTGGAGACTTGTTTTGTTCTTCAGACTGAAAAACTCTTCAGCCCGGGGGAGTACCTGGTGAATAGATTAATATTCTGTCAGGTCACAGGCTGTTTGCATCATGTCTGAGGCTAAACCCAGCTAAAGCAGGAATGGTCAAAAATCAATCTTTTTGTAGAGGTTGTAAAATCCAGAAGCTTAGTAATTGTATACACAATTATTCAAAAAGTATATGGAAGTATTTTTCTGCATAAATCCAACATAAATCAGCACAGGATTATATGGCACTGTCAGTTCTTGGAAAAAGGTGGATAATGTATTTTATGAAACGACAGTGCCTTTGCTTAGATTGCAGAAGAACAAGTCCTTTCCAAGATGGGAATAGAGTCACACACAAGATGCATACGTAAAAGGAGGACAGGACTATCACCTACTGCATGCCAATGTTTCTCCAGTGCTGTCTGTCATGGGAATTTCATTTCAAGGGCAAGGACAAAAGAGAAGAAAGGACACTTCTCTCAGTCACCAATGCAAATTAAACCCAGGATGGAAATAATGGTACTTTAATAATCATCTCTAATTATGATATTATGATATCATTACAGTTGTTCAGATCTTTTTTTTTTTTTTTTTAAATGAATTTGCAAATCCCCATATTACTCCCAGGGAATAAAAATGAATCTAGACTCTGAAAAAGAAAAAGTAGGGGGGAAAAAAGAATTCTTCTGCCTCAAAGTTTAAAAATATTGAGAGTCTTGTAAAATAAAGTCACTGTCAAAAATGGGATATCAGTTTGCTTCTAGGAGTTACCTCACTATTATCGGTGCGTGTATCAAGGAAACTGCATGGGAAATGATCCATAGATCGTGGTAGGTCCTTGAATGAATTCAAAGCTTTCTAACATTTGTGCTGGCAAAAATTTTTGAATGACTAAGGACACAGTAGTTAAGCGTGCGGCAAAAATATGTGCATAAGTGTTTGCTGAGTTGCTAAAGTGTTGCTCCAAAACAGAACAAAAACTTCAAGAGGATAAACTGAATAGAGAAAAAAAAAAGTGAGGAAAGGCATCTGTTAAATTTTTTTTGTGTAACCCTCTTCACACTCATGTCAGATGAGGGAATTTTTTACGTAAAGATCACATAAAATTTTCTTCCCCAGTGTTAGATACAAATCTAATCCCCAGAAATCACACAGCAGAAATGGGTCTTCCTACCAGGTTTTTGTAGTTGTTATTATTGATCATAAATTATACTGTATGCACCATAAGACACCTCAAAACTATCAAATAAATTGGTCTTCATTATCTCAGAAAAACCTAAGAACTATTACTTGAGTTTTCAGCATATCTGATTCTGTGTGTGCCAGTACCGAAACTCCTACTGGGATTTCACACCATGAGGCATGGACAGCACCTCCACAGATCAGATACCGAATAACTCAACCTGTGATTGAGGCCACGAGGACATGGGGTATCATGCAGCTATTCACAAGAGGAGTGGATTCAACTTCACGTACATCTGGTAGGATCCCCAAACCTCTGTTCTGCTGAATTTCTGTATCTGCAATTGTAGCCTATGGTCCTACGTGACTGCTGCAGGGTATGCACAGTCTCATGTTAGTATCTTAAACTTCGTGCCAAACATAACAAAACTACTTTACTTTTGTGGTTTAACCTCTATCAGCAGCTCAGCCTCACACAGCCAGTCTTTGGAGTAAATGTTTTCCACTTACTGAAGCAATGGCTGAACAAAGCTACACTAAAGATCATTATTTTACTATGAGGGGCTCAGCCTTGGAATATGAAAGGTAATTAAACTTCATTACTAAGGAAAGTTTTGCTTATATCCTAGATTCAGGCACAAACATAGTTTTTGTCATGTACAGTAGTTAAAGCTTGGGAAAAAAACCTACAACAAACTTGATCAGAGAATTTTTGCTTTTTATACGATGGCTACCTGGGGAGAAAAAAATCCTTCTCTGAAAAAATATGAAAAAAACTACTTATGCAGAATCAAATAAGTGAGACACATTTTGCAATTTTTTGAGCAAATGAAGTGCAAAATACCTCTGGCTTTGGGAAAAAGCTAGTAGATTCAAGGTGCAGAAAGAAAGGTCTTCTAGGGTCTGACAGTTTCCAGCTTGAAGCTTGGATTATTATTTCAGATTTTAGGACACTTGGTGTACTCTCCTGGGAGCAGGTGAAAGAACTAGAGGACGGTAAGTAGTTTTATCCTTTATTTAAGCTGAAGGTTGTCCCCATGAGGTGCTAATCTTATTCACTTGTCATCGTCAATCAATTTATGATGCAAGAGGAAAAGTTGTGGGTGTGGGCTTTTAAATCACTGAGTATTACATGTCTGGGAGCAGCTTTGGCTCTACAGGAAAGCACTGTAGCTTCTTCAATTGGCAGCACTGTCTATAGAAGGAAATGTGAAATCCTCTTTCAAGCCTGTCTCCTTTAATTATAATCTTCTGAAGGCTTTGCAGATAATAGTTCCTATTTCTTTCATAGTAAATTGAGTACGAGAAATCTGTGTTGGCTTCCGAATGCCCAAGACAAATAAAGCCTTCAGTCTCCCCTCAGAAGCTTTGTCTCTCAACAGAAATGTGTTGCTATTACACATTGCTGTACAGACTTCCGTTCTTGACTTGAGGAGGTGAGGGGAATACAGACCCTCCACATCCCAAGAGCTTGATTGTTAGGAAATCAGTAACAGTATTGCTGAATTTCTTTGTTTTTTTTTTTTTTTTTTTTTTGCTTTGAGTTGCTTTACTTTTACTTTTCCATAAAAGCTCTGAGACTTTCTGGTCTATGGCTTACTGAATTTCTTACCACAAACTATCCCTTAAAAGCATGAAAATGTAAAACTGTTTGTGGTGGTTTAACACCAGCTGGAAATTAAACTCCAAATCAGCCACTCCCCTTCTCTCTGCTCCTTCCAGTAAGGGAGGGAACAAAAGCAGAGGCTATGGGTTGAGATAACAATTTACTGAAAGCAAAAAGCAATGGAATAAAAAGATGCTCAATAGCAACAACAATATTAATACCAAAAGCATACAAAGAGAGATGTTTTACCCCGAAAAAAGATATTTACCACCGGGAACAAAAACAAGATTGAGGTCGCATCCACACCGTGATAAACTCTGCCCCCATCTCTGCAACCAGGACAGTGCTGCTTCAGAACAAAATCCGTCTGGACAAAGCTCCTGTGCTGAACTGGACATGAGCAGATGAAAAAAAGAGAAAGAGCAAGGCAGACATACTTGCCTGGAGTATTCTCAGCCTTTGACTGTTATCTGTTCAGGGCATTTCCTGAGTCCAACAGGGAATACCAACCCTCAGAAAATTCGTTTCCTCAGCCTTTCCTTTCACAGTTCTAACTGTAGGATGTGTGTATGCATTTCTTCTGTTGTGCTTAAATCCATGATTAATGATGAGAATGTGATTAAGAAAGTGGTCTCCATGGATGTACTTCTGGAGTTTTTCTATCCCCAGGAAGAATTTAACAGGATTTTGGCAGTCATGACTTCTGAACTGGGAACAAGTATAGGTTTTCCTTTTCCAGGGGTAATTTCTCAAAGGTAGAATCATAAAAACATAGATCATAGAATCATAGAATCACAGAATAGTTTGGTCTGGAGGGGACCTTAGATACCTGCTTCCATTCCCGTGCCATGGTCAGGGACAGCTTCCACTAGACCTGATTGCTCAAAACCCCATCCAGCCTTGCCTTGGTAACCTTTGATCTCTGCTGGACTGAGGGCAAGGTGGATTTCTCCAGCTACAGATACTCTTGGACTTGAATAACAGTATTTGAAGAACAGAGGTTTTTTCCTTCCTTTCCCTTATCAGTAAGCACCAAGAACAAGGGAGCCATAGCACACAGTCAAGACACCTACCACCAGTGACTGGAAAAATACTAACCTCTCTTTGTTTCCTCTAAAGAGATGTATTTACATTTGGTAGAGATTGACTGATCTTTTTCCAGTTAACTTTGAACATTAAAACATTCAGAATTTAATTTTTTTTCAAGTCTTACACATTGGGATAAAACTGACCTTATTAACCTTTTAAAGCTTTCAAGAGCTGTGACAATGTATGTCACATATTTGTCAGAGAAAAAGATTTTCTAGTCAAGTGATTGACGTATACTGAAGATTCAAATCTATGAATGATTAAGTCTTTATTAAAATATTAAGAATTCTAACAAAGGAGGCTACTGGATTTGTGTAAATAAGTGTCCCAATTTGAATTCAAAGGCAAACTTACTCTCACACTTTATTTTGGATTATCAATTAGATCTCTCCGAGGGAAATATCAAACACTGCTTTGGTTTCCTTCCTTTCCACAGACTTCCCAGTTGCCCTGTCAGGTTTCATGTTCTCAAGCACTCTCACACGGAAGGGCATGCAGCATATGGCTTCATCTACTGTTATAAGAATACCAGTCTGGTGATCTGCAGTGAACACAGCATCATTGTACTTATTTTCAATTTTAAAAAACACAAGCAAAAAAAGAACCAAACCAACCAATCAACAACGAAACAAACAAAATGCAACAAAACAAACACACAGAAAATGTATTATTTTTATTTTTGGAGCTAATGAGGCCAAGAGGAGACAGAAGGTTAAGGGCTGCATGGTGCAGGTGTAGTTAGTTTGCTCTAAAGAGAAATAACCCTGAACAGTATGGACATAAGGCCATGCCACTTGTTCTCCTCAGAACCAAGGATCATTCTCTGTCTCCCAGTTAATTTAGGAGTAAACAGTCAGTAGAAGTTGTTTACAAAGTAAAGGTACCTTAATAAGTCACAGGAGCAGTCTGAAATCTGCTTTTGCTTGTGGATGCCGTAACTCCATCAGCAGTATTTCCATCAGCAAAGGTCCACATGCTTGTCCAGAACTGCTATCCTCAGATTAAGAACATTTTTCCACAATGTTGCCAACCTGTTGCAAACAAATAAATTCCCTTCAAAAACTCTCTGTTTCTCTGTATGGAATGATTTTAAGCAGGTGGCATAGACTAAAAGCCTGATTTTTGGGTCTTTATAGTGAAGGAAAAAGAATCTTAACCTACATCTGGCATTAATTTCGTATATTTTTAGTATTATCATCATTACGTTTGTCTTGGGTAAAAGTGCCAGATTTGTGGTTCTTGGTGTGATGTGTTGGTATGAACTAAACATTTCACTGTAGCCATCCAGACTCTTTCCCCACGCTGGCAGATGACAATTTTTCTTGTTGGCAACTACATGGATAAGACTTTCCAGAAGACAGTATGTCCGTAAATTTCTTGGATACCATCTTTTGATTTGGCTTTTTATTTCTTACTGAGACATTTCCAGCTCCTTGTTTTGTTTCATCACTGACAAGCTATCACCCTGCCAGCCTATAGTGGTTTTGGTCTTGGATGTTTTTGACAGTGGCCGTGTCATTGATAAAGTCTGGGTGTTTGGAGGAAGAAAAAAGTGATCAAAAATCTTTATTCATCTGTACACTCATAGCTTGCATTATAAAGCTACTACTTCAAAATACAGAGATGAGCCATATCCTGTACATATGTTTTTGATTTGTAGATCTCAGTTTGTCCCATCATCCAAAATTATGCATGGAGAAAGACTTTCCTTCTTTCAGTTCGCTGTTCTCTCTGCAACACTGAGGTTTTAAAACTTCCAGCCTACTGGAGTGCAAGTCCAGAGACACTGTTACCTGCAGCAGGTTATATTTTGCATGCCAGAATTACAAAAATCCCCCTGATGCTTCAGTGGTCCAGTGCTGAGGTGGATTCCATGGGGCTGCAGAAAGCCTCACACAGAAGATTTCAGCTCTGTAATGGTAAAGCAGCAGAAGGACCAGCAATATCAGCACGGCAGCTTGGAGGTGGCTCAAAAAGTGATGTCTGCTGCATTCAAAATTTGACCAGAGCTGCAGAGCCACAGCAGGGGTGAGACAAGAGGGTAGCCCTAGATCATGGTGCTGATACACACTGCACAGAAAGGAAGGCACAGGACTGTAGCTGTCACAGTGTCAGTCAGGAGGTCAGGAAATCCAGAGCTGATGGGTGGACGTAGCAGTATCTGCCTTAGAAATCAACAGGTTTCACTGGGAAGTCGTACCTGAACTGTCTAAAAATAAGGCAGTTCAGGTACTACTGGACAGGGGTGTGCAGAGAGGTCAGAGCTCACACGGGCTGCACAGCCTTGCTGGGATCCTGGGAAAGCATCTGAGCTGCCAGACTGCAGCGTTGTGCCCGAACACTGCCAGCAGTAATGAGCTTAAAGCCAGGCTGGGAATGTCCTCCTGCTCTGTGGTGTGCTCCCCTGAGCGGCATTCACACATCCCCCAGATCCCGTGGAGCCATCAAGTCTCTGTGTCTTGACAGAGCACAGGTTCCCCTTCATCTTGTTTGCTTCTCCTCTCGCTTAGCAACGTGCAGAAAGGCAGCAGGTGAGAGAGTTGTTTGTGCTGCTTGGCATCAGATGAGAGCTCCTGTACGTCACACAGAATCACACACCTTTCAGCAGCTCCCGGAGCAGGGCAAAGTGGCAGGAAGGGAAAGAGGGATTCCGGCATACGGCTGCATGCACTGTCTTCCTGTCAAAAACCCTGAGCTGGAACAGCCACTGAACCCAAGAGTGAGCAGGACAACCTCTCTGGGGTGTTAGGGATCATACAGTTATATGAGCTTGGGACAAAACTCTGGAGAAGAACCAGGCAGCGACTCTTATAGATAGGAAAAAATAGTTAAAGCAAAAACTCTTGGATTTTGATAAAAACCTTATGCCGTTCTGACATGATTTTCTCCATTCTGATTTCATCAGCTGTTTATTTCCCCATTTCCAGCCTGCCTGGGTTTATCCTCCCAGCATAGCTCCATACCACTCCCTCTAAATCCCTCCCATCTTTCCTACTTCTCTCCTTTATTCTTTGTCTCAGAAAACATAGTTTTGGAGAGATCAGGAACAGGGAGCTACAGAAAAATAAATAAATTAGTAAAGGAGATGAAAAATGGTGAGTGGAAAATTACAGGGCAAATGAGCCTCTCAGGGAAACTTTCATTCTTAATGCCTGAAGAGGTGATAAGTTAAGTGGTATTTAGTTTCCTTATTCCAGGCATATTTTAAAATTCTTTTAGACAGTTCTCAAAAGACATATCATTGCTTTACATGAAACACGGTGGGGAGATTTTACCGAAATAATAATTTTTGCTCCCATCTTTTCTATCCTTAACTCCTACAGCAGTTGAGACTCTCTTACCAGCTATCTAGTAGCTTTATTTACTGTAATTTAGTCCTGCCTTGCTTTTGATGGCTTAATTACTTTCTAATTATTTTTGGCTGTGGGAGGAAGCCAGGTGAAGGCACAAGAATGAGCTTGTATAAATTATTCGTAATCTAGTAAAGTTACAGTTTCACTCCAAAATCAACGTCATCTCTTGCTTGGCATGACACGTAGAGTGATAATCCAAACAGACAAGGGAGGAGGGAAAGTTGTATTATGAGCATCCCTGTTTGGACTGAAGAGGTGATTAAAGATCAATCAATTTACTGCCTGTCAAAAAGTAAGCTCCTTTCAGTAAGAGTATTCCAGTCCTTCCTGGCAGCCCCCAACAGACTCCTACTCTCTGTACTTCTATTTTATTATAAATAAGAGGTCTTGTGTTGCTGTTGATCTTATTTCATTCATGTGTAACAAGAACAACAAACAGATTGAGAAATCTCTCTACTGAAACTTCAAAAGTTATCAGCCTGGAGCAGAAGTGTATTCTGAATTTTGAGTTTCTTTTCCAAACCCTGGTTTTAGCAGGTTTCTCATATATGCCTTTTTGTGTTTTCCTCTTTTTTTCTTGAATTTTAAGTATGATTCTGAGTTACCTAACGCTTACCATCCAATTATGTTTGAATTTTTATAGGGAATCACACAAAGTCTGTTTCAGAGCAAGGATTTTCTTTCCAGGTTACTTTGATTCACACCAGTTACTCCCAAGACTTCCATGACAGTTTGCAGTTTTGCTTTCATTAGACAATTCTTCCCTCCTCCCATTCTCTCCATTATCTAAAATTCCCAAGGAAAAAGTCCTCCAGACTTCATAAAACAAGCTCTAAAACAATGGAATATTTTATCCTTCATAAAGCAAAAACCAGCAGTAGTATTTCAATTAGTAAAACATAACAATTAGCTGTAAAGTTGTGCAGCACACAAGTATTTTCTGTCTTTATCAGTGTATGAACATGTCCATCTATATCTAGAAAGATATATGATATGTTTATGTACCTAGATACATAGAAGATTTGAAAATACAAATTCATCTGTGGATTTTTTTAGTCTGAAAGAGCAAAAAATAATATTAACGTATGTTATGTGATAGGTATTAGCTAGCGACTGCACACGTAGACACAAACACTTTCTGACAAATAATGTAATATTGTGATGCTTGGCTCATTCACATCCAAGAAGACAAAAAAAGCGCATTGCAGAAAAAAAAAAAAGTTAAAGCTTCAGGCATCAGGCTCCAGGCCAATGATATAGATTTCAAGAGAAAAAATGAGCTGCAGGCCAAGCATTGCTATGTTTGCCAACTTTTACATACTGGGTGACAGCATAATACATTTAGCCCTAATCTAACACATAATCCCATTATAATTAAAATCTAGCATATTTTGCTCAAGGTCACCTTTGGTTTTATTGACCACTGTGATGCTGGAAAAAGATTTATGGAGATGGCTTGAAATGTCTCAAGTGCTAAAGCAAATAGATGTAAAATGCTACCCACTTGAAAGCCAGATAGGTAATCGTCCTTTTCTTCTGTGATTTCTGAAGAAATCTCTCTTTTTCTGATGGCTGTGATGTACCAGTCAGAAAATTCTCTGTGCCATTATCAGCAAGGTGAAGGTTTTTGAAATGTCAACTATAGAGTAAGGCTATAAGGGTGTTAAGGTTTTTTTCCATAGGTAGCAGAGTTTTGTAGATATTCTAACAACTTCAGGACACCGACAGAATATATTTTTTCTCCTGCCTTCTGATGCAATTCCTTTGAATCCCTTACTAAACTGAGCATGGATAAGAAGTGGTTTTCTTTTTCCATTCTTAATGGAGACAGAGTGGGTATGCTGTAGCTGGTTAGGACTGAGATGGAAATTGAGTAGGACCTATGCTGGCTTTGTGCAAGACGGGTATTTGGAAGCTGCAATCGTAATTGAAAAACTTTGAATTCTCATTTAAGTACACCACTTACATCACTTCAGCTAAGTGTGTCAGGCTTAAAATCAAAGCTGCAATGCTGAATATCTTTCTTATGAAATATTAATGTTACATTCAGCTTAGAATTTCATTGGAATACCCTGTACTGTCGGGGTCTGCTTCAACCAATGGAAATACCCAGATTATAATGATAGTTTGGTCTCTTTTTCTATGCTTACATCCTCAGTAACAGAAGAGAAAGAAAAAAGTAGTTGCTTTTCTAGCAACTATCAAACTTCTTAAATAAATTTGTAGTCTAGTAATAATGACTGTCAGAATAGATTTTTTTTTTTTTAAGGGGACGGGAAGTTTTACCTTTCAATATAAATATAGAAAAATGCAAAATACTCTTTAACCAAATCTGTGTGACTTAATGCAGTAAGAATGAATTTCAGTTTGAGATGACAACCCATAAATTTAGATATCTACTTGTTTGTGTCTGTAGACATCACAGATATTTTCTCTGTGTCTGATGAGTGTTTAAACTTTAATTGTATTCAGCAGAACTCTAAACAGTTTGGTCAGTAGATTTTTAGACAGCATCTTATAAAGCATTTCAGTTTATCTTAAGGTTTACAGAGACTGTGCTTTAGAGTGACTCTTCAGTTTCTGTTGCGTATGCCTGAATGCCTAACATCATTTTGCTAAAGGCTGATGTTCTACTTGGCTTCCAGATCTGGGAGATGGTGAGGCCATCTGAACCAAAAATTTGTGGAATTCATATCAAAGGATGAATTACCTTGCTAATCACAGTTGTGTCACAACAGTTGCATGTTGAAAACTCCCCATTTGGTGGCCTTTAAGGTCAAGTGAAGGAATGGAAATAGCATAGCAAAAAAATCTTTAATTGACAAACTCTGTCTAAGGCTAAGAGTTTTGCTTAGATAGAGTTTTACTTACTTACAATGCTCAGCTCCTATTAAATAAATTTTAAAACAGTAATAAATTGTTACATTTCTGAGTTTACAGTGAACTAAAAAAAGTGAAAATAATACAGAATGTTCATACTTGGGAATTATTACTTTTCAGAAAATAAATATGCAAATTTTGTATATCTTAACTTCAAGACATGATCTTGAGACTCTCGGCTTAAAAAGTGTTTTACCTCTGAGACAAAGAATTTGCAAATAAAATTATCTTCACAATTCTTTTTACTCAAGGAATGAATTTTAATGGAAGGAAATATGGAATGGATCCAGCATATGGACCACAGCCCCTTGACTGGTGGCCACAGCTACAAGATGGCTCCAAAGCAAAGCCCATATGGATGGTCTAATGCTAATCATTGAAGGTGAGGGGTGCCGGATGGTTGCAAGGGAGGTATTGTTGCAATTCTGAAACTTGCTGGCAGGAAGGCACTGTAAACAGAAATAATGAAGCATTTGGTACTGTTTAAAAGCAGAGAAAACTGGGAAATTGTGCTAAGAGAATTAAGGGCATTGTCAAAACACCAACAGTCCAGCAGGCCACAGAGAAAGTGACAACACAAGAATCATATGCAAGACAAAAACCATCGCAGAAAGCTGGAATAATAACAGAAGCCTTGGACGCAAGCTGCTACCTAAATTTTGTTTGGAGCTTCACTTAAATCTCCGGGGAAAATTGCCTTGTTTAAGCAACTATTTCTTGGGATAAGCATTAAAGATTTATATTGCTCTGTGGAAATAGCAGGCTTCTCTGGAAGGCAATAAACAATGCCCAATTTTTATCTTCCTAAGAAACATTCCCAGAAGAATCTCTATTGCCTAAAGTTTAACTGTGTAGTCCTGCCATGCAGAACAGCTCCTGGCAGTAAATGGTCATAAGCTTCACAGCGAGTTTGCAAGGCCTCAGGACTAAGGCTCATCAGGTTTGCTCTGTCTGAACCTTTCTTGACCTGGTTGCAGCTTTGTTGTACTGGATTTATCTGTGACAGCAACTTCTCTAATTAACCAGGTATCTGTAATTAATTTTATTTACTTTTGTTTATCATGAGTCTGAGTTTTATACAGGTGACAATAACAAGCACTTGTTCTGTGCAGAATGCGTTAGTTATGGTCAACACAATGATGATAGGTAGAGAAATGCAGGTTTGTAAAACAGTGGAGGCCTTGAAAAGTGGAGACATGGATGGAGCTGAGGATCAAAAAAGGGACCAAATGAATAAAAGCATGTTACAGAACATTAAAAATTACCCCAGATGGATCCTGGAGAAGAAGACATTAATATCATATTAATCCCAGTGGAAGATTCTGAGTGCAGAGCAACTATCCATAGCATCCCCATCAACATTGCCTAATATCTTAGGTATTAGTGCCTAATATCTTTTAATCAGCCGTGGAGAATTGAATAGAGCATTTCAGACTTTTTTTTCACTGGCATTGCCTTTACTTTGCCGACTTTTCCCTGCTACTTACATAGGACTCAATAGGGAGAGAGAGGGCTAAAACAGCCCCAGTGTGAAAGAAGTTCTTTGCCTGGCTTGGGAAAGGAGTTAAAAAACTTTGAGGGATTTACCTTAAGCGGATTTTTGAGAGTTTCATTAGCCATGGGGTACTGTGAAGATCTTGGCAGCCTTGTACATACGAGTTAGTGAAAATTAAGAATCCAATTCATTCTACATTTAGACATTAAATGACATGTTAAAATCATGAGTTTGACTGTTTCGAAATGTCTCACAGAGAGAGAAATCTGCCTCCAGATTGATCTAAGACCTAAACCATTTTCAAAGTTTGCTTCTCTTTACTGTAAGCAAGGTCTGAGATAACCAACAAAGACAGCTCCTTAAAATGCTAATGTTGGATGAACTTAATCCAGGTGTAAGGTTGGCTATCAAGTTAGGTTCTGGTAAATTAAGGCTATGAGCATGTCAGCAGTGCTCAATATGGTGGATTACCTGCTAAAGTCATTATAGAGGTTGAAGGTTCAGCATCATTTGCAAAATAAGTGAAAGTGTGACTTTCTAGGGCAAAACTTTTAATATGATTGAACTTCATGCATATTAAAGGCTGATACAATGAAGTTGTCTCCAATTTGATAAGCATGGGTCTATTTCAGTGTGATTTTAACCAACATATGAGCTCTGGTCATTCCATACCCTGAGGTTAAGTCTTGCGATCTGTGCTGGTTCACATCCTACTTGTTTAGAGCAAAGAGAAATCTTGCAGATGACCCAGAATGAGACTGAAACTTCTCACTGTCTTAGGAATACTGGAAAAAGGTTTTTAATGCGTATAAATGTATACCCAAGTCCTTTTTTTCTGTCTCTAACACCATCTCTTTACTACTTGCAATCATCATATTTTTGGGTAATATACTAACATTTAATTCATTTTCACCCCACTGAGCAACTAAACCAATAGAAGAAAAAACAAGGAAATAAGACCACGGGAATGTAACTCCCATTTGTCTTCAAATCTTTCATTAATCATTTCCTTCTGTTTCTAAAAGATGTCATATATGTATTCGAAAAGAGATTTATTGTAACTTGAATCACATAATCTGATTCTTTCATGACCTTATCACAGACAGTCTTACAATGGCTTAGGTTATGTGAACAGTGATCTATGGATGTATTCAGTGGTGCAGCTGAGATTTCCTAGACCAGTGATTAACGGTGGGTTCAGGCTGTTCGTTGTACACCCTCTGCTATGGCATAATCACTATATTCCCAAGTCCAGAACTGTTGTAAATGTACAATCATAACATAAGTTGGTGTCATAGCACTGACAGGAGTTTTTAGCTGTAATTAATTACCATTTATTTTAACAGAGTTTATTGTAGTTAAAACAATAGGAACAGATAAGTGTAGGACCTCAAACTAAAACACTGGGAATGGTCGCTCAAGCCAACAGCTACCAGTCATGAACAAGATTAATATGTTATATTAAAATGCTCTTGAATTCCAAGAATTAATATTTGGATCTGAATCCAATACACTTATCAGATGTTTGAGCTGCCTGAATTCCGTTGCACAGCAGACAGATCAGTCCTGCCTTTTTAATAGATTTTCTGCTTCTCCAAGACATAGCAGTGGTGCATCCACAGATTGTCTGGTCAAACTGTTCCAGTATCTTATCACTCTCATCACAAAACATTTCTTCCTCATGTTCAATCTAAACCCTCCATCTTTTAGTTTAAATCCATTGCCCCTTGTCCTGTCCCTGGAGTCCTTGGTATTTCTCTGTCTTTCTTTCAAGTTTCTTTTGTATATTGAAAGGCCACAATAAGGTCTTACCAAGAGTTTTCCTGGCTGAACAATCCCAGCTTTTTTGGCCTGTCTTCACAGGAGAGGTGTTCCCGTCCCCTGGTCATTGTCACGGTCCTCCTCTGCAACAGTCTGGACAATGTCCATGCCTTTCTTGCTCTGGGGTCTCCTGACCTCTTATTGGGATGGAGGTCTTTTGATCTTGGAGGATGTGGTGTGATACTTGACTATTAACCATCTTTTCTGGGCCCCTCTTTCCTCCAGGGCTTTATCCCATGGGACACTTTTAAGCGGATCTCCTTGCCATCAGGACCCTGAACTCCACCATCTCGTGGTCACTGCAGCCAAGGCTGCCTTTGATCTTCACACCTCTGATGACCTCCTGCTTGTCAGTGAGTGTGAATTTACCGTTATCTCTAATGTTAGCTCACACACATGTCTAAACATTTAAAATCAAAGGCAATTTTGCAATTTCTTCTTGACTTCTGATCAAAATGTTGAACAGCATCAGTCCTAGTATTGATCCCTGTAAAAGCCCTCTCCTAGTAATAAATATTTTTGGAATGTTGATTTTCTTTTTCTTGATAAAACTAGCTCCTACATTTAACATTGCAGAGAGTTTTTTTTCTACTATTCTTAGGTTTTCCTGCTATCTTTCTTTTTCACTCCTGAATAATTTCCTTGCACTCCCAGAATTCAGTGCTACAGCAATCCAAGAGGTCTGATCTGCAGATTGCTTTTTATATTTTCTATCATACTGATGGAATAAGGATAATTAGAATATGAAAGAATATCTTGCAGCTACCCAAAAGTCCCCAGTCCAATTCAATGAATATTTCCTGCATGCCATTGACTTATACTGGAGGAACAGCTTACAGAGTGTGTGGTTTATTATACAAAAAAAGGAAATAATTAAATAATATTTCACCTCATTTCACACAGAGGGTTAAAGCACATAGAACTAAAAGAGTAATGCAAGCGCTTGAGAAACATTGATTCTTAAACTGTGAGCAATTAAAAGCACTACAAACTTCTGTTAATCTAGATCTCATTCAGGGTCACAGGGTCTTGCTCCAAATATTACAGTATAGTTAAATGTAGCTGAGAAGCTATTTAATCCTTGCAGAGAGATATCATAAAAATGATAGTAAAAGCCACATGAAAATGTGATCTTAAGCAGGAAATTATGATCTGGGAAATTTATAGAATGGATGAAAAGAAAGTTCATGTTCCCCTTACTTTTTCACCAGCACTAAAGGCACAGCTATTTTAGAGCAAAGCCTTAGTAAGAAATACAAGGGGATAAGAATTAACTTTTTTCTATGTATGACTTGGAGCAATTCCAGGTTTCACTGTACCATTGCTGATTCTGATCAGATTGGACCCATTTCTTTGTAGTGGTAAACTGTGATTATTAATTTCAATTTAAAAAAGAAGGATGAGAAAGAAAAGTTAGCTGCATCCTTCTATTTAATTTTATGTCATCTACCAAAGTGAGATCATGCTTTTAAAATGATTTTCTGAGAACATTTTATTGGTAACTGCGTATTCCAATAATTATTTGGCTGATAAACAGACTTATCCCACTACCTTACACTGATGCAGAACAGACTATAGACAGAAAGAAACAGAAAAGTTAGGAAAGGGAGTTTCTCATAATCATGGATTTTACCTGCATGTGTCAGAATTCCCAGTAGTAACCTTAACATCACCAAACTGGTCGCTTTGTTCTTTTATATGTATTTATGGGAATGAACGTTGAGGTGAAAATACAAGTAAGCAGTGAGCACTGACATCACTTGAGCAGCAGTGCCTTAGCACAGCTCAGTTCTCCTTAAAACTGGATATAATTCCTCATGCAGAGTCAACATTGAGCAGGAAATGTTGCTCTGAGGATAAAAAAAAACAACTTTTTTTTTCATATGAGGCACTGGACAACCTGATCTAGTGAGTGGCATCCCTGCCCATGTGAGGGGGGTTGGAATTAGATGATCTTTAAGGTCCCTTCCAACACAAGCCATTCTGTGGTTCTGTGGGAGATGCAGGCTGGAGAGTGCCTTTACAGAGGTGTACAGGCTATGGGAGAGCTCTTCCCAGTCGTGGTGTGAGTGACACACAGCTCAGAATCACAGAATCACCAGGTTGGAAGAGACCTTCAAGATCATCGAGTCCAACCCATGCCCTAACACCACCTCAACTAAACGATGGCTCCGAGTGCCACATCCAATCTTTTTTTAAACACATCCAGGGATGGTGACTCCACCACCTCCACAGGGAGATGATTCCAGAACTTTATCACTCTTTCTGTAGAAAACTTTTTCCTATAAAAAGTACATGCAGAAGTCCTGCATGCACTTTGCTGCTGCCTCCTCCCTGATGCCAATTGGTGCAATTCAGTGCTCAGACCACAAGAAAAATCACCACAGTTGACTGACCCAAGAGAAACCAATTATATTAATAATGGAAATATTCTAAAATAATGTTCTGCTTCGCCTAGCTTTAAATGGGTCCATTTTCCACAGTTCATCACATTTCCTGCTGTATCCAAGCTGATAACTTCATAGTTTTTGAGGCTTGGGGTTTTTATTTTGTTTGGTTGTTTTTTTGTGGAGTGGGCGTTTAGTTTTTCTGCTTGTTTTTAGTCAACATAGACCTTTTCAAAGAGCATGTTCTTCAAATATATTTTGGAAAACACAAAATACTTCATAAAGCTTTTATTTTTCATCTAATTGTGTAATTGTTAAAACCTCATTAAAATTGCGTCAGAAAATGTGATAAAAAGGGAAAATCACTGCCATTATTATTCATAAAAAATTCTCAGTTTTTGAAAAAGACCTTTTCTAAGAAAATTTGTCTTGCATGAAAATTGATGTCTGTTTTTTCAGTTACTGTGGTAAAGTTATTTATTGCTCACTTCAAGTATTATAAATGATAAATTACATTAAGCATAACAGCAAAAATTATAAACAGTTATCTAAGTATCCTTTTGCTTTAGAAGACATTGCCATTGCACAGAAATGATTTTTTGTTTTCATTTATCAAGGTTTAGTAGATTATTTTAATTTTTGCAATGCTGTTCTAAAAGAAAACAAAAATAATTATCCTATCAGGTTTCCTGTTAATTAAGTAACCAAAGATTTATTGTCATAACAGCTTTCTCATGTTGAAATTTTTAACTTAACAGCTTACATTATTGCAGTCTGGTCTATATAAACACATCCTTGTCTTATCTCCATCTGTGACTAGAAGGTTTTATTTCTGTTATTGCAAGTTGTTATTTTTCTCCATTCCTCAAATCAGGTAAGAATAACTTGTTTGTTTGTTTCTTTTCTGTTGACACCCTCTTACACTCAATTTCCTTTCCAATCCAAATGATGCATATTCCCAGCCTGCTTCCTTCACACTCTCCGAGTCTGCCAGTTGTGATTACTTAAAATAAAATGAATTATTTTCCAGTGTTTGAAGTGGGCAGATTCTTTTCTCAGTTCTATCTTGCTTAAAAAGAAGGAAACTTGAATAACACCGAACATGCCATCCTGTATAGAAATGATCAGAAAGAATGTAATTCTGTTTGCAGGGTGCATTGACACCATGGTTTTGTCTAAATTCTGTTTGAAGTTTGGATATGATGTGGTCCTTTTGGGCTTTACTATGATTTTTATTAGAACTGAAAGAATTTATTCAAACCGAAACTGAGGTTTTTTTTTTTTATAAAATTATTCCAGTAACAAAAGTGGATTATGAATTTCTCCTCCTTGCTCCCTTCCTCTCTTTCTCTACTTGGTGTCCCCCCCAGTTCTGCTACTACAAACAGTTACTGGGCTGCCATGTGAAGTGCACCTGAGAGCTGACCTGGGCTAACCAGTTGTGTTATGGGGTAAAATAAAATAAAACAGATAACAAACGTTCCCTGTGGCAATAGTGGGGATGGAGGGAATGAGAGGATCTAGTGGGAAAGAACAGTGAGCCTGGGGCATTTGGTGGACAGAGGACAGGAACCTTCTAAAAACTGTTGAAAACTGGTACCCTCACTGTGGTCTCCAGGCTACAGTGGGCATTGGTCTTGACAAGGAAGTGCTAGATGTTACCGCAGGTTTTTCAAATTTTTCCTGTTGTTCAATGAGAGAGGATGAGTTCTCCAGGGTTGGAGCTGTCATTTTTGTTCAAGGCTGAGCAGCAGGCTGCTAACCTTTCTAACTGATACACTGAGATGGGTTCTGACTGAGATTACTTCACAAGTTTTAAAAAGTCCATCAAAGTATTTGCCTATGTTTTGTTCTTTTATTTTTGCTGTTGTTGTGGTTTGTGTGGTTGTCTCTAAAAAAGCAGGGTTTATATGTTCTCCTCTTGCAGCTGAAAGCAGAGTATGTCCTGCAGGCAAACGGTGTAAAAGTTTTCCTAATGCTGCAAAGAGTCAGAATCCACAATCTGGAAATGGGAACTATCCTAGTAGTTTTCATGAACAATAACCAAGTGTTAGGGATAATGATATTTCCCATTAGTTTGCCCATCAAAGTAAAGAAGGAAGGATAAAGGTAGGGTTTAGTGTGAACCTGGTGTGCACTTCCCAGGATGGGAGTCAGTTCAAGTCTAAAGATGAGTCAAATTTAGAAGACCAGTTCAACAGATGTGCATTTGTGTATTGATTTGGATGGAGACAATAACCAACCAAACGCATGCAGCATATGCTACCAACCCTAAGCAAAGCTCCAGTGAGGCAGAAGTTCAAATGGAGAAACTTCAGCATAATATTTGAGACAGTGATATTTATACCAACTTGTTTACGACTTACAGCGCTACAGAATTACCCCATCTCCATCCTCTGATCTCGGAAGCAGACGAGCAGAAACAGCAGAGTACCAGACATGCAAGCCATTTCTGCCGGCATCTGTGTGCCATTCATGAAAAAGGAAGTACAGAAGACATGCACGCATATCGTGGTGATGATACAGAGGAAAGAGACACCAAAATAGACCTGGATATCACATCTTAAAATTAGGCTAAAAACATGCCAAAGTCTCTAACTGGGCCCTTCATATAATTGTCCAAACATTGCATTTTGTTACAGCTGTGGACAGAATTGTAAAAGACTAATAGGCAGAAGAAACAAAAACATGTAAAACAGTAAAAATCAGTGAGGAAAAAAGGCTGTACAGAGAGAGACAGCTTGTCAAACGAAATACCTGAAGTATTTAAAACAAGTCAGTACTGGAAAAAAAGGTGTTTCTGATCTTGTTTTCCTAATTGACATTTCACTTTTAAAAATTAGGGAATGTTTTTCTACTTACACACAAGTAATTAAGAGAGATGTGCATTTCACCTGTATAAGGTCTCTTTGCAATTTGCTGTCAGAGTGATGGGACATTACCTGGATACAAACGTAATCTACAGTGATTGTAAAATAGATTCCAGGCTACCAGCACTGTTTTCATGGATGCATAGTACTGACATCATGATCTTAGCACTTTCTTCTTGTTTCAGTGAAGGTAAAAGTTTAATTACTAAAGCATTGATTTCATTGTTTAAGTTGAACTCAAGTCAAGAACACAAAATTAATCATAAATTATAGCTGACCTTTGCTTTATGTATAACATTCAAGACCAGGGAGTTATTTGGAGACTAAATAATCCCTTGTTTGGAAAGAAAGTAGATTCCCAGATTCAGCATATGAATATGTAAAGCAATTTATTCTGAGACAGTGTTATGTCTTTCATCAGATGAGATGCATTTCTCTCATCAGATGAGATGAAATGTACTCCAGTAAAATAATCTGTAAGCATGTTAATAATAATAAACTGATAACAAAACAAAGTTACTATAAAACCTTTCATCCACTAAGAATTATACATTATAATTCTACTCACAAGTTGTATTAATTAAAAGGGTTTTAACCTGGACAAAATAAGGAAAACAAACAGCAAGCTTTAAAATTAAGCAAGAAAAGTTTGACATCTACCAGAGTTTCTTCTGAGGTCTGGAAGAGAACTTTGGGAATTATCATATTTATGCCCACCCAGTTACTATACTTAACTCTTCACATCCTACAACTTTTGCAGGAAACTGGATATTGGGGAAAATGAACCTTTGCTCTGACTCAAGTACTGGCCTTATTCAAGTACTTCCTTATTCTAGGAAGATCTAATCATTGTTGAAGGAGATGGCATCCCTCTATTTTCTTTACACACAGGGCATTTTGGATCAACTCAGAAAAAAAGAGACCTTATATCTCCAAAATGGGTACTAGTAGGTGGTTAAGCTTCAAGCTTCTGCTACCAGCAGCTCCACTTTCATTTCCTGTTAAAATCTGAAGGCATGGGAATTTCTTTGCTACACCAGACTGCATGGATTTCCACAGCCATTAAAACAGAGATCCTCCAGAGAAGGACTTCAGTTTTAATAGGATGGAGCAGCTGAGTGTACAACATACACCTCAGTTTGAGTAGGTTTCAGAAACAAGGGGTAGGACTCATCAATCTCACCTGACTTTCAGCACAGGCACCTACAATTTTAACTGGTTATTTGTGCTTCCATTATCATCAACAGAGATCTGATCAATTCAGTTAATGGAGTTTAGGATGCAATTCCTCTGAACAAATGTAGGCATCTGTTTAGGATGAGATGAATCACACTCTAAATTCCATTGTCTCTATTACTAGATCTTCTCTGGCAGTAAAGAGAATTGAAAGTGACTTGCTGAAATGCACATTAGCACCCCCATTTAGTCAGATGAATCCTGCCGTAAGGGATGCCACCTGAAGAACTCAGTATTAAGAGTGTTCCAACAATTTGTCTAACCCAGCCTGATAGGACTGAGCAGGTCACCAAACAGCAGCTCTCTTTTCATCTCATAAAGATAAAGAGGACTTTCCTCTAACAGTGGAATTATTATTTCCTCTGAAGTGTGGTGGAAGAAGAGATGACACTTGGCATGTAAATTGGGAGAAATTACACTACCTAGCTATCTGCAAACAAACAGAATGTCCATGAGAAAATCCGAGGTCAGGCTCTCTCAGAGAAGTAACACATTTTGTTCTGACTTCTCTAGGGGGAAATTTTCACCTTTGGAACAGGGCTAAATAACTTTTAAAGGTTTTAACACATATATGCAGCTGCCTTTAGAAAATCAGGCCAGCATAATTTTCCATTAGGCATTATAGTGCCCATGGCATAAACAAGCTGAAAGTGTTGCTGAGCAATTATATAATGCAGGGAGATCTGAGACGGACTGATCCAGGGATCTGAAGTAGCACATCAAGTCTGACAAGCTGAGAGTCAAGCTCTTATAAGCACCTTGTGAAAACACAGTGTGGCAGATTTAAGCTAAATTTGTGGTCCCGTGACGCTTGTACACACCCAATATCTCTTAAGGGTTGTGTAAATTACACTGCCTGATAAACTGGTAACAACTCACAATTCAGCTGCGCATGTCGAAAACCCATGCTCATGTTCCCTTTAGGCCATTCAGTCTTATTGGACAGGAATACCAGCAGATTAATTTCATCTCTGTTTTCATCTCTCTTCCCCCTCCACCTCTTTTTTCTCCTTAATTCATGAGATAGTAAAAGAAATTGGAAAACACTATTCTTTCAGCTGCCATGTTCATCCTCCTTTAATGTGTCTATATTTTGAGTACTACTAAGACTCTGGAAGTGAATACCAATGATTTCTATGTTCATTAATGCTGAAATAAAAAAATAAAAATAATAATAATCAAAAAAAAGCAGGTGAGGTATGGCTGGATGTACAGGGATATAAATATCGCTCAGCATTTAACCAGAGCTCATGTTGTCTGGTGTGAAAATCCAATAAACCTCCTCTTTAAAGGCAAGTTATTTACAGTGTTTTTCCTCCCTTAGGGGATACATTTACAAGCTCGATGCCAATAATTCTAAGCAAGAAACATTGTGATTACATCTGAAAATAGTGTTCAGCAACAGACGAATTAGCTGTCCCCTTTGCTGGGAGATAACTCTATTTGTGTTCCACAGCTATTGTTTTAGTTAAAAAATAATTTTTAACAGTTTATCAGGGATTAGAAGTACAGAGTACCGTAGATACAGGAATAACTGCAGCTGAAAAGGGTATCTGGAGATGGTGTGGTTTGACCTGCATCTCAAAGCTGATCTAGTTTCAAAGTTAGTTCCACAGACACCCAAATATTAGAGCTTCAGGGGTTCCAAACATCTGTGAAAGACCTCTAACTGTCATTAGGTCAATTTCTAGTTTTAAGACTCATTTGTATCAAATTCTTTTGGGTTTGGTATCCAATCAACTTTCACTAAAGGATGAGGACAAGTGACTGTAGAGGGCACTGCTACTGTGAGGTGTGGAAAACTTACACATCTGGCTTAGTCTTCCAATGACTTTGAGCTTCCAGATTTGTTTCTGGAATGCATTTTCTGTACTCAGCAAAAGGGAAGTCTTATATGGCAAATCCTAAAGAAGAACCTGTGAATAAGAGCATGGAATGCAGACTGAATATTGGTTGCAGTCCTGAGGGAAGGTTTCTCCATTGAATTTGGGTTTGATATCATTCTTAGCATGCAAAGCTTAAGGGTGAGATAATGATGCCTAAGGTGTCTCTAAAAAAAACCCCGAACTGTTTATATTATTCACACTCCTAATGAGAAATGCACAACGAGGCAGTCTGAGAATCACGGGAGACCAGCTACATGACTACAGCTGCTTTCATTATCCTTATATCCAGTTTCCCACTGTGCCACAGGTGCTCCTGGAAATAAACCTAGTATGAAGGCACATGATGAGTATTTTGAGCTGACACTAGAGCAGAATGTAAATGCTCTGATGCTTAGTAGTCATTCCCAAAATGCAGGTTAGGTTGTGATAGAGGTTAATATCAGAGTAATAGAGATGAGGGTGTATTTTTTTTTTTTTAATATGGCAAGATTTGGGGAGTTGGGGAAGCTTTTCTGAGAAGAGATCAGGGGTTCACCCTATGTTAGTCACAGCTGGCTCCAGCTGACTCCAAAATGGCCCCGCCACTGGCCAAAGGCTGCTTCTTCAGCAGAGCTGGTGATGTCTCTGTGAAAACACATTTTAAAAAGAATTAAAAACACTGTAGCAGCTGTGAGAGAGGAGTGAGAAAAGATGTGAAGGAAAAAACCCTGCTTTTACATCTTTTCTTCTGCTGTCATGTTGAGGAGGAGTGAGAAAGTGGCTAGGTGAGCATCCAGAAGCCAGCCAAGGTCAAACCCACCACAGGCAATCTCAAATAAGCTTCAAGAACAGAAAAATGACCAGTGGCAGAGATTAACATGAAGCTGTTTCTGCTGATTTTCTTCAGAATCAGCCCCTTACTGACCTTCAAAATAATATAACGGATGTCATGAAACCACCATCTTTTTGAAGTTTCCATCACCAGTTCTGTCACCTCAGCTGGTGCCAGGCAGTGGGATTTTAAAGGTTATCATCCTGTGCTATTGGATACTACCTCCATAGTTTAGAAACAGGAAATGGTGACATGCAGGATTAAAACCCATTTGATACATAGTAAAGAAAATTATTATAAAAATGCACTACTGAAATTCAGACCTTTTAAATGTGTTTGGGATAAATTGAAAGCATTGTGCATGATACACTTCAGTGAAAATAGGTTTTTACCTCATCTTTCCCCTTTCCTGGAAGTCAGGAATATTGAATAAACCTACACTTTCAAGAAGTGGCTGTTTTTTAATTTACAAAGTATCATGTGAAAGTCTTTTTTGGCTCCTTTTTTTAAGGTTTACTTCTTATTTTTAGTTGTAGTTCCTCATGCTTATGGTGATGGCGTATCTGCCAGAAGGAATACAATAAATTACCTAGAAATGTGAGGGAATTACCTGCAGGAATGTAATGGAGATACCTGTTTTGTATGATTACAAAACACGATACCTCAAACCCCTTACTCACCTAAGAATACCTTATTCACAGGATTAATTTTCCTGATTTACAGAGTGTCACAGCATGAGCAAGGAAGACACAGCAGAGGAACTTTTGTAGGATTGGGCCCTCAAATGACCCCTCAACGGTGATTGGTTTTCTCCTTTGGCAGTAAACTTTCGTGAAAATAAATTGCCCAATCTACAATTTGTCCCTGTAATGTTCCACTGTTTACGGATCATTTACAACACTCTTGTGAGCACCTTGCTAAAAGTACTTTGAAATATCAAAATGGACATTATTTGTGTAATAAGGTTTGGGGTTTAATAGCTTCATTCACACATGAGGAGTCACAGGCTTTCCTGATAGGCATCTATTAAACAAAATGGTTTGCAACCTCTGCTTGAGGGGAGAAAATCTTCGTGTTACTGCTCTGGACTAAGATTAAATAGGCCTTATGTCTGAGCAGCAGTTTTCTTGTAGCAAGAAAAAGCAGCAGATTTTTAGTACAATGCTTTTGTTAGGGTGATGACTGAAGTGGAAAATAATCCATGCTGCTGTCAGAAAGAAGAAAGGGATTGGGAGAAAAGTTTAAAGAATAAGGAAACCTAATTCGTGAAAGTATGTCCTTAGGTCTGATTTCCAATTTTACTAATGTTCTTGAAGTTGCAGGTGGGTGAACAGGAGAATTTTCTAAAATTCTTATTTTTCCATCTTCTTAGCAGTCAAATAAATTCTATTCTTAAACCATTTGTGGCACCAATGGCACTCATCAAGATGGGATGAGCAAAACTCTTACTTTCAGATATAGAAGCCATTTTTGTCTATATTATAAATCCCTTCACTATGCATTTTCTACTTAATTAAATAGCTTGAAGGAACTTCAATGGGTTCTGAAGTTTCATTCTACCTACAGTGAAATTGTGATTAACTTTCGCATGATTTTAATCTGGGACGGCCTTAGGACAGCCTCATTTTAGGCCTTCATGCAAGCTTGAGATCATTCCCAATAGGCATTTTGGATGTGGCTGCTCTGATCCGGAGGCTAAGAGGGTTTTACAGGAAAAGCAGAGGCCATTCTGTTTCACTCAAATTGAGTGCCAGAGGAAAATACTGATCAAATTTATTTTAAATAATTGATGGCTTGCTGCCCCAGTTTACCATATAAACTCTTAATACTGGCACTTCCTACAATACTTTAAGAGATTTTTTGGCCTTATTCAGTTTTTCACCCTGAGCTACCTACTGTAATTTCAGATACTTTAGAGTATCATGCATGGCTGTCACTTTCCAAAAGGTCTTGAGTGTTCTATTATATTTGCCAGTTCAATGTGAAGGTTTCTGGCAGCTTTAGACTACTCAGGTGGTGACAGAGCTCTTTGCATTGAAAACTGAATTTCGACTCTGGTAAAAATTCATTAACTTAACTAATTATAATGGAAATCCACTGTTTCCACTGTTTGATTTAAACCTTAAACAGCTCTGATTTCATCAGATTTATTTTCTCTTAACTCATATGCCACTGAAGAATGGCACAGGTCTAATGACAGATCTCCCTATCTCCTTAGCTCTCAAATATATGTGACATTTCATATGGCTTTACATACCAATATTTAGGCAATAGCCCATGTTTATATCCTTATGGAATAGGTATTTTGATCTGAAGCTGAATTCTACCCTCTGTGACTGTTAATCAGATGGCTTGTTCTGAAAGAGACACTAAAAAAATCATTGCAGTGAACAGACATGACTGTGTCCATACTAATAAATTAAAAATGGCCAGGTCAACAGCTTCGGTCAATCTGAACTTTATTGAGTAATGCCTGAGGGCAGTCAAGAGTTAGATAAGGTCAGGGACTGCTGTAATTAGGCACTTAGGACCTTTCTATTTTGAGTAAAAGGTCTGTTTTATGATGTGGACAAGAAAGCTATCCCAACCTGACCTCTGTTACCTGTAACCCTGCTCAGGTGATAATCTCCAGTGACAGTTGTAATCTCTTTGTCTGGTCACTCAAACTGGATTCTGGGGAAGCAGATAACAACATAAAAACCAAGAGCTGATTTAAGAAATGCACCTGCTTAACCAATAGTGGTGCTCAAGCACCTTGACTTAAGCCAGGTTTGGAAGAAACTAACATGTTTTGTCAGTATGCAAATATAACTGGATCAATCATCTCACTCCATAAATAGTGGACATAAATAGTATGGCAGTGAGCTGCATGCCAAGATCTGCCCTTGAGCACTGACATCTCCCAAGGTTACTCCTAGAGGCCAAGAGAGTCTTCATTGTGTCAAATACTCAGTGAATTGCGAAAGTTTTAAATCTTAGATAAGTGATTTAAAGGATTAATTGCACAGATCTAATCCTTTAGACACAATGCACTGACCAAGTCTGGGACTAAGTCTGGATCCAGCCACATCTAAACTCCCCTCTGAGAAGCAATTCAGAATACATGAGTCAATGAAAAGCTCTCCCTGACCCCACCCTCTATGCAGTAAGCACTCAAGAATGCCTTGAGGAATCTTGTTAAATCACTGTTACATTTGCCATCAACTTTGTAAAATCACTGTTTTATATCAATCAATGTGCTACTTCTCTCTTCTGAGTGTGTGTTATTTCACTTGCAACAAAGGTGCTGTGCCAAATGATCTCAGTGCCAGAGAACGTACTTTATTCTGCTTTATTTACCAGTTTGGGTGTTTTCTCTGTGAACAGTTAAGTTGCAGTCTTGTGTCACAATTAAAGTGATGTCACACCTTGGTCTCTCTCTGCCACATGATGGTCTCATTGCCTTTCTCTTCAGGCCCTCAGTAACTTTCATTTTCATCTCCTACTTCACACCAGTGCTGGGGCTTGTTTGATCTCTCAGAGAAGCAGTTCAGAGAAAGCTGTACATTTTTTCTACTGTACTTATTTTACGGGTCACCTGAGGGTTTCATGCCCACAGAGATCACACTTATACAAGTGTTTTCACAAAGGAAACAACCCATGGGTGCATCAAGCCACAGAAGGGAAAGAGAAAAAAGTATGACTAGCAGACATTAAATCAGTGTTTCCTTAATGCATGCTGTCACAGTGCTGCCTGTGGGTGCAGATACCCTACAAGCCTGTGCTAATTTAAAAATGGTGGTGCAGCAGCGAAGTTACTGATGTTCCCTCCTGCTTCAGCGGTGGGAGATCTCAGTGATGAGTTTTAGCCTCTCCATAGGGTGA
Source organism: Rhagologus leucostigma (assembly GCA_013397725.1). Taxonomy (NCBI): domain Eukaryota; kingdom Metazoa; phylum Chordata; class Aves; order Passeriformes; genus Rhagologus; species Rhagologus leucostigma. The sequence continues at coordinate 80,741 of VZTD01004180.1, read as the reverse complement.
CCCACATCAAGGGTCTCCTGGAAACTAACTCCGCCTGGTGGCTTAACCTTGGTCCCCTTCCCTGGACACTTTCCCTCCCTCTTCTCATCAGAAGATGAGGAAAAAAGGGGGTGGAAAAGCTCAAGGACTGAGGTAAAGACAGGGAGATTACCTACCAGTTACCACCACAGCCAAAAACAACTTAATTTATTGTCAGTTGAGATAGATTCAGGTAGAGAAATAAAGACAGAGACTAAAACATATCCTTCCCACCACGACTCTTCCCCAGGCTCCTCTTCCTTCCTTCACTTCCGACTCATCTCCCAGGGCCTGCAGGGGTGTTTCTGCTCCAGCAGGGTCTCTCCAGGTCTGCCACAGGGAAGATCCCTGCTCCACGGCCCCTTCTGCCCTCCTCTTTAGGTGCCTCTTGGGGTCCCTCAGCTGCTGTTCCCTCCTTGGCTCCCTCTCCCTCTGCTGCTGTTGCCTGTAGCCCTTTCTGGAATCTGTTTCCACTGGCTCCCCCAGCTTGGCTGAGGAGCTTGGCTGTGCCCTGGGTGGGTCACTGGAGCTGGCTGGGACCTTCTGTGTCCAGCACCCTCTCCCCACAGAGGAAACACCCTGCAGCCCCACTGCCAGCCCCTGGGCACAGACATCTGCTACACAGTGCAAGAAAGAAGGCCCAAACAGCTTTTTGGGGGTCTGAAATTTTGTAAAACACCTCACATGGCTGCATACTACGCTGGAACCCACTGGCAGGAGCAATGGCCCCATTGCCACCTGATGTGGTTAGTTCAGAGGGATGTTACAGCAGGAAATACTTTCCCACTGAATACTTGGTGCTGCTATTTTGTTACAGATTCCATATAACAGGAAGTTGCCATTTTATGAAATGTCATATTGTATGTGGGTTTTGTATGTGTGTTCATAATGCCCTTGCATTGCCTGGCGGTGACACCTTCCAGTAGAACAGGTTGTTCAAAGCCCCACAAGGTCTCAGGGCCAAACAACCTAGTCTTGAACACTTCCAGGGTTGGGGCATCCACAGTTTCTCTGGGCAGCCTCTTCCAGTACATCACCACCTTCCCCGTAAAGAATTTCTCCCTAATATCTGCTATACACCTGCTCTCTTTCAGTTTACAGCTATTCCCCCTTGTGCTATCACTCCTTGCCCTTGTCAAAACTCCCTTTCCTGCTTTCCTATATGGGCCATCTTTAGGTTCCGGAAGGTGCAATAAGGTCTCCGCAGACCCTTCTCTTCTCCAGGCTGAACAGCCCAAATTCTCCCCGCCTGTCTTAATAGGAGAGGTGCTCCAACCTTCTCTCTGATCATCTTCATGGCTCTCCTCTGGACTTACTCCAACAGGTCCATGACCTTCTTCTGTTGGAGACCCCCAAACTGAACACAATAATCCAGGTGAGGTCTCACCAGAGCAGAGCAGAGGGGCAGAATCACCCTCTCGACCTGCTGGCCGTGTTAACTTTGAAGCAGCCCAGGAGAGAGCTGGTTTTCTACTCTGTGAGTGAACATTGCTGGGTCATGACAAGCCTCTGTGTATTCCTTCCAGGCTCCTGTCTTTGCTTCTACCCTCTGTAGGCTTCCTTTTTGTGGTTGAATTTTGGTTTGTGATTCCACTTTTAAACAATGTTCTAAATGCTCTTTCTGTGGGTTGTCATAATACTCTTTCACCAAATGTCCTGCTACATGTCTATCAAGGGCTAAAATGTTGATTGAGCTTAACTTTATAATTTATGCTTCAGCTGACAACCTTTTTAAAATATCTTTGTCCCATATTCTATATTCATCATTTGTGACTGGGAAAGGCAGCTGATTCTCTCCTGAGATTAGCAGCATAGTGATTGGTGCTAGATGAAGTTCAGTTCCACAGATCCCTGCTATGAGCAAGCCATGATGCTGAAAAGAAAATGGAGCTGTGCAAGAATCAGGCAGGCGTATTTAATGAACCCATAATAACAAGGAGAACCTTGTTTTCTGCACATGGTTACCTCACAGACAGTATTTCATACAATATCCAACATTGAAGTAGAACTTCAAAAAGCACACAGTGTTTGTATATTCAGTCTTACATTCTGTTAGGAACAGCTGGAGGAAAAAACTGCCGTAAGTGGAAGAAAAGAAATTATTCAACTACTTTATCATCAGATGATTAAGATAATTTGGCAAATTGTTTCAGAACAATTAAAATAATCATGAAAATCTGCTGATAAAAATGGAAAAATGTAAACCTTCAAAATCAGACTAAGTCACTAAAGAGCAGCCTCTTCAGGCTATTTTCGTGGTTAGGACTGCTGTGTTCCACAGCAGCCCTCATACTGCATCCAGTTTCAAATTCTGTGATTCACATGAAAGGAAAATACGTAAAATAAGTAAATAATTAAATTGTGTTCCATGTGGTTCTGCATTTCCCTATCCTGTGTCATTACAGCCTATAAGAAATCTCAAAACCAGATATATTTGCTAGACCAGCAAGAAAATTCCATTTTGCTGAATTGTTACATCTGAATAGAATCCTATAAATCAGCTAAATAGGTAAAGGGAAATATTGTCCCAAGGCAGACACACAGATGTGACAAAGAGAATGCAAAACTAGTATTTCCACCATGTCTTTAGTCCTGGTCCTGTTTTCTGTCAGACATAATTCCTTGTTCACTGAGGAAGGAATTAGTACTCAATTACTTACTGTGGGTCACAAAATTCTAACGCGGGGAAAAAATGCACTTCATGTAAAATGATGTGTCAGTTGAAATATCATGTAGGCAGTTCAAACTTCTGAAGAGTCTAACTTTATTCACATATGGTGTACAGCTCCTGAAATCAACAGTATGACAGTGATGAATAATCTAAACTTGTTTGAGCAAACCACAAAAAGCTTGTTTGAGACCCTGAGTTCATCAAAAATGTTCAGGCCAAAATCTCTTCTAATAAATCTTACCTTTGCATGCTATGTCAAGATAAAAATACTCACTGATAATCTTTATGTATACAATGATTTTTATGTAATCATCAGAATGTGAAAAAAAAATAAAGTAAATAGAAAAGAGTAATCTCATCTAAAGAAACTCTTTCAATATTCATTAATATATGAAAAGCATCAATATTTATGATGGAGAAGAATTCAATTTTTTTATGCTAATCCTTTTTTCTTTTAAAGCACTCTCTTGTCAGCTTTTGTGAACTCTACATGTCCCATCTTCCAAGCCAAGTTTCCATGTACCTTCTGTTCAGAACAGCAGTTTGTTTGCCAGCTCTTTTAAAGAGGGGATTTGTACCCCCAAGTTTCCCGCCTCCATAGGAGAATAATCAGTGTTTCGGCAGAGGTGATGTTATAGACATGTCTGCTGGCATGCAGCTAACCACACACATGTAAGAAATGGAACACTGAGAAGTGTGTAATTTAACTAAAGCACAGAAAAATGTTATTAGCAGGATATAACAGGTACTGGATACTGGCCAGGCTCTCACAGCCTTTTTCCTTCTTTCCTTGAATTCCTAAGATCTTTCTCCTTCCTATGCCTGTTGCTGTGAACAGATCACAGCATATGTTTCTTTTCTGCCTCCTTCATCACACAGACAGAGCTTTTTGAAGCTTTCTAAGAGGTCGTTGACTTGTGGATAAGGATTTAACACAAGCCTCCTCCCACATCCACCCTCTCTGTGTACAATTTACCTCAAACTAAATCTTCCAGTTCACAGGCCAGGAAGAATTGGTCATATTTTGATATTTTTCTAAGATGTTTTGTACATTATACTGGGATGATGGATGTTGAGGAGTCATGAAGGAGCACACGCAAATTCATGAGAGTTCATCTTAACAGTCTTGAAAATACAGTGAATGTTATACTGCTTTAAGAGTTTGTTTAATGGATGGATTAAAAATTCCTTTTCTTCATCTAGTCTGCAATGTCCTAGATGTGTACCACTGCTGGAAGTTGTTTTAAAAGCTCTGACTATTTTAGTCCATTTTGACTTGTAATCCAATTGCCCAGGCTCTTTGGGTACATGGGTGTACGATGACGTAGTTAACTCTGGTGCTGATTGGCAAAACAGGTTGCCAAGTTGCTTCTGATCAGATTGGAAATTCTCCTGTTAGATTTTCACCACCCTAAATCTTCCCACTTTCATGAAAGCTTAGTGTCTTAGAAGAGATGGCATAGCCATGTCTACTCATATACGGCTACTAGGCACATGTAAGAAATTGCATTCTGGACAATCAACTTTACACACAGAAATGTTTTAAATATTTATGAGGTGTGTGGGTAGCTGGTCAGAACTCTTCAATCTTTTTCTTTCTCTCCTCAAATGCTACTGTTCCATCTATGCCTTTTTTCCTTTCTTTGAAGCCTATGGGCCCAGAGAGCAACACAAATAGGTCATGACACACATCTGTCTTCTGAGGAATCATCCTGATTTAAATTCCACAGGAAACTGCATCTAATTTGATACATTTGGGGTCTATTTCCTTTGGAAGTGAAGGAGGGAAATTCAGTTAAGTCTGCTTTTATTCCATGCGGAATAACCACATAGTAATTTCATATGCTTAAGCAATCCCTTTCAAATAATACCTTTAATTCAGAATAATTTAATTGAAAGTGGCTGTGTGGGCAAGCTTAAGAACTCAATCTAGTAACTATTAAAAAAATTAAGGAAATCTGGAATAATAGACACACAGACAAAATTGCACCCTTGAAGTCCATTCCATCACTGAAAATAGAAGACAAGAAGAAAATTGCATATGCACATGTACATAGATAAACAGAGCTGCTCTTTACCCTAATGCAATGTATTGGTAGATTACAACAGAACATACCAGAATTCTCTTCATTTAAAAACACTGTGAAAAAGTAAGGCATCAGGGATGATGAGAGTGCTTTTATGTGATCAAAAAGACATGCTGACAAAATGAAGACTGCAGCTAAAAAAAATAAAATATTGATATGGAGATTGCTTTGATTTTGTTGTAATTGAGCTGGTCAGAATCTGCATCAGTCATGCCAACAAACTGAGTCATGAACGTCTCAAAGGAGTGGCCTCTGCACTTTGTAATACTTCCTGGCCAAGGCTGATATCTGTTTTCCAGGGACTCATTTGTGTGTTTTCATTTTCAAACAGCTGCTTATTTTTCAGAATGAACGGGACACTTCATCAATAAAAGGTTGCTTATGTGTAGTAAAATTGAATAAGAAAGAAGGTGCGTAGCAGTAGCGTAGCAGGCCTACTTTGTTAGGCTGTAAGAGTCTCCAGTAGATTTCCTTACTCTGCCTAGTGCTGAGCAGTGATTTGAATGTTGGTTCTGCCACCTGAAATTTTTCCAAAGTAGTCTTTCGTCCAAAAAAAAGCAACTTCATTTATATAGTCTGTTAGATTTCTGCTTTCTTTGGAGTTGGGGTAAGCAGGAGAGAGACTAGAGCTTAAATTTCTTGTCTGTTGCACTTGAACCTGTTACCCCATTGGGTATTCTTAATATGGACTTTGCACCCATATTCACATTTTTCTCAATGACAGACTTTGAAAGATGTGGCTTTTCACCTGATTCGGAAGAAAAAGCTTATAAAAGCTTTTCAGGGCTTATAATTTGAAGTAATTTTCTGCCCATCTGTAACCTAGAAATAGCTAGATATGTCCCTAAAATAATATTTGACATAGGAAAGATGAAAACTTTTTACTAAGCCCAGTTGAGTAAGCTTGCTTTCTTTCTTATCCCCTTTGTAGAAGATGAGCTTCTATACGTGTGTTTATTTAAATAAACATCTCAGACACTTTAAAACCCTGAGATGAGGGATATTCATGTGAAGAGTCTTCACATCCAGAGGTAGTGCTTTGTGGAATTATATCTTTAAACAGTAAAAGTAAATCCAGGCAGTTGCAAATATGCAAGTGAAGAAGTTACAGCAAATTAGTAGAAGCTGCAGAGTGGTTCTGTCAAAGCTAAAACAATGGGTGAGCAACTAGATGTCTGATATTTTGAGGAGGACTGAGAAGGTATGTGAGACTACAGATATTAAAGAGCTTCTCTACTCATGTGTTTGCATTTGAAATATTTAATTAATAAATTTAAAAAAAAAAGTTTGTTAGCCTAGACTATCTTTTCACTATAGAAAAACTCCATGTTCAGACTTCATGTTATCCATTATAACTAAATCAACCCTGCAAAAATCCCAAGTACTCGAAAAGTTTTGTCAGTGCCTCATGTTGCTCATTCAAAACTCCTCAGCAGTTGTGCCTTTCATCTCCCAAGCCTCCACTTTGCTGCACATTGCACAGTGCAGAAAAAAAGTGACAAATTCACACACACATGAACAACCTTTAAACCAAAATGTTAATTGAATAAAATGATGGCAAGGAGCTGGTATGCACCAAATTTATCCCTCATTGAATTAATTCTACCTCATAAATAAAATTTAGTCTTAAAGGGAGATAAAAATGACAAGGCCAGTAAACCCAGGTAATACCTTCAATTTAAACTCTCCTCACACCTAGCTGTTGCATAAAAGTCAATTAGTCACTGTCAGACATATTTTCTCAAAATATTCCTCTTGGTAAATATATTTAAAGGATAACTGTGATTGGCATGATGTATCAACAGATGGATGTGATTTTTCAAAAGTCGTGCTTGCAAGTGTTGTGGGAAAGAGGTTGATGAATACCATACATCAACATTTTATAATGAATGTCATAGAAAATTGGAGTGTAGAGATAAGACCTTTATTTCCTTCTTCCCTTCATTTATATTTTCAAATGGTATTTCACCATTGAGAATAAATGTGTTGAAGGTTCTGTGCTCACGTACTCAGTCCAGTACAATAAATAAACAAATAAAGTTTTGCCCCAGATAAATAAAAGTAGATATTTAATATGATTTCCATTTAAGAAAGAGCGCTTTCAATTTAAGTTTTTGTCACTGCAGCTCAGAATTAAGCTCAATTTCATCCACATATTCATTGTTCATAATGTTTTGGTGCACAAAGAGTAGCACAAGGTCCAGGCCTCTCCCTTCTCTAGTTTAAGATAAGACCCTGATCAGCTGCTTAGATGTCTTTATCTGAGGTGCTCTTTGTCTATAAATCAGGTTCCCATTGGGAAAAGGAGTCAGCATTCAACATAGCATAGAATCAAAGAAAATTTTAGGTTGGAAGGGACCTTTAAGTTTATCTAATCAAACCTTCTTGTAATGAGCTGGGGCATCTTCAACTAGATCAGGTTGCTCAGAGCTCCATCCAACCTGACCATAAATATTTCCAGGGAATTGGCATCCACAGCCTCTCTGGGCAAAATGTTCCAGTATATTACAACCCTGATCATAAAAAAAAAATCTTCTTTGTATTTAGTTTGAACATACTCATTACCTCTTGTCCTACCAACACTCTTACACTGGAATGTAGATTCTGTATAAAGTACCAGCCACCTTGCAAGTGGGCTTGTAATGCAATTTTCCCGTGCAATTCAATGGATTCCTTCCTGCTTCAGAACCTCTTGGGCTTAGAACCTGCAGACAATGGACATAGATATATCATTATCTGCCGACAAGAATCTTCAGGTATTTCCAGGGTTGTGAGAAGCAGTGACATGACTCAACAATGATTCTCAGAAAAATACATGCAAATATAGCTTTGCTTTGTTGATGAGCTGTTTATGAGATGATCCTAAAATCATCTGATATATCTGGTGTTAAATAAAATATTTTTTTTAAAAAAATCAAGACACATTTTCCTTATTAAAAAAAAATTAAATGTTTGGTGTGAATTAAGTGTAGCCATTACAATCTTTTTCCTGCATAGAAGATCTTAATACTAACAATAACACTATTTTTAACTGTGAACTTCTAATAAAACACAAATGCCCCAACAAACAAACAAACAAACAAACACCCAAACCTTTTTCTCTGAGTTATCTTTATCAAAAGGTTTACTTTAAAGCAATCACAGTTGTCTCATTTTTTTTGAAAGTTTCTGCTCAGTTCTAGTCACAAACTTACTTGACTAAGTTGTTATCTTCACTTGAGTAGATATTTCTAAGATCTATTTCCTCTGATGCTATCCAAGTTCAGAAAGGCACAAAGACTAAATAGGGCGTTGTGATCAATTATCGTGATCATTCTCCTAAAAGAGGCTAAAGAATGGCAGCAGTGAATGCAATTATAGCTCAAACACCTGGAAACATACCTCAATGTGTTTTAACCCAACAGAGGTTTAACAGGACACAGGTTGCCTCCTTTCTGTGCTCAAGAAGGAGGACTGGTGTTTCCAGCCCATCCATATGTAGAAAAGTTTTGAAAAATGCTCAGTTATCCTAATACTGTAGTTAATCCTAGGATACAATTCAGAAATCAGGTTGTTTCAGCTTTTTGTTTTTATCCTCACTTGAGTTTTACTCATTTCTAATCGTATTCTCTTCACTTCAGAATTTTGTTTTAAAGTTAGTAAAAACTGTGTAGCATAAAACATCAGGACCCAAATTTTTCACCTTGTATCTCCTTTGTGAGCTATGGGATTGCAACAAGAGCCAAATTTCTCACCTTGTGTCTCCTCTGTGAGCTATGGGATTGCATACAATTAGGAAACAGAATTGAAATACCTCCATTAACTCACTATTGGTGTTCTAAAGCCCATTTTTCTCATCAGCAGCTTTTATTTCTCGTATTGGACTACAGCCCAGATACTCAAAGGTCTCTGAGTATGCAAAGTCCATTGATTTCACAGCAAATAGTTGCTTTCAATAACACTGAAATCCCTCTTGAAAAATATGGGCTTCATTCATGCCAGAACCAAGTCTCTACAGTACAGCAAGGATCCCAAAGCTCAACAGACTTTGCAGCAGTTCTGTAAGGTTTTGTTGTTTAAGAGCAATAACCTTTAGCTTTCTCACAGCTCCTTCAGGAAGTGCTTTCCAGGTACTCTCTCCTTGGTACCAATTGACTTACACTCCTGATTATTCTGCTGCTACAGAATAAAAATGCAATTCAACCACTCTGAAAGAAGACTATATTGAGGCCAGCTCATAGAGTTTCAGCCATCTGAATCCACTTCCTTTTTCTGTTCTTCATGTGGAGTGTGGCAAAACTGGGTGTCTGTTTGGCCTCCAGACAATAAAGATGCTCCAAGATTTTAATCCTGAATGCCTTCATAAAAACATGGAATGTTCTTCCACATTCCTCGCTTGACATCCTGGCTTCTGGCCGATATTGCAATTGAGGCATCATAGCTTCACCAAAACCATTGTGTCTCATCACAGTTTTGCATTTTATCAGCAATGGAGCTGTCAACTAAAAAGAATTGGTCCATTAGAGAAAATATTTGCATATTTATAGAGTTACTAAAACAAAACAGTGTTGATGGGATGGACAAGATACCTTCCTGGTGCTGCAAGGACCTGCATCCAGCATCTTTGTATCAGCAGATAAAATTATGGCCCACATGGCTCACTTAGAAGCCTATTCCATCACAGCTTGAGAAAGCAGAAGGCAAAGTCACAACCACCACATCCTCCTGTGCTGACAAGATAAGTATCCTTCTGCTTGTTCTGTGTCCAGCCACAGTCACCTGCCTCACCAAAGAAGCAGAAGCAGGTTGCAGTGTTCACATCCAATCTTAGCTCAGCGTTGTGTGCATAGTTATATCTTCTGTATTCTGAGGCAGAAAGTCTGCATTTTCCCAAAAGTGTCACTGCTCAATAACTAAGATGGATGAGGAGATCATGTTTTAGGTGAGTTTATTACTCTCTTATTGCAGGAGAGATAGCAGAAGGTGGTTTTCAATGACAGGAGCATTCTGATGTGAAGATGTCTTTCCCCTTAAGGAACTTGCACTAAAACCTACACACTAAAAACAGTCTATGAGAAGGCAGCATGTAAGATACATCCAGACACCATTCTCCTTCATGGACTCTTTATTTTGGTGTTTATTAACTTACCTGTTATATTAAAAACTCATTATTTTTCTTGGCTGTAAGTCAGAGTTCTCCTTAATCACCACCCAAGATTACCCCAGAGAATTTCCCTGGTATGTGATGACAAGCAGCAGTTATCCAAAGGTGCAGATCACCCTAATGTACATCATGGCACCTGAGAGATTTGGAATTAAGGCACATACAAAGCAAAACTTAAAAGGTATCAAAAAGAACTGGTGGTGAATCAAATTCAGTTTGAAATCAGCAGAGTTTTGTGCTAAGTTCCACCAGACTTTGATCAAGTTCCTAAAAAAAAATCCCAAAACCAAGATGACGTGTTAGTATTTGAAATCGTTCTGACATTCTCTGCCTGATCATAAGGAACAGATTTATTGTTATGTTATTGGATGTAAATAATAGAAACGTAGAACCATAGAATCACTTAGGTTAGAAAAGATCTTTAAGATCATCAAGCCCAACCATTAACCCATCACTGCCAACTCATCACTGAACCATGTCCCCAAGCGCCAGACTCCACTGCCCTGGTCAGCCTATTCCAATGCTTGAGAACTCTTTCGGTAAAGAAATTTTTCCTCTTATCTAATCTAAACCTTCCCTGACATGACTTAAGGCCGTTTACTCATGTTCTACCACTTATTACTTGTAAGAAGTGACCAACCCCACCTCACTACACCCTGCTTTCAGGTCATTGTACAGAGCAATAAGGTCTCCCCTGAGCCTCCTTTTCTCCAGGCTAAAAAACTCCAGTTTCCTTCTCATAGAGAGTTTTCAGTGATCATCAGTGTAGCCTATATGTTTTTTCACATGGAATATTACAGACTAGTTGTCCTTGGATAAAATAAGACCTGGACTCACTTTTTTGGCTCTGCTCTTTGCTTCCTGGACAAATCTTTCTGTTATTCAGTGCCTTAACATTCCATTTCATGAAACAGGATAATAAATGGTGATAATTTTGAGATAGATTTATTAAAGCACTACTAACAATCTACTTGGTACTGTTCAATTGTTGGGGAAATCTGCTCCAAAAAATCACTATAGATGTCTTTAAACATCCTACATACATAATTTATTTCATTCTATAGCATGAAGAAAAAACTAGCAGGCAGTTATGACTCATTAGTGAGGATGAAATTACTCAACTGAATCATGTGCGAAATTCTCCTTGATAAACACTGTTTGGTGAGACTTTCAGTTTTCTGGCAAACATAAACAGTATTTTCCTGGCTTGTATCTGCCTTCTGAAAAGCAGGGAATGAAACAGACCAGAGTAGTTGGTGACGTGGGTAGAATGCCAAATATCATGCTAGTGTGTGTGTATGTATACAAATGCAATACTCTGAAGCCATGTTTCAGAATATTGGCTAAGAAACGCAGAGCAAATAAAAATTCAGCTGGAAATTAAGCCCCATGCAGCCACTCCCTTCTGCCCACCTCCTCAAACGAGAGAGACAAAAGGCAGAGATTAAATGTTGAGATAACAATTTACTGGAAACAGCAACGGGATAAAAAAAATGGACAATAACAGCAACAATCCTCATAACAAAGTGTATAAAAAAATGTTTTACAGGCAAAATGATCACCTATGCGGTGTGACCACAGCCAGTGCCAAGAGACAAAGAATAAAATGCCCCCCCACCAAAGCCCTCTGGATGCACGTCCTCTATCCCAAGCCCAAGCCAATATAAAAAACCAGTGGTGGACAGACCATCTGCATCCACACTACTCCTCCAAGCCTGAGAAAATGAAAAACAGTAATAGACAAACCCTCTGATAGGGACCGGACTCTGATCATGACACTGGTTCAATAAACCAAACTTACATCCTTGATTCAGCAGTATACTCGAGTTATCCATTTAAACTGCTTTTTTCCTAAAATTTTTGTAATGGAATATATTGATGAAAGCTCCCAGACAACCAATGCTCAGTGTAATTTCAGATTGCTTGAGGTTCATTAAAAACAGCATCAACAGTGGATATAGGACATCATAGTCCTCAGTGTCAGCTTGTTCTCTTTTTCAGTATTGCATGGCTGAAAGACATAATGCCAGTATAAATAAGGTAGATCCAGTCTCTGAACACAAGTTTTCCCTGTTTCAAACCCTCTGAATCTTCTGAGATCCACACAGCTCCTAAGCAAATAAAACCTGTGTTTGTTTAGAACTTGGTCCAAGTTTACCACAGGGATTTTGAATACTGGATAAACTTCAGGTTTATAACAAAAGGAAAGGTCAATATCTTTCACTCTCCATGTAACATCTATCTGTGGATTAGCAGGGATAGTTTATAAAATTGGAGAACTAAGAATAACGCAAAATGCACAATCAATGCCCAAATGATTTCAAAGTCATGTTCTCTGACAAATTTCAACTGGATACTGGTTCTGCTAACCATTAGTCCCACATATATTCATGCATGAATATATGTATTATCCTAACTGAGAACAAATACCTCAGTATCAACAGGTGCGTTTCAGTCCCTGCAAAGCTGAAAACCACGATCCTCTGTTTGTTTCCACTCTGTCCTAGTAATTTTTTATATCTATTTTTGTAATATCTAAGTGGGAAAAAAATATCAATGTTTAAAGCTTTTTAGGTCTGGAAAAATGCCACTAATGATGCAGTCTCTGTGGCTTAAGCTTATGTAGCGTTACAGTGTGTAAATCTCCTATCTTCATTGTGTTGTGCTTTATCCATGTAAATCTCTTCATCATCCCCCTCTCACAGATAAGTAGTTGCTACGTCCAAAGCCAATATTAATATATATATAAACAATTGCAGTGTGCTTAGGTCTGTCACATCTCCCTAAATACCCCTTTCAGGTCCATTTTCTAAATCATTCTGGCCAAGTACTGTGGACATCTTGCTTACGAATTGTTACCTCATTCCATTGTTTTAGGGAGTTTGCTTGATCTGTACAGCTGAAAGGGTATTAGGAATGGAGTGTAAGTCATGTTTTTGAGAGGGACAAAGCTGATTTCCTGAGATGTGCATGGGTTTATGTAGACAACTATTGAGAAGATTCCAGCAGATCACTTGTGGAATCGAAGTGCTCTTGTTTTACATACCTCTTGCTTCCCGGGCAGTTCAGGCCCAACAGAATTAAAAGTTGTCCAGGCAGTTGCACACTTCCTTCATCTCCCAGCTGCTCGCTGAAAGTCCTCGTGTCCCATCAGGGTCTTTCAGTCACTGGCTTTGCATGAGCCACTGCGCATGGTTAAAGCACCTCCTTGAACAGTCGATCATTTATTGTGTACTGAATGTCTATCATTATTGCCAGAAATTCTACCTACTGAGCTTATCTAGCCCAATAGATAGTTTTATTGTTTATTTTTTTCCCTTCCTTTTAGTTTGCAGATAGTTTGAAGAAGAAACCAGCTCCTTTTTTCATGATCTGCAGAATGTGTTGCCTGCATCCCTGTCAGTGGCAAAATGGATGGTGTAGTATGTCACGTGTGGGTTAAGATCTATTCTAAAGTCATACTAAAAATGCTCCTGTTCTTCTTAGTTAACTTGATAGTCTGGTGGATCTAGAAGCATTATATTGTGTTGGCCGTATAGTCTCCTAGTGTGCTATTAGCAAACAGTGTCAGCCTTTATCACAGTAGCCTGATAAGGTGCCCACACTCAGTACAAACATTAGATCATCATAGCACTGAAAAAATGTTTATTTCTGCTAAACTAAGAGCAAGTGTTCCCTGTCTAGGATGAATCACTATTTCTACATGATAAATCTATGGAATATTGCCTGCACTTTTGCTATTTAACACACAGGTTATATCTATAAAAATGCATTAAATAGATTCAAACCATACACTGGCACTGAAATCTGTCAGCACGGAACATCCTGTTTTCATGTTGTTAAACACTTAGTCTTCAAAACACAGCACCCACACACAGGCTGCCTGTATTACCTCCCAAGACTGTGCCCTGAGAATGCAATTTGGTCTGGGTCAAACTGCACCAGGCGTCAAAGCTGGCGCATAAAGGAAGGTGCCCTGATACTCTTTCAGTGACAAGACGTATAGGTATAGGTAGAGAAGGATTTTGTGCATGAGAGAACAATTGCCAACTCTAGGCAGTCGATTTCTTGCTGCGTTTTAAGCTTCTAAAACAGACAGTTGTAATTTATTGACGAACACCAGCTTCACTATATCACTGCAAATTAAAGCAACCTCGGTGAAAGCCAGCTTTGAAAAACCATGATAAGGAAGAATTTACTTAAAATTGTCACAATTACTCGAGTAGATATGTAAAACATAGACACAATCTGTTTTTACGCTTGTCATGTTGTTTGACATGATGCCCAGTACTGTATCATGGCAATATTTTTTGTTCTGTATAGTGCAAAGACAAATGCAGTTCTGGTTTCAAGCATTTCACTAGTGCTAATTTAAAAGGAACTTCAAGAAAGTCATTGCAAATTTCTCACTGACAATGCATTTTGTAGATTCTGCAACTCATTCGTTCTCACACCCCCAGAATATTTTCCCTTCTGAAGGCAAGTAAATTTCTGGTCCACCTTATTTACATAGAAAGAGGCCTGAGCTCTCAAGATAAACAGAAGGAAATTTATCTGAATTAAAACAGCAGATTCGATGGCTACACTTCTAGTAGCACTTTAATCCAGTTAATTCACTATGGGAGTAGTGTTTTATATATACTGGCTCTACATACAAGTGCTGGTAAAATTAGTGCATCAAACAGCTCCAGGGAATGTTTCTAGATAAGGAAATAAAATTGTTCACACTATTAAAACGCATCCTGTGATGCTGGTGATCTGTGACAGCTAGCAGTCTCCCCAAAACTGCTGGAAATGGTTTAGGACTTATGACAGGCCAGGAATCATTCCTTGAGTACAATTTTCATGTGGCCATGTGGTTTTGGAGACTAGGATAATTTATAGTATTAGTCAAAGTCATTGCTTGCCAACTGGCCTTAGAACCAGAGAACAGCCCTGGCAGATCTAGCAAAGGGGTGGACGAGGAGGGCTGTACACTCTCTTCTAGCTGTGTGACCCAATGCCAGCATCACTCTGTGCTGAAATTAGTGGGGTGGGAAAGAGGGGAAGAGCCACCTCTTTTCTCATTTCCCTGTTTGCTGATGAAAATGGGTTTGAATTTGATAAGGCACTGCTGGTACCTCACTTGCACGCTTGGCCACATCTTCTGGCAGTGTCTTCTACTACAATGTTTCCTGCTCTTTGTTCTGAGGAAATTATTTGGAGTGTTCTTCCTCTTCGTTCTCTTTTACTTCCTTTGAGATGTAAGTCAATGTAGGGGCAGTAATAAGGATAAAAAGCTGGGATATGGAGAGGAAACATTCTGTGAAATTAAGTTCAAATAAGGTAAACCCAAAGAAGCACCACATATTTATGTCAGTGCAGCAATGTTAACAACTCACTGCTTATGTATCCAGGAAGGATACTCCTCCTTATCCCATACCTAGTGTTCTGTGTCTCTGTCAGGTCTTGAAATATCACTCTTCTTTCTGAGTGTAAACTATTTTTTATGGTCTTTCTGGAGCTACAGAGCATTACTTCAACCCAACCAAAAGAGAAGGAACCTTGCCAGCACTAATTAATCACCCCAGCAGAAATTGTTTTCAGATTATGACACTGGCTTTGTTAATAGCATTTAGAAAGATCTGTCTGGAATTACTGCACCATGCTAATTTTTGACAAATTGCCACAGGATCTTGGTCAGCCTACTCTCACAGCTGGATCTTATTGAGAAGGCAGTGATTGCTCAAGTCTGGTTTAACAATGTCAGGTCCACCCACTGACATGCAGAAGAGGGGGCTGTTGGTGACAGCAAAACGAATAGAGCTGAGATGAAGCATCCTCAGTACTAGCAACTACAGTGATGCAGAAGGCAAAATGGATTCTTAAAATGTTGCGATTCTGACTGGAATAATCCAGTTGACATGCTTGCTTCATCAATTTTGTGACATTGCTTTATATTCAGTATAGCCTGATGAATATGAGTATTACAGCAGCGAATGCTATCTTTGTTACAATAAATATTCTAATCTCATATTAGAACTTTTCTGTTATTATTTTTATTAAAATGCCCAGTCCAATATGTAATTTCAAAGTATAAAATTCATATTATGTTAGTGTATGATCTTGGGTCAGATGAAATGTATTGCAACTTCATTAACTCTTAAAGCAGAGGACCTGATTCCATGGAATTATTTGGTTGTGTTCACAGAAGGAGATTGTTGCAAATTCTATATATAAATAATATTTAACAGATGAAGAGAAAGGTAGAAACAAACAAAAAAAAATACTCCAAAATATACGTTTTTAAGTGCAAAGAAAGCATAGACAACATGGGTGAAAGGAACATACTGTTAAGTTAAACGGTAGGAAGAAATTCTCAAGCTTTTATTAAAGACATCTAACCCTGATCACCTATCTCTCAGATCAATTAATTTAGGAAATTACATTACAGAATCTCATAATTTCCAGCTGAAACTTGTTTTAGTGTCTTGCTTCTTGTTCCTAATGTACAGATATTCCAGGACTTCACAATTTAACAAATTAGGTCCTGATATTTTAGAAGCTTTTAAAAGTGTGAGGTACTGTATTACCTGGAATTAGGGAAATAAATTACTTTTTAAATTTCCCTCAGTTTAATTTAATGTGAATATGTTAGATTGAATGGCAGAAGCTGAGCAGCCCATTCTATCAGGGGTAGACATACCATCAAGCTCTGCCAGACGCCCATGGTTTCAGAATCATAGGAATCTACGACTCCTCTTGATCAGTTGTCAAGATACATCAGATAAATCTCGTGAAGTAAAAGAAAGGAGCACAGGTTTTGTTGGTGCAAGGAGCAACTACAGCAAGGCTAGAAAAGGCAAAAGAAGTGAACAGCTCCTTATCCTTCTGCTCACTGCTGAGTGTTTCACAGACATGATAGTGGTATGGAATCTTGAAAGTGAAAAAATAAGCTTGTGGGACACAGATTTTTATAAAGGGGTTTTGCTGTGGGTTTTAAAATGTTTTTTTTTTTAACTCCAACTATTTTTTAAAAATCAAATTCTGTAAATTGTGTCGTCATTAGTGTGATGCACACACTCTTAAGTACTGTGCTGTTCCCTGTGCTGTCAGCTAAACCACAATTAATTCAAACATTCTTCAAAAAGGCATGGCACTGATGGTGTGCAGTTATCCTACATCCACACAACAGCAGTACTACTGAATCAAAGGCAGCCAAGCGAATGGGTAACATGGGATGTGTTTTGGGGATCTATTTCAACCTCGTAATGGCTCAAGAGTTCCTTTATTTATCTCTCATTTATACTAAACTAATTAGGAAGAAGTTCCCTGCCTCGTCCTTGGTTACACTGGTGAATGGCTCATTTAAGCAGAGTCAAGCCTCCCTGGTTGTATATTTTCATGCATACAGGGACTTAGTGCCTCAAATACTGTGCAAATGTCATGCATATAAACATAAAAATGTATGTACAGACACACTTAAGTGTACATATATCAAATATGTCTTGGAGTTCAGTACCAAGAATTTTTGTCTAGAGGAGTCTGCACATACAAAATTCTGTGTGCCCATACAGACTCTGCAATAAAAATACAATTAAAATTTTATGAATATTTTCATCTTAGGTATACTGAAGTGATAAAGCACAAAATTTGATCTGAGTCATAAACCCAGGAAAATAGCCTTTCTACTGCTGTGGAAAACTCCCATTTGAAATCAGAAACACCAAGGTGCCCATTAAGAAGAGAATGTACGTCATTGCAAAGAAGTAAATTGCTCTCCACGCTTCAGCATCCTTCTGTAATGGAGGAGCAGGTTATACCTTCTCTGTCAACCACCTTGTTAAGAAAGGAACTGTCTGTATTTGTGGAACAAATGCCTCCTTTCATCTGTCTTTTTTTCTGATCATGAAAGTGTCATTAATACTTGAATCCAGGTAGGCAGAATCATCCCATCTATTTTTCCTTACAGAGCTTCTGGAACCACAAAATAATCAAAAAATATCTTGAAAAAATTAAAAATAAAGTAAGTATAAATAACACTTGCACTATAAGACAGTACTTTAGGTCTCCTCATTGTTTTTTCCTTCTGTTTTTCAGAGAATATATTTTCTCACGCTTTCTATCAGCTGAGAGCAACAAACTAAGGACAAAGAAGGAGTTCTCAAAAGGCACATGTTGCTTGTCACAGTTATTGACAAGCAAGGAAGGTTAAAACTTAGATCTCACTGAATGTCTGGGTGAGATGGCTCATGTGCACCAGGCACAGAGAAAGCAGAATTAATTCCTCCTTGCTGGATTCCCCCTCCAGCTGCAGTCACCTCTGCTTTTCCACTGACATGTTTATTCCAGCCGAGTGACATCCAGGCTGCTGTCAAGGTGAGAGTCAGCTGTTTTCAAATAGGTTTCCTGTGTTTTGAGGACAGGACTGAGGACCACCCCTCAACTCCTGGAACCATTTCTGGAGACCAGGAAAGAGGTCCTGAATAGCCAGCCTGTGTTGGATTAACACTGGTGTCCCAGTCCATGTGAACCATTTCGACAGTACCCAAAGTGCAGGTCTCTGGTGAATCATGGATCATATCATATTAATAGATCTATTCAAAAAATTTAAGACTATTTATCTTCCCTGCTGTCCCCTCACCACAGCCCTTCCAATGCAGATCTGCATGCTGTCACCAGAATTCAGAACATGTCAGGCATCAAGGTGTAAGTAAGAAGGAAAGCCAGCTTGCTTTTTATTGTGACAAATTACGCGTGCTCTCATGGTTTACTACTATGTCTCATTTTAGAACTGATAACATCTTGCAGAGGAATGGCAGTTTCTCCTAATGAGCCAAATGGATGGCTAGTCACTGCTGGAAAATACCTGAAAACACCATAGAGGAGTTTATGAACAACCTGTTGATGTCCCCCTTGATCAGGGAGCAGAGTTCAGAGAAGATTGTCCAGATGGTAAAAAGCTTAAACCAGGCTATTTATGCCTGTTTGAAAGGCACGGAAAGCACTACTTCCAAACAAAAAGCTTTAGCTCACTTGATCAAGATGACATTGAGAGAGTTTATTTGTTGTTTCCTTTTACAGGTGAAACATGTGAAGTGGAAAGCACCAGGTAATGAAGAAACTTGAGCAAATTGCTTTCTTTTTCAGCTCATGTGCTGATGTCAGCCCCAGACAATGAAACAAGCAGATTCTGATGAAGAAAGCAAAAGTGTTGATCCTAATTAGAACAGACAAAGGCATTTTTCATCCTGAATCCCTTGTTTAAAGGTTGACTCTTGGCAAGCATGTGATTGCTCGGTGCACTAACAGCACTGTTGACCAGGGTGTCCATCACACGGGCAATGTGCAGCAAGTTCAGAACCAGAATTCACGCCTGAATCTGCTTCACTGCCAGAAGCAGATAGGCCATTCTCTTCAAATGATGACAGAATAGTTGCCTCCCAGTGAATGGCTAAAATCTGCTGGCAGACCTTTCGGGGATTCTGCAAATATTGCTTATCTGCCTGATTATTGCTGAACTTAAGGAGACCTAAACAGGTTACCCAGGAATCTTCAGCATGACACTAAACCCAGAAAGAAAGTAATTTTGGAACTCAGATCAAAGACTAAAACTTAACACCAGGGACCAGCCCTTTTTATTTTATTTGTGCTTGGAGTGTCTAACATTAGCAACCTCTGGCCTTATGACATTGGCTTTAAAGTGATGTGAGAGACAAATGCAAAAGAAATTCAATATGAGAGAACGTTAATCAAAAATATAGTTGAACAACTGCCCAGTGTTACTGGGATGACTCCAAATGTAAATGTTCTTTCTCACACTTTGTTTAAGGTCAGAGATATTCTAGAGATTAGCTTAGATTAAATATTTTTTGTCATTTTGGTTACACTGAAGCACACCGGGGTGACAGGTTTTATGTCTGGAGTGGTTTCACAAGGGAAACTCGTGAGGCAGTCCTGTTGTGCAGATGAGTGCTATAAAAAGCTGCTCTTGCAAGTGTAAATGTGGTACTGGATCTTGTCTTCACAGTTTGGCATCAGATGGAAGATAATGCATTCTGATACCCAGGGTTAATATCGTCATATTTTTTAGGACAGTTTATAAAGTGGAAAAGAAGGCCAGATACAGAATCAAAAGATAAGTTATAAAATCCTTGAGGTTGGAAGGGACCTTTAAAGGTCGTCTAGTCCAACCCCTAAATAAATAAAAAGACAGATTTGTTCTCTTTTTCACATCAGAGTCTGGTACTATAGAGAGAGCATGGTTTTGATCTGACTGGGGAAGAGGGCAGTTTTACTGTTGCCTGATTGCTGTTTATGGGGCCGATCCCTCTCCACCACTCTGGTGTCTCATATGCCTCTGCTCGTAACCGCAGCTACATATTTGTGATTTCCCTTGCTATGAGTTTCAGGGAATGGTCATTTTTCTGATATTCTTGGAATGTAACAATATAAAAAGGGAATACAGGTTCCACCCTCTGAGGACAGTTTGAGGTTCAAACCCTCGAAAAGTTATGTCCTGGCTCTGATACAGCAGGAAATTACTTTGTGCTCTCAGGAAGAGGCAAAGGAGGGCTTTGGACATTTACTGTAGCATTCCTCTGTGTGATCTGACACTGTGACAGTGACAAAACCACCTGAAATCTCAGCAAGGTCAGATACTTCATTTGTACAGAAAGCAGACCAGCCCAATGTGCAATTGTAGACATGAACTGAGAGATCTTTCAATGTTCTAATATTCATTTGCATTCCTAAACTGACTGTGAAGAAGACCATCTTCATTTTTGGGAGGTCACAGATTCTAAAGGTTAAACTAATATGATGAGGTAACTGATATTTTTGAGATAATGCTTAAATTCAGTGGCAATGACTTCAAGGAGGAGAAAGTGCTTAAAGAGATGAAATTATCCATTGGGGAAAGTGATTAGGTGAAGACGTGAATAAATCACAGAAAAGTTGCAAACTAAAATTTCCCTCTATCTTTCTTTTTCTCTGTATATGCATATGTATAAAGCAATGTGAGTAAATGTAATCTCAGGATGCTACATCATTACCTGATGTAAATTGTCGCAGCTTCATTGATTTTGGTAAGACTATATGTATGTATTATAGAGGAGGACATTAGCTGGTGGTTTATTTTTATATGAAGTCTGTCATCAGTCCACCCTACACTCCTGCAGCATTGAA
Source organism: Rhagologus leucostigma (assembly GCA_013397725.1). Lineage (NCBI taxonomy): Eukaryota > Metazoa > Chordata > Aves > Passeriformes > Rhagologus > Rhagologus leucostigma. The sequence goes on along the minus strand of VZTD01004180.1, from coordinate 59,656 downwards.
CTAAATTGCTGCATAATACAAATTTCGATCTATTAGTAGAGAAATGTTTTCAAAAGTTGTCAGCACCTAGCAAAAAAAAAAAACAAAACCCTAAGTGTGAGAAATAATGTCAAATATTTTGCCAACCAGAACTTTACGCAGTGAGGAAAATGACAATACGTATCTAATATTTTGAAATTATCAATTGCACACAGCTTCAGTTCCAACTTTGTTCTGAACTACCCAGTGTAGAAAGAAGTGAAAGTGTTTTATGACCACCACAGAGAGTGATGCTAGTATTCTTCTTTTATTGCTCCTCTTTTTTAAGTAACATTTCAAAATGTTTCAGTTTGAATGCTAAAGCTTGTAGGCTGCTGTGTTTATTCTCTAAGGTATTTTTGTATGTGATTAGTCAAGAAAGGACAGAATCTTTATTGACCCCATTTGCTGGAAAAATAAGATAAAATAAGATAAAATAAAATAAAATAAAATCACAAAACTCGTAGGATAAATTAAGTTTGCTACTTTGTGGGTTATAACACACAACTCTTGATAAAAAGCATTGCAAATATGTAATTCAAGATTGCTAGCACCGGCTGCATGGTACATGGCTCCAGCTCAAACAAGCTGTATGCTCCGAAATGGAACATGCTGTTACTGAGATCTTTGTGGGACATTTTTACCCCAGGACCATTTTTGAACAGGATTCCTCATTGCCTATTTCTGTATCTGGATCACAAGAAGAAGGAAGATGAGGCAATGCTCAGCTGCATTCATATCCCTTCTGAGTTCCTTCTCTCTCCTCCATTTCTCATAATTGTTTTCCAGGAGGACACAAAAACAGTGCTTAGGCCTGAAGACTTCATTCCAAATCTGACCAGGAAAATAAATTTGTGACCTCAGCAAATATCAATTTTGAAAGAGCAATTAAAATGATTGGAGATTTCTTTTTTCCCCTCCCTCCCTCTCCACCACCATCCCCTGAACTAAAAGACTTTAAGAAATTCTTTTTGGAGAAACCAAATGGAGACTTTTTTATCTTGTCAACTTCCTGCCAACTGAGCACTCCGGCCAATTTCACCTCCCGACCTCTTGTCACTTTCATTTTCTGCCAGAAGGCAGCGAGTGACTCTGATGTGAATCTTCCAGGCAGGCAGCCAGAGCCAGATGCTGTTCACCTGCTTCCTCTGCCTCTCCAGTTCTCAGCATCCCCATCTGTACCAAGCCTGCTTCCAGTTCCCTAATTCTTCACATGAAGTATTTTTGACAGTCTTGTTTTCATTTTTCCTATTTTTTTTTTCCTCAGGTAGATAAGAGCAACCAAAACTGTAATCACAATTTTTCAACAGAAAATCCTACGGATTTTTTTTTCCTATGGAGAGTTTAGATTATTTTTTTTCTGAATGGATTGTTCTCTGTTTGAAAATCATTCTGCCATAAAATTGGCTATCAGTCCTGATCCTTTTTTTCCTCCTCTAGTGCCTAAAAAGGAGCTTAGCTGACTCCAGAATATGCAGGAATGATGTTTCCTAATGTACTCAGCATGGCTGCTTGTGTTGAAAATGAGATGAAAGCACTTGAATAATTTTGCTTTTCAAATGGCAGGCTAATTAACATATAGATCAGCTGGCTAACACTTCCATGAAATATGTACAGTGCTTGTTATTAAAATACAAGCACTCTTTGAACTTCAGCAGTCACTTGAAAATTTTAATCTTCCAATTCTGCCTTTGTTTGTAATAGTTTAGATAAGAAATTGGACAGCCAGGATGCTAAATCTAAGGAATAATTTGGACACTCTTAATGTCGTGGTTGTGCCTCTATTTGTTTAACAGCATATATTATGCATAAGAATCCTAGTTCTAGGATTTATCTAAATTGAATGTGTTCTAGCAGACGACAGCAAGAGGATTTCTTTCAAAATTATTGTGTGTCTTTTTAGGCAGAGTGAATTATCCCCAGGTGCCATGAAATCAACTACAACAGCTTTCATTGTCTCTTGGCAGCCATGGTGCCTTCTGCTGAGAAGAGCCAATCAACTGGAATATGCTTTTGTTGCTCGACCTGCACGAGACTTGATCATGGTGCATGAAAATTGAGAAAAACCTGAGGGTAGAGTTGCTAGTCCCAGACCTGTACATCCTGAATGTAAGAGACAGGGTGGCTTAATTCTTGATTCATGGTGGGTGAGATGGAATCCACACAAGAAAATAGTTGTTTAAGCCTAAAAGTGCTATACAACAGGTGAGAGAAAGCAGACTCTTGATTCTAATGCATTAAATAGCCTTTTTGTTTAACAAAAAAATCCCTGTTATAAAATTACCTTCCTTGCTCAATATTTATGATTGTTCAATTTACTTCAAAATAAATATAGACAACAGATAAAATGATTGTAAAATTGAAAGATTGTTTTGTTTAAGCTTACTTTCTCTACATGTTGTGATATAGTCTGTGGATAAAAAAAAAGTGAGTTTTTTGAGTTTGGGTGGCTCGAGGTTGGGTTGCTTCTTTTTGTACCTGGTTTCAGCAATTTCAATAAGCAAATTATGACATATTTGTGCAAAAAAAAATCAAAACCAAAAAACCCCAACAAATTATTTAACTTTTTTTTTTCCATATATATGAAAACAGTTGAGTAAAGTTAACTGTCGGCAGTTTCAGTAGACATATTTCAGTGCTCACCAGACAGATAAGGAATTTGGTGATGTGCTTCATTTGAAGCTTCTGGGATTTAGACATCTGGTAATATTGCTATATTGCACCATTTTGGATATTTTTTTTCTTTAAGAATAAACTTGGCCTTGTTTTTTAATCTGAATCTTCATCTCTAGGACCAGTCTTGTTCATAGTTTTCCACAGAGTATCACAAGGGAAAGTGATGAAAAAAATAACAGGTGAAAAGCTAAAGGGACCATTCATTTTACATGTCAGACTGGAACCTTAGTTTGAAACTTTCAAAACTCTTGGCAAGGGTTAAAATTTAGTCCAGTTTTTTAAGATTTCACTTTTCCAGATAAACACAAAAAGACCACTAAAAATATCCTTGCTGAATTTATTCACTTTTCAGTGTCAAAACTTATTTAGGTTTTGACACTGAAAAGAGACTAAATTAAAGAGTAATTTAAGACTTGCTTCTGCAAGTCTTCTAGGAGGTGTTCCAAAAGAATAATCAATATACAACAGATAGACACTAAATATACCCTGAATATCTGGCAGTCTTTTATTCTTCAGGCTCACTCACTCTCAGTGCTGCCTGTGCATTGCTGGCAGCGTGAGGACCAGCTGAAAGGTTGAGTGCACACTTACTGCTTTTCATTTCTCCCCGTGCAAATGCAGAAATCTCATTGTAATCAAGATGGCTAAGACATGCTCCATTTAAAAGAATACAAGATGGGGACAAATCCTGGGTACCTCTTTTCTCTCAGTAAAATCACAGACAACACTATTTTGTAGTTATATTTAAGTAACCACAACTATTAAATCAAGTCAGAAAGTTTGGGAATGATAGACCAGAATCAGAGACCAAATGCCCATGTACCTTCCTCCATTGACAGGTTAAAAAAGAAAAATCCATGTCAAAAACTTGTTCTTCTCAAATCCAGACCTTGTATTTCCACTCCCTAGGTGCTGCCTTTAATTTAAGGAGAGGTAGACTAAAGCAAAGGACAGATATGAGAACTAAAGTTAAGCTCCTGTTTTAAACCTCCATCTGACAGCTGTGAATGTCACCGTTAAAAATTCCATCTGGAGACCAAAAACACCTCACAAATAAGACAGGATAGCATGGTACCAGCTTGAGATACCCCAGTACTTGCAGTGGAGGAGAGCATTGCTCTAATTAAACACTAAACAAGGTTGATCTGGTTTTTTAACAGATTGGTAGAGAAATCTGCCAATGCATTAATATAAATGATGCCAGATGAATTGTGGTATTGGACAAAAAATTATCATAAGCTGGCGGTGAATTATTTTAGGCTGGAAACTAGAGGTATATTCCAACAACATTAAAAGGGTAGATTTGAAATAGTATTTCTATGGGAATTATGGGAAAAGGAGAGTCTAATTAATTTTATGTGGAGCTTGAAGAATTTATGAGTATGAATAGATTATATGGTTCCTTGAGTTGGCAAAGAGTCTGTTCAGCAACCCATGAAATAAATCCTTGATGCAGGCTGCTCTGTCATCAGCTGAATCATCTTTATTCACCAGATTCTGACTTCATCGTTGGTTGAGTATCTATTATTGTGATGAAGGATTAGTTTGGATCAACATTTTATTTGATGCTACTTTTAATTTGTCAAAGACATGGTAGGCGTTGTGTGTGTATGTTTCAAATGAAATATAAATACATGACTTGCATTAATTACTCTGCATTATTATTATTTTATTAGCAACATTCTTTGAAGCTGTTGCAGACCAAAACGCTATCTCAGCACTTTTTGGTGACCTATTTGTGCAGAATTTAAGCACTAGCCTGAAGGATATCAGTCGTGTACTACAGTAAGAATGATAGCAAACACACTGATTAAACAGCACCTTCCTCCTCAGCTTTAGAGTTCTATTTTTAGTAAATCATTATATCCAGTGGGAAGATAAAGATTAGCTTGATCAAATGTTCGGTGGTGCTCTCCTTTCCACCCTCAGACAAGGGTTATGACTAAACCCCTGAGTGTTTAGGTAATAGCTCACAGAATATGTTAGCAAGTTGCAGTGGATTGAGCTCTGGCAGTCTGACACTTAGCTCTTGATGCTTTGGTTTTACAAGATAGTTATGGCTGGAGATGCTTTTCCCTAAGTAGTTTTAAGTAAATTAAACCAGAAGGTGAGAGGACCATAATTTAACTGAAGAACTTCTTGTGTGTCTTGCCTTCAGATCACCACATTTCCTAGTTCTCCTGTCAGCTCTGCTTGGGGCTGACAGCTTAGGAATTAAAAAGTACTTAACCTGTAAGTGTTAACAAAGAACCTCAAATGAAGTGTATCACTGTTCTCTAGAATGGGAAGAAAGAGAGAGAGAGAGCTCTGTTTTAGCAGAAGGCTTCCCTGTGGTACCAGGTAATCTACCTGACCTGAGTGTCATAAATCACTCTGAAAGGAGACAGACTTAAAAATATTTGTATGACTTTAAAAAAATGTAAGACTTAGATGGTTGTAAGAGGAAAGACTACATAGTACAGTTACAGCTGATGCTGCTCATAGGATTTTTTTAATGTGATTATTTTATGTGCATCTGCATTTATTCTCTCACGTTCATATTTCGTAAATGCTAAGCAGTGAGACAAATTTCCATAATGCTTTTTCTTTAAATGAAGGAAATACGATACAAAGACCAACTAGATTTCCTCTCCTGCAGTATTTTTTCAATAACATTCCTTCTAGTTCATCATTCCATATTTCGTGATCTGTATCAGATAAAAACTGTTAAAGATTTCAGTTCCTGTCTAAAGAGAGCTGGATCTCACAATAATATCCTGAACTGTTATCACAGTAATGGTAGGTTTAGCTGTACCAGCTGATGCTAATATTTGTATTATCATCTGTTGAGGGCCACTATCCTGTTACTAGGGAGAGCTAATTGGAGTATAAAAACCCTTCTCACCTTTCATGAAAACCAATTAATCCTGAGTTTGTTGTGATTGCTTTATGAACCCAGCTGTAGGGTGTGAAGGCTGAGAAAAGAGCATGTTTCATTTAACCAACAGAGAGACCTTTAAAAAAAGCAGAAGTGAAAGAGGTTGCTTAAATATTCCTCCTTGTTAGCCATCTTCAATTAGAATTTCCTGCACTGATGTACCAAAACCCATAGTATCTCCTGTTGAAACTCTTCTATGTATTGTGTGCAATTAAATTTGGGGTAGAACCAAGATTTTAAACCCCTAGAGCTCCTCTGCCACTAGATGATCAAATCAAACTTTTTTCTTCACTCACTTTTCTTCTGCTTCTGACCAAGTCTTCATGTGGGGGGATAATCAGAGCTTTCCTCCACCCAAAATCTAAACTAATGAGTAGTAGAACACTACTACGTATCTTGCTGATATGATAGCCATCAAGCATTCCGTGGTGCAGTTTTTGTTTTTCTTCTCTTAAGGCATTTCTCCTCCTGGAGATGGTAAATTATGACCTCAGTAGGGACAATCACTGTCCCAATTACACATGTCCATGAGCTTTTATGATGGAATCTCTTTAGTCAGACTTTCATTATATATAGTGCTGTGTATTCTCAACAATGACACTCAGATTCTGGGCTGTTGGGTGTTTGGAAATACCCAGAGCAAATGGAAATTAATTAAGCATTTTGTAACCTTCTGTTTTTATTTTGTTTCCAAGCTATTTCGAGGTGATTGGGACCTTTAATTCTCCTGCTAAAATCTTTCAGTCCCCTGTTGATATTACATATTGGAATGAGAAGGTATCCTGCTCACCCTGGGTGCCCTCATTGACCCACAATGGGACCAATACAACAGTTATGCATGCATAAATATGTAAATGTTCCAAAAATACATGTACACATAGATTTTTAAAATTCTCTACCCACAGAAAGTTCTTCTGTCCCCTCTGCACTTACAACATTTCCAGTCTGAATCTCCACACATGCTTAGATATTTTTTCTTCTGTTTGAATTATGTTATTCCTTATTTTTCTATACACCACTCCTGATCTTCCTTTGTAGATGCTTGGCATTCTTCTTGATCTCTCTATCCTTTCTTTCCCTCTGGCTATTTACTGTCTGCTCCTTTTAACAGCCTCTTTTTCGAATGTAACATAAGCACGTTTGTTCTTGACTTAAAGTCATTGTCTCCTTACACAATTAAAATGAAGTGAAATAAGTTCTTCCAAATCTGGTAATACTTACTTGTATCTCTTGTTAGTTACGACTCCTTCAAGTTAGTGAACAAGCCTTGAATTTGACCTAAATATTTTTAAACTGGTATTGTCTTAACACAAGTAGTCATTGGCTGGTACAAAGACAAATAAAGGAACAAAGGTCGAGTTCTGATTCACCTGTGAATGTTTCTTGGAATGGAGTAGGAATTATGGCCCTATAGAGAAGATGGTTCAGAACCAGTGAAAAAAAATCTAATTCTTTCATCTAGTAATTTTGTGTTGCTTTCTTATACTCCTGACAGTGATGCCTGAGCTCATAATTCTTAGAGATGAAAATATTAAAAATCATACTATGCGAGAAAATCATCCTTCTTAGTTTTCTATGGTACTTATATTTATGAGTATCGTCACCATTTTCTTTTACTTTAAAGACAGTGGTTTTACATATATCGCTTTACAATTGTTCATTTGAGATTTACATTTCAGAAATACAAAAGTCTCAAAGAGATATAAAAAGATATGAAGTGGTTAAACTTGGGTTACTAGTCTAAGAATCCTCTAATATTTGTCTATATATTACTTCAAAGGAAACCTTATACCAATTCAATCATACAATTTTATTATTCATTATCTCACTCTCAAAGCTTCATATACTTATGCTTAATTAATTTCTCTCAACTGTTAATTACTTTGAGTATAGATGACACTTACTCAGTCCCTTTTATCTATAGTTTTCATCTTCTCTTTCACCTCACCTAGATTCCTCCTCTGTACTCACAGACTTATCTGAAAAAGCATAACTGAAATCATCAGTACTCTTAAATTGACCTCAGAGGAGCCTCATAAGATTCCACCCCAAACATTAGATTATATTTTTCAATGCCTTTTCCTAAGCTTGAATTGAGATTGATGGATTTGTTTCTTCAGTATTATACCACTCTGACAAAGGAGTGATTATCAAAAAACATAGAATCACAGGGAGGGTAAGGCTGGAAGGGACCACAGTGGGGTTGTCTGGTCCAGCCTCCCTGCTCAGGCAGGGTCATCCCAGAGCACATGGAACAGGATTGTGTCCAGATTGTTCTTGAATATCTCCTGCAAGGGAGACACCACACCCTTTCTGGGCGAACTGTTCCAGTGCTGGGTCACCTGCACAGGAGAGAAGTTCTTCCTCATGGTCAAGAGAAAATGAAAACCTCCAACAAAGACTTAATAAAACACATTTTTATCATTCTTCTTATTTTCAGACATGGGTTTAGACACTTAATCATCATTGAAAATCCTAGTAGAGCCCAACGAAGTTGTTGAGTTACCATCCTTGGAGGCATTTAAAAGACTGTGGACGCAGTGCTTAGGAACATGGTTTAGTGGTAGGCTTGGCAGTGCTGGGTTAATGGCTGGACTCGATCTTAGAGGGCTTTTCTTACCTAAATTATTCTGTGATTCCATTACCCAGACTCCCATAAAATAATTTTCACAACACAAATTAAAGATGTAACCGAGGTGTCTGTGGATGCTCAAAAAAAGTCCTTTCCAGGAAAGGCATTTCTGCCTTTAGCCAAGGAAGTTTGGATGTCATCATGGTATGGCATCACAACAAGAGGACACTGAGCATAGATTAGGGATATTCTTGAGTAACTTCCTGCTGCTGAAATCCAGGCTGCCATCCGCTCATGTTTATCAGTATCTAAGTCTCCCTGCCTGGGAGACAGGGCTAGGCAGTCCTTTATGTCGTCGTCGTGCTTTGACCTGATCAGTCAATCCACCAGCATCAGCAGAAGAAGTGTGACCAGTCAAAATCCTTTTCCCAGACCCAAGGGAGCAGAGGTCAGCAGCTCCCTCAGATTTGCAACGCAATCAAGAAAGTAACAAAAAAAGGAACTGACAGCAGGTGGAAAAATGTGTTTTCCTGACTGGGAGATTGTACTGTGGACAGAGCTGTAAAACAGATGGGAGCTTCTCTGACTTTGCCTGCTCCAAATTTATCACTGGACATGTTTAATTAAAAACACATCAGATTAAGTCATTTTGTTATATGGGAAAATGTTGGAGTCCCTCAGGTGCAATCCCTGTTGGAAGCAACACAACAAGGACAAGATTTTTCATTGCGGCAACAGAAATCAGCTGCAAAAATAGTTTAAAACCCAACCTGCTGGGGAATTGGAGAGGAGTGAGATAAGCAAGTGCATTGGCTTGTGCTCTTTATTGCTTTGGTCAGGGAGAAAACAGAGTAACTTACAATAGGTATGAAACACCCAGTTGAGACAAATTATGTTCATGTCACTCCTTTATTTCCCTATTTCCCTTAAAGCTTATGTTTCTCTTGTATCAACCACCTTTCTCACTCAATTTTCTCTCTCTGGGACTGGCTGAAACTCAGATAAATTAACAGACACATATGAAGAAGTTTTTGTAAACTGAGAGCTAAAAAGAATAAGATATTAAAAAACAAATCCCTCTTTCAGTAAATGCTCCACAATGTGTTTATCAAGATCACTGATTCCTCTTGAGAGATTTAAATGAATGTTAATTCAACCTTTAGAAATGAAGACTTATTCACTTAATCTGAGACTGGACAATTTATTGCAAATGGCCATTAATGGGTGCTAATAGTAGAATTTACCATTTACCCTTTAATTTCCTGTTAAAGGGATGCAGGCCTTATGTTTAAGCTCTGTGTGTGTATTTGCTCACACGCACACTGACTTTGAACATGTATGTATGTGTGCAGGCTTGGTTCTCCGGAGGTTGCTAATTTATGAAGGCTTTATAAGTCCCTGTCCAAATACTCCTTCCCTGGGTAGACTACAGTCAAAAATTTGAAAATATTTTAAAGTAGTTCCTTTGCCACAAAGATTTACTAATAGAAAATAAACATGTGGGCTTTAAGCCACAGCTGACAGACAGGAACTGTTAGAATAATGCTTGAGTAAGATAATCATAGATATTAAAGACGTCTCTGTCTTTCCCAATATATAAATAACAAACAAACAAACAAACCACAAAGGCATGAATAGTAGGAGTTACAAATTCCATACAAAAGTCCATGGTAGAGCTGCAACCAATGGAAAGATGAATCCACTATTGCAATTTCCTAACTGACCACCCTGAGCATCAGGAGATCAGAAGTGATCTCATTTATTAAAAAATGCAGTTCCTACTCTAATTGCAGCTCCTTCCTCAAATGAAATGTTGATGACAATAATGCAGGGATTATGAGCCCACATAAAGTTCTAATGATACCTTCAACAAACCTTATACTTACATTGATAAATATGATTTGGGGTTTTTTTGGTATCTGAAATGGTCTTAAATTATCAAAGAAGCTCACAGAATACATTAGCATGGTACTCCAGAGACTGTTAATATTAAAGATGAAATGTCTGTGAAGATGGCGTTAAGGATCTGATGTGAACTGACAAAAGCAAATGAATTTCAAGTTAAACTTGCTACCTTGTCCTTAATTCACTTTGGGGTGTCTACCAGTGGTGTCAGAACTGATGTAAAGTGGCATGAATGTTTAGGATGCCCATTGGTGTATTGGCAGAGGGCAGTGTCTGTGGCCTGTTCTCCTAGTCACGTGGAGGATTGCTCTGGTTCCCACAGATATAACTCAGACTATTAAATGTTAGTTGTGAAGTCTCAAGTATTTTCTTAAAGGTCAGTTCAAGCAATTAAAAACATAGTCTGCATAGTACAGCTTTTTTTTTTTTTTTTTAATTTAATTAAAATCATCTACCTTTTAATTCCATTTTCCAGGTTTGGGTATCTTCAGATTTTCAGCTCCTATTTTTAATTGGAAACTATGTTCTTCTCTTCCTCTTTCCCACAGAAAACTGATTTCTAAGGCTAAGGTGTTATTTTTAAGTACTCAATTAAGATTTGAACATTTGTCTTTCAATTACTGTCTCTCAATTTCACAATTTGATCTGGAGCACATGAATTAACGTCCTCAGGCAGACATTAACAGCAGACTCAGGGCTGTTTATAAAACTCCCCCGAACACAGAATGCTAAAGGGGCAGGTCAACATATATTTTCTTCAGCAGCAGAGCTGGTTTAAGGCATCTTCTATTACCACATCCTTCTTTTTGATTTGGCCAACATTTCATTTTAGTGATGTGATGCAACTGTTTGGTTTATCTGGTGAATTATAGAACTTTATTGAACTCAAACACTTCCTAAATAGTCTCTCCTTTTCCATAATGTAGGGACTTTTGGTGATACACTGTTGTTGTCCACCTATAGCACAAGGTGAGAAGGAAGGAGTTGAGTTGTGGAGGAGCCAAAATTTTTCCACAGAAAGTCACCAAGCATCACTTTGGTGCAAAGCAATTCTTTCATGTCAGGGAACTGTAAGTTTAAGAAGGTACAGACGCCTGAGAGTGGAGATACATTGCAACACAGCCTCACCGTGTCAACTGCTGGCATGAAAATATAGTAGCCTCCCTAAATAAAGCAGTCAAACAAATTTAGATTAATTTAGAAAAATCACCTCAGGAGGGGAAGGGAAAAGAGGATGGGGACTACCAAGTGCCGGATATGAATACGGGGAAATTAAAAGACCTAACATGAGGAAACCCTGAGCAAATGGGCTTTTATATTGGAACTGCTATCAGTCTCTCCGTTTTAACAGTGCTGTCAAGCTCTGCCATATGAAAGCATAAAAGGAATCATCTGCTGTGTTTGGTCCAGATTCAGCTCCCTCCTCCCTGCTTCATGGAACACATACAAACCTTTTCGGAGACCAACTGACATCAGTAATTAGACCCTCCTTTGCAAGAACACACTGACAGGTACCTCAGGCAGTTCCAAGTCATTCCATTCAGATTTATGCACCCTCTGTCCTGAAAAAGCCTCTGACCAACCTTCCCTCAACCTACCCAGAGGGCAGAGCATCTCTGGAGTTTTAGTCAAAAAGTCGTGAGCTAAAAAAAATTTCTCAAATAGGTAAAATGCAGCTACAAACAGAAACATAAAAAAAATAAAACCTCCAAGTTCATCAGTGGTTTCCAAGAGCCTGAAATACCATAGAAGTGAATTAAGGTCACACTTAAAAGCATTAAAAATGCAAATCCCAAAGTTTAAACTAGGCAAAGTATTCCAGAAAACATATGATTTTTAGAGCACCTCTCTGTCTCCACAGTAAGACTCTCACATTAGTCTTTTATAATAAATCATTACATCGAGTTATCTCTTCACAGCATGCCACACTGCCTATGTCAAGAACAGGGGCTCAGAAGTCATAAGTAATGGGAAATATATGCCTGTTTGGGTTTCTGGGCATGCCTGAGCAGTCAGGCAGATCTCTGTTTCTCCTTCTACACACTGAGAACTGCATCATCCTTGACTGATGACTACTAATCCCCATTAGCAGGAGCATACCAAGGAATGGATGCTGGATCCTATGGTTAGCTCAGATGAAATACTTGTCGGCTGGATTATCTAATTGATAGTGAAAAATAATGGGAAAAGCATGTGGATACTCAAAAACATCTCACATGGCTGCTTAGGTGCCTAAACCGTCTGCTCAATGACTCCTTCCCACATATTTCACCTCCTGCTGAAACAGCAAGACACTCTAAAGGCACTTTCATGTCTAAACACAGAGAAAAATTCTCTAGGCAGAGAAGGTCATGACCCACTCATGGGGAAGCTCACAAAATTTTGTCATCCATAAATATTCTATCTCTTTCACTGCAGTTTTTCATCTTTTTTTTTTCCCTCCCAGAGGACAACTCATATAGGAAGATGAACCAGTTCTTCTGCATGGTGCTAAATATTTCACCCCAGCTCTGCCTTCTGCATTTTGTTGTAGGTTGGCTTCCAGCTGAAGAGAATCACCTCTTTTGATATGTTACTCCCTTGTGTCCTGCCTGGCTGTATAACCTGACTGAGGATTTCATTGCATTAGGAGTTCAGCATTCAGACATGGGAAAAGTTTGAGAGTTTTCTGACAAGCCATTTTGAGTGAAAACCTCCTGCACACAGAAGCAGCATGTTAAATGCAAAGATTACTCGTGTAGCTTCTCAAAGTCCTTTCATCAGCCCCACTGGCCTTCAAATGCCACTCTCAGTAGAAACATCACTAATGAGTTTGAATTCTGTGAGGTGAGGCCCTTGGATAGTGATGATGCCTTTTACTAGACCATTTATCACAAGTGAGAAGTATGGAAATTGAAAGCCTTTTATTCTCCATGTAAACTTGGTCTTCTGTCTTTAGGGCTAACAATGACTCCAATAATTTCAGGAAAATTTAGCATGAAGTGTAGTGAAAGAAGCAGGCTATTACTCATTGAAATGCCAATAGCTTTGGAGGGATTTCAAATGCGTACACTTCAAACCTATAACCCTGAGAAGAAAATATTCATACTGGTGCACAAACTCTCCAGCTCCATGAAGATCAAGTAATTCTATAAAAATTGTTTCATGACCTGTTCTTGCTATTGTTGCTGCTGATTAAAAGTACATCTCTTTCATCTCAAGACTGGAGAGACTGGAAGGTTTTTTGCCTAAGGAAGGTATCCAAGAAGCTGCTCAGCTCTCAAATCCACAGTGGGTCCCAAGTTCTTCATAGTTCAGCTATAAATGAGTTGGTATCTGGAGATTAAATCTTGCATATTCAATGAAGTGAAAGACAAGGGGATTGTCCTACACGAGCTGCAGAACTAAAGATAGCTTAGGATCTTTTAGCCCCATCTTATCTCATGGAGGATTAATTTCCCTTAATTTTGATTATGTGTGAGTTAAAGATATAACCTAATATATATTTCTAGGTTCTCATTATATACAGTGAAGGAAAAATCAGCACATATACAGAATGATTTATCTGCCTTAGGACAGGATGACTCATTTCTCAGAAGTAAATATTTCCCTCCTTTGACTATAGATAAATGATTAACTTAGATTAGATATCTATTTTTAGATGAAGTTAGGGCAGGTAAATTATATTCTAAAGCAAAAATTCCCAGACAGATTTCAATTAACTCTGAGGACATTGCCCTCATACATGGGAGTGTTTTGAATGCCTTTCAAGCTCTTACTAGTAACTTAATTTAATATTTGTCTTGTGGAAAACATCGAGACTCCATAGTGGCAAAGAAAGAAAATACGTAAACAGTTACCCAAAATGGAGAGCAATTTGCTATATACAGAGAAGATGTGTCACCTCTTTGTACAGCAAGAGGGTGAATCAGAACTCCCTCAGTGCTTTTCCCTTTGGGAAATACCCTACAGTCTCTGTTGAACCTGATGTAGTAAAGAGTAAGGGAATTCTTATTCCCTCCTCTTCCCAATCAGAACTGCTTGGTTTATAACGATAAGGAGTATCCTGGTCTTGCTGAAGTTAAGAATGTCAGTTGCTGGTGTTGGCAAGATGGAGGAAAGAGACTGTTGATAATAAATACATGATTAAAGGTAAGTAGATTAATAAATAAATAAATAATAACATTAAATATGTCTTGTTGAGGGGAACAGTGGCAGGAAAGGACACGAAAATAAGATCTGAATACTAATTTCTGGACTCAGAATGAGTTGTAAGTTCACACCTTTCTATCACTATTCACCATTTTTTGATTCATGTAGGTACCCATAAATGACAGCAGCGTGTGATTAACATTGGTCAGTATATATGGAAAAAATAAAAATATATTTCTGATTACAGATAAATAATAATGTTCTGAATATCTCAGAAGAGGGCCTCGCAATAAATGGAATAATAAATCCTGCCCCACCTCTGTGACCCGGCAATAGCTCAAGGTGTTACTTATATCTCTTTTTGCCCATTATGAATAATTTTTCATTTCATTCGGATCTCCTCTNCCTCTCTCCTTTTTTCCTACCCTTGTCCTCACCCTTTCTTCTGAGTGAACGTTTCAAAAAAAATTAAAAATCACAAAATTTTAACTGCTAAGCCCATGTCTGTAGCAGCACAACTTTAGGAATGAAATATCAACTGTCACTTAGTAGTATCAAAGAGTGGATTATTTGTTTAATTACAGCTGTAGTTTCATCCCCAAAACACTAATGTTTCATCAGTACATTCATAATATTATCTGTATTCCTTCCAAGATAAAGCTGCACCATATCTTAATGATTCATAACAGCACTCTTCCAGTGAGGTATATGATCATATTGGCATTAAGCATAACAAATAGACTCAGCAAGCCTTTCCTCAGAAATAAGAATGGTCTAGTGTTTTGAGACAAATGATCATGACCTGAGACATCTGTGTTCAGTTCTCTCCTACAGCCTGTGGCAATTTTTTGAGAGACATTTTAAATGCTAAGTAAGGGTAGGATTCATATGAACCAGCTTTGACCATTTAAAATTGGATATCTAATTTAATATACTGGCCATGTAAAATATATCTATAGTCAATGGAAAGATAGAAGCATGTCTAGGAGTCTATTCTGGATAATTCATCATAGCAGTCCTAGAATAGGGGAAAAAACATTAATTTAAGACTATTTATCTCTCTCTATCTCTCCTGGCTGTACAGGGAATTTAAGCTGCAGATCTTGCTCCTGAAAGACAAAGTTAGTAAAAACATATTCATTCCTTGACAGGTGCCAACAGATTGGTGTACACAGAACACTTACACAGACACCTACAGAAATCAGTGAGGACTGAAAAGCACAAATAATTTTAGATATCTGCCTCTGTCTTTTTCTATAGCTCTGTTTCTCATCTGAAAGACAAAAATATCAGACTCCTGTCCTCTCAGGGGTAGTGAGCACAAAGCTGTTAAGGATGATGAGACTTTTTAGCATAAGTAGATCGAAGGTTCAAGGTATATCCAAAGCCAGGTGCTCTGAAAACAAGGCCACGCCTAAACCCAGGAGAAATAACTGTGAGTTCAAGCACATTTATGCTTTGGTCATAGTCTACACGGCAGAAAGTCATGGACAAATCCCAGGAAAAATCACATCATGGCCCTAAGGCTATGAAGCAGTTTGGCAGTGTTAAGCATGACTGAAGTAAGTATTTAGGATTATTATTACAGCTGACACACTGCATCTTTTGCCAGATAAATAAGATCAGCTGTGTAAGTAGGACATAAGGTTAAAGCACTGACTAGTGGTTTACAGATCTGAGCTTTGACACTGTTTAGCTTTGACACTGATTCCGTGTCTGTCCTGTGTCATTTCCCATCTCGGGAAGGTCAGTCTCTGCCCTTGAATACAGTGCCAAAGCATAAGGAAAAATCACATATGTGCAGTGGGGCCATGGTAGAGTTCTTGCGCCTGTCTATTTAACATAAAGTAAGTTAACTACAGCATGGGTTTTGCTGGTTTTTGCATCGAGTGTTTGTTAAGCCTGGCCATACACTTGAGGATTATTTCGAAAGACCAGCAGGCAGAGGAGTTCAATTCATCAATGCATTACACAAAACCAGATATCAGTGAAGAAACACAAATTAATATCTAAGGAATCACTGGCTGATGAGTAAGCATTTGGGTAAGGATTGTATTGGATGCTGAGAGCCCATGTATTTCTTGCTAAACACAATTTGGAACATTTCCTTTGTTTTGACAGAGGGAAGGTGATTAAATCTGTCTTGAAGCAGGAAAAGTTATAAACCAGCTCCCATTAATGTTTAGTTCTGTGCCTCAGTAGCTTGTCCTTTATTCAAACTGAACCAAGATGAACACTTTTTGCCTACTCAGATTGCAAGTCCTTTACAGTGTTCTTAGCAATATTTTGTTCCTTTATGTGTTGCTGTAATACAAATAGCAACAATATTAACCAATAATAATACTTTGATTCCCCTGGCTAATTCCCTTGCTCATGTTCCATATGTGAAAAGAAAAATAAAACAATCTCAGAAACAATAAAAAATAATGGAAGATTATTCATCTTACAGATATTCAATATCTCTTTATTCCTCTTATGTAAACAACTGCTAAATTAAATGACACTGAGTTTATCAGCTGAAAAGGAATCTGAATGGCTTTGTAGTTCAAAAACAGGATAACATTTCTTCTTTAAACAGTATCACAGCCTAATGCTATTCCTACACAACAAGGGCCTGTATTTATAATATAGCAATGTGGCATAAGTAAAGGATGAAACACCTCCTCGTTGATGAAAATGTGAATTGCTACATGCTGATTCTTTGCTCACAGAAAGTTTCAATCTGTTTTTACACAGGAACAAATTCTGGCTTCTGAGAGGTGATAAGCTCACTGAAGGAGCCTTGCACTGCAGGAGCTATGCTGAAAACAACACTGACAACCCCTGCTGGCTCACCATCAAACAATGTCCAAAAGATGGTTCCACAATGACTGAAAACAAGGATTTTCCCATGCTTTGAGTTTCACTTCCCTCAGCGTAGCAGTTTCTTAGGCAGTCTTAAATTGTTCCAGATTTTCAGCAAGCAAATATTAAAAAACAAGCAAACAAAACTCCGCCTAATTTTCATCCTCGTATTAGCAAAGTCATTGGACGACTTGGCTTTGTGTACAGTCTTTCAGCTGAGACATCACTGTTCCCTGATGATTACTGCCATTCACCAGCCTTGGGCTTGTGACGCTTAGGATCAGAGCTGGTTTGGTCCTTTCCTGACACAGGCGTGCTCTGGATCTGCACTAATTTGAGGTCACAGACTGGGTACTGAAACAGTGAAGGACATCTTTCAGTGTCACTGTCTGCTCTGGAAGGATCCCCCAGCAATTTCTTTACCTCAGAAGCCCATATGAGTTAGAAAAATCTGAGTCTCAATATATTAATATAGTAGTTTCAACACGCTTAGAAACAGTCTCAGGCATAGGAGCTCATAGGAGACAAAGCCAATTTCTTTACTACTAGATTCTCTTAATCTCTAAAATGTGGGTGGTGACTGTGCCCCAGTACTCTGCTCTCATGTGACCTCACCTGGAGTACTTCATCCAGCTCTGGGGTCCCCAGCACAGAAAGAACAGACACCTCTTGCACTAAGTCCAGAGGAAGCCACCAAGCAGATGAGAAGGATAGAGCACCTCTGCTTTGAGGAGAGGTTGAGAGAATTTCAGTTGTTCAGCCTGGAAAAGAGAAGGGTTTGGGGTAAACTAACTGCAACCTTCCAGTATCTGAAGGAACCTGCAAGAAAGATGAAGAGAGACAAGAGCACAGAGTTACATGACAAGCGGAAATGGCTTCAAAACGGTCAGAGAGTAGATTCAGATTAGATATTAGGAAGAAATTCTTTACTGTGTGGGTGGTGAAGCACTGGAACAGGTTGTTCAAAGAAATGGTGGACATCCCATCCCTGAAAGTTTTCCAGGCTGGGCTGGATGGAGCTCTGAGCAACCTGGTCTAGTGGAAGGTGTCGCTGCCCATGGCAGGGGGGTTGGCACTGAATGATCTTTAAGGTCCCTTCAAACCCAAGCTGTTCTATGATTCTGTGACTCTATGGGACTGGTCATTGGACCTTACCTCCAAACCATATCTGTGAGCTGTCTGAGAAGTTTGCAGACACCACAGTGATGCCACAGACAGTGTGAACAGTGTAGTGGTAAGAATAACCAAACCCCAATGTGAAAGATCATCTCTTGGCACTGTTTAGTCTATTGCTATGAATTTAGCCCACATCATACACCCCCCTCATATCATTACCTCCACAAAGATAAAATTAATCTTTTTGATCTGAAGTCAAGAAACAAGAGCTGGTTTAGTTCCTCCCTTTGTTGAAATTTAAATAAGATTTCTTCTACTCTGTTTACAATAAGCTAGTCATTACAGTTCAGAGCAGAATTTTCCTTGTCGGAAATGCCCACAGATTTCAAGAGGTATGAACTCATCTACTGCTAAACAGCAGTTTATGACCGGGCTTGGTAAAAAACAAGCTTAAATTATAAGTGTTAAGGTTACAGAAAGTTGACGGACAGAAAGGTTCTGAGGAACAGGATGGTCTTCAGCTAGCTAATAAAGGGTTTGTTTCAGTTATCTAGGTGTAGCACATAGGAAATGTTTTGCAATCCAAAATATCCTTGTGGAAGGTATGACAGGGCCTCTAGGGGACCTGAACTGGTCTACAGTAGCAGGCAGTGGGTGACAGCAAATATCCTAAATGATAGATATCTATGTTTAAGCATCTGTATCTCTTTCACAGTGTCCTTTAACTCCACAGTATGAAGAAGATAACAATAAAATCAAGCCTCCAATAGTTAAAATCTGTAAACTTCAAAATGGAAATAAACACTCATATCATGGCTGAGACGCATAAACGATATTTAGCAAAAGACTGCTTAAATTCTCCCCTCACCTCTACTTCTTACAAGGCAAAGAGCCTTTCCTAAAGCAGGGTAATTTGCTGTTGTCTAACATCATGGAAAAATCATTGCATGGAATTCCAAAATCACTACTAATGTTAAATCAGATTAAATTATTAGTCCTGCCCTCAGATTGCACTTCTGCTCGCTCTGAGGCAATTTCCATTTCTTTTGTGTATTTATAACAACTGATTAATTAAACATCTCTAAAAACATAGTTAAGCAATCCGTCCTGTACTTAAGCAACCATTCCAATACTATTAATGGTATGCATGTACATAGTTCATTTACCCACTCTGTCTTCCTAGTTCTCCTCTTCTACCAAAAGGTCTTCATAAATACAGCTTTTGATCTCTAAAACAACCCAATCTTTTCAAGAAAGAGCTCATTAGTCACAAATGTAGAAAAAGTAACAAAAGCCCAATTCCATAAAGGTTAAAGCTCTTCCAGTTCAACTCTTCTTTTTTTAAATTCTTTTAATTAAGAAGCTCTTCTGATTCATCCATCAAATAAGCTTTTATCTTACAGTCCATAATGAATAAAGACATTACCTGGCAATTCCTTAACACAGCAGTCCATTTAAGCACGAATAAAAAATCCAGAGTGGCATAAACTGTGTTTTACTTAGACCTCTATCTTAGAAAACTTACTGAATATTAGTTTGTGTTGGTGTTATTTGGAACTTTTTTTTTTTAATTTTTTTAATGAGGTTCTGGGTTTATCCTAATATAGGTAAAGGAAATACCTGAAATCTCAGCAGCATATTTGGGTTAGAAAGATTCCTGTGCATATTCCTGTATGTATTTGCCTATAAGTGACTTACAGGATAACCATTACAGACCCCCACAAGGGCATCCAAGTGGTCAGGGGTCATCACAATATCGATTGAGGCTGTGGTTCAGGTGGACAGAGTATTGCTATGTCCTGCACCCTTTTAGCATCCTCATCATGAGACCTTGTGGAAAGAGGCAGGACAATTAGTGCTTGACTACCCATATAGATCCCTCTGACAGTATCAGGGGCAATATTTCTCCCTGAAGCCAACTCTTGATGCATTTGGCAGCACTTCAGTTGTAGAAACGTCTTTAGGATCAGGACTGTGAAACTTGATCTGTTATATTCCCAGTGTGCCAGCAGCTGCTCATCCCACCACACCATCCGTGATGTGATAGCAGCCACTTAGGGTCTGGGATGCCAGAAAAAAGAGTGCTTGGTCCTCTTCCCTGGTTGAGAAGCCAACAGTTTCCACCCAGTACACATAGCAGCTGTGAAACTAAAGCTTATCTCTTTGGTCACGTCTTTTGATGCAGTTTTTACCTGATACTCTCCTGCTCAGAACTGGATGCTGATTTTCGTGATGTGGCTCGAGATGGAAGGCTGACAAGGCACAGAAGTTTGACTACTAGTCCTGCTAAAGACTTGTTTTAATCACTATTTATTTCAATGTCTCTGTAAGTGGGACAGGAGATATTCAGTAAGATACCAAGTTTATAATAGTTGCACAACAAAAAAGCAGAGTGAAGTGATAAGCTAGCTAACAAAACATAACCTCTGTCTTCCTTTGTCACTGGGAAATGTTATGTGCTTAATATAATGTTTTACAATTGTCTCTTAATTCATTATTAAAAAGGAGTTTTCCTTTCTAACAGAAGTCAGGGAAGAAAGAAAACACTATAAATCAGAAACCATTTATTCCATTCATTGATTACTGGTGGCTCTAGATATGTTTGCAATGGTTTAGATTGCTTTCATATTTTAGTGGCAATGCAGATGTACCTGAACTAATGACACATGTCACTCTGGAATGATTGATCTGTGGTAGTAGGGAAGAAAAAAAACCACAATAATAAGGTTGATGTGGGATTCAATTGACCAAAGATATATGAACCTTATAGATAACAAGATCTAATTGAGTCCTGGGTTCTCCTTTATAGTCAAGAAAAACACATATGATTGGTGCAGTCAATCTCATGCTAAAGTAGACTTCCACAATAAATAAGATGAATTGTGGCCTTGAAATACTTATTACTCTTCCTTGGCTTTAAAGGAAGCCTGAATTACCTAGCTCTAGTCCCAGCAATGCCTTGTAGACACAGAAAGATGAATAAGTTAAACCCACTCCAGTGATCTGGATATAATACTGTAAAAAAGGCGTTTCATGAATTATTAATATCTACCTATAATTATAGGGAGTCAGCAAACTGTTTTATCTTGGCATAAACACCATTCATACACATTGACTAATTTTAAAAATATGTGATCATGTGATCAGACCTCATTCAGATTAAATTTATATTTCCCCATGACACGGTAGCATTAAGAACAGAGGTTCATGCACACAAAACAATTATTCAGGTGGCACATTAAACATTGCTGGTCTGGGACTTTACCAGTAGTTATGAAATGGATCATGGGAGGAGAACATGCTCTCTTGCAAGGAATGGCAGTCATCACAACAAACCTTTGCAATGAATTTTAGACATCTAGAACCTTACCAGTGCTGACTGTGCCAGGCTATCTTCATGTGGATAAAGAATAACTTTAAAGGGTTGAGTTATCTAAACCATTTCAGAGATCTATCATGGCTGAGGAGCAAGAACACAGCTTTGGGCCATCATTCCTATTAAGCAGCAACTGTCAGGAATTTAAAAGTCCTACATGCCCATTTCTTCTACATTGTAGTTCTCTAAGATGACGCCCCATAGCAGTGTTATCTGTACATTTTTAAGCAGCTTCTTCTTTTGCCTCAAAAACTCCCCAAAAGTGTAAAAGAGAAGCAAGATAGAAAACTTTCCTATTCTTTTATAGAAAAAAGCCCATACAAACAAACAAACAAACCCAAACAAACCCAACAGAAAATAAAACCAGAATTTAAAGGAATTTAATGATTCTCACAGTGTCTGCCAATCTTTCTTCCTTGGAAACTTCTTTATGTATTGATTATTTTTGGCTAATCCCTTAAAGATAACTGAAAATATATCTGACCGTGAATTCCCTTTAAACGTTAAGATGGAGGTATTAAATATGATGTCTGTCTAAATCACTGCCTTAACTGTTTGCAAGGTTTTGCTTATATGAACTTGTTTGCCAGAAAACAAACAAGGAAGAAAACAAAAAAGAAAAAAAAAGAAAATGTGAGTACTATTAACAATTTATTTTTTCAAAAGTAATAAATCCTCACCAGGGGCAGTGCAGAAGAGTCACTTTACACAGCCATTGCTAATACTGTTAGGTGTATTTAGTTCAATCAAAAATTATCGTGTTTTACAGTCAGAGATTTGAATTGCTTTGATTAGAGGTGTGACATATTCAAGATGAAATTGTGGAAGCTTGAGGCTTGAACACTTAATGTTTTCAATGTATATTCTGAATGTATTTCCATGCAGTGTGCGTCTTTTCCAGTAAAAAGAAAGGTCTGGGTTGCTTTTTATTTTTCTGTCTGGCACTCTGGGCACAAAAATTAGACATGTGCAAGAACCTGCTGATTTGAGGTGGGAAATTTTACAGAAACACAGAATGTTAAAGAAAAAAATGAAATTATGCTAAGAAAAAAAATTCCACCCTGCAGAAGTTCATGTAAACATCCATAAGCTGCAGTTAAGTTACTGTACACCACTGGGAAATTGTATTGACTTCATAAATAAGAATGAAGAGTAGATAAGAGCCCTTGATTTCTCTAAATGATAAAAGGTATATAACAGATATTATGGTATTTGACATTGAGAGATTAATTTCTTTCTTCAGAAAGGTAAGGAAAGAAGACCCACTCAGAGTCATATTCTGTGATAAAACAGGAGCAAATCCAAGATTTCACTCTGACTGTACTGGTAAATTACCATTTATGAAATGTCTTTCAGCTGCAAATAGAAATCCTGGTGTTGTAACTGCCAGTCCAATAAGAAAACCGCTTTAACAAAATCTATAAAGGATTTGTAATTCTCATGGTGTAAATCCACCAGTTTATATACATGTGTTTTTGTTTGGGTTTTTTTTGGTTTTTATTTATAAATTAATTCTTGAAAAGCAGAAAACTTTTTAATAAAAATGCCATTTGTATTATGGGGAAAAGAGGGGGATTTCAAAATCTTGACAGCTCTAATGGATTTTATCACAAACAAATAATCAAACAAATAAACTTCCCCTGAATCTTTCTCTAGGTATCTAAACAGGAACTACATTATTGGGATTTAAATTGCATTCAGTGAAGAATAATAATATTGCTCATTACATGTAGCTTCAGGTATTCTCTATAGGAAAGAGTTAATTAAAAGATTTTGGAGGTTTTTTGGGTATTATCAGGCTAAAGAAATTGTTCTGTAGTACTGGGCTTTTTGGCCATTTACAGTTATACTCATTCAGCTTTTATCTGAAAATGGAATGTTCTTTCAGAGTTCATTTGAAAACCAAAGGATTACATAAAAAGAATTTTTCTATTTTTGTATTATAATGATTTTAGTCCAAGAATCCCCTGGCAGCTTAAAAAATTAATTGAATAAGCCTGTCTGTCATATAGGCAAGGGTTCTGCCTTATAAATGAGTAAACTGAAGCAGACAGACTGAGTGGCAGAGGCAGACGCTGAGGTCTGAGCTCCAGACTGTCTTCAGCTAGAGCAGCATTGAGGCATGCTTATCATTTTAAGCACGTAATTAAGTGTTATTACAGTTAATTCAGTTGCTTATGTTCTGATTGCACTGGGAATTCATGCAAATGTTGCTGAACTGCTGTCCCGGTTTGAAGTAAGGAAGGTGGTACATAGATTGAGGGAGAACATGGTAGGTTCAGACCTCAGCTAACCTGGCACGCTGTGGACTGCAGTAACCAAGAGATTTCATTTCACCTTCTCCAAAGGTATAGCCACGGATGCACACAGAAAATAACCTCAGCCTTTTGAGTTGAAGGTCCAAATTCACGAAAAAGTCTGTAAATTTTATAGAGGTCAAGGGGCCTTAGAGCTAAGAAAGCGGGGCCAATTAAATTACTAGATGAAAATATAAAGATCATGATATGCATATAGACCACTAAGGTAAAGATCCCAGTTCTCTCTCTAAGGAGTGTGAAGGTTTGAAGGTTTTCTACGTACCTTCTAAATTACTGACACGCTTCCAGATAGTCCTCAAATTATGTTATAACTTAGATGCAAATGACCGTACTTAGACTAGACTAGACTAGCCTAGAACAATAGAATATTTTACTTGGAAGGGACCTGCAATGATCATCTAGAATCGTAGAAGAGTTTAGGTTGGAAAAGACGCTTAAGATCATTCCGTCCAACTGTAAATCTAAGAAGAAGTCCAGTACTAAACCATGTTCCTAAGCACCACATCTACTCATCTTTTAAATAGGATTTTGTGATTCTGTGATCTCCAGGGATGGTGATCAGCCACTCCCCTGGGCAGCTCTTCCAGTGCTTAACAATCCTTTCAATTTCACTCCTGCCCAACCTGGTGTTGTCTTCAAAGTTCCTGAGTGTGCCCTCAATCCCCTCATCCAGATCACTGATGAGGATATTAGAGAGAACTGTCCCCAAAAATGAGTCCTGGGGAACACCACTTACGACTGGCCACCAACTCAGCGTAATCTGTGATTCACCAGCGCTCTCTGGGCCTGGCCATCCAGGCAGTTCTTTTACCCAGGAAAGAATACACTCTAATCCAACTGCAGCTGCGTATTTAAATTACCTGGTCATGAAAGAACCAGAATGATGCTGGTCTTCATCGTCTTTTTCATTTCTTTTTTAAAATTTTTCTTTTTCTCTCCACAAATTTTTGAAATTTGAGACCATGTCTTTTGTGACAAAGTATCACTTGTGCCTACATCTTAAACTATTTTTTGCACATTTAGTTACAGAATTCTATACCTGGCAAATCTGAATAAATTTGCTTATGCTTGTATTGATAAAGGAGGTAAAGGAAGAAAGGGAGAGATTTCAGCATGTGATCAAAATGTCATCTTCACAGACACACCACATCATACTATTTATGGTTATATTCAAAGGTCCCTACAAACTGCTATTTCTTTACTTCTGTGTTAGCAAATAAAAGCAGTCTGTGGCACAGAGGGCAAATGCTGTGGCACAGTATTTATTCCCAGAGGGAAACTAATTCTACCTAAAGCACATGGTCTTGTCCTTGCACCTTCATAGCAATCATGCAGCTTGTGCAGGTTTGTGTTGTGTTGGCTTGTGCTGCCCTGGGAAGAAGGTCAGGGCATTGGGAGAGCAGGTTTGTTGTCACAGGCCAAAGCTGTGCCAGGGGACATGCTGGATGTTCATCTACATAACCCACTTCCATCAGATTTTCTTTTAGAGACATGTCTTTTTCCTTTCTTCATTCCTGCAGCTGAATTTTGTGAGTGGAGCAAAATTCAATTAATGCACAGGTAAAAGACAATACATAAATGCTTACAATACTAAGTAGTGATCGGAAGAGTGAAAGAAGAAAAAAAGAGAGAGGAGGTACATCACCAGCCAGCTTGTGTGTGTTAAATATAAATTATCTGTGTCAGGGAAATTGAGAAGACGAAAACAGAGTGGGTGTCCACTTAATGGTGTCTAGGGATATTCCAGATGCAGAAAATTGAGTTATTGCATCCAAAACTACAGAGACAATGAGATAAATAACAGGAACTGATAGAAGAGTTTAGTTTGTACATGTTTATCAGACAGCCTCAGATTTCAGGTGATTTTTGAGAAAATTATGCAGGATATGTTTTCCTGACTTCATTAAAGATGCAGAGATGCCTTTAAGTTCCATTTCTGAAATTACATTTACTGTTTTGCCAATTAAGTCATCTAGTTTAGTTTCCTGTGATATTTTTTAGAAAACTGTCTTTTAAACATATGACTCACTGGACAAGTTAAATGCTTTTTACTGTAACAACAGCCATAGTCTAAATGCTTTGTCTGGAATCCCATCAATACTGTACATTTGGCCAGCAAATGATTATTGTTGCATTAAATTACATTTCTGTTTTCCTGGGCTGCCTCTTCCCAGGAAGAGGCATGACACTTCAATTCATTAAGCAGATGGAGATGGAACTTGTGACTGAAATGTTTTGTTCAATAAGATGTAAGTTCATTCTCTGCAAACCAGTGTAATCCAGCTTGCTTAGAGGAGGGTGGTTTCACTTCAGCACCTTTCCTAATAACTGCTTGAATGCTCCCTTAGAGAAATCCATTTCTGGCAAATCATGCACCGTTGATTAAATACCTTTATTTAACGCCACCTTTCCCTTGGTAGATGCAAAGAAGCTGAAACTGGAAAGTTGATGATTATGATGATATTGGACAATTAATTATGCATTGTAATAACCTTTGACCCAAGCAAAGACTTCCTTTTTCATTTAATCAGCTGAAATGAAAAGTGATCAAATAATTACATGTTCTTGTCTTCCAATCAAGCTGTAGGTAGAGATGTTCAGAGGAAATCAAGCAGAATCTTAAAGCAAGTAACAAAAATAATGAAGAAAATGCAGAAGAAGAAATAAACCTATTGAAATTAATAACTAAACTATTTTTTTACTTACTTCAGCATCATCTGAACAAATGGAGCCTTCCTGAGATGGGTTCTGTACTCAGCTTCATGTCTGTGTCACTAGGACACGAGGAGTTGTTCCTGACCTCTGTGTTCATACCTGGGTCAATACCATCCATCATTTGTGAATATTTCTGGATCCAATTCCTCAGAGGCTGTTTCTTTTGTCATTATTTCACACAGGGGGAGGGAAGTATCTTATGAAAGCATCTGTGCACAGGTGAAAAAAGGGGTAAAAATGGGGTAAAAAAATCAAAAATGCAGCGTAATACATTAAATAGCGCATAAGAAGAAGG
This sequence comes from Rhagologus leucostigma, assembly GCA_013397725.1. Lineage (NCBI taxonomy): Eukaryota > Metazoa > Chordata > Aves > Passeriformes > Rhagologus > Rhagologus leucostigma. The sequence goes on along the minus strand of VZTD01004180.1, from coordinate 32,773 downwards.
CTTCTATATTGTCAGATACCTCAGTCTTTAGAAAGTGATTATCTTCTGAGAAATAACAGTATCAGCTCTAGACTTCAGTAGTTTTTGGATCCTGGGAAGTGCTTTTTATCTTACTCTTCATGAGTAAAACTATTGAATTTAATAAAATTCCAAAATTGAGATGAGGATTCTGTGTGGTTTTGGGGGGGGTTGTTGCATTTTTGTTGTGTATAGTCCATAATAGTGAGTCAGCCCTTCTCTGCGTAAACCAGTTCTCTCAGGCTGAGACTCTTGATCGGTATGAACAGGTTTATTTAGCAGTGCAGTGGGTATAACATAGACTGGCATTCTTGGGTCACCAGTCTCTCTTCTCGCAGCTCTGGGGGAGCTCTGCTCATCTCTTTAGCTGGAAAGTGAAGACTTGACTACTCATCCCCTTAAGTGCTCTTCCAGTTGTCATCTGAGCTGTTGCTACAGGTGCCTGTGCTTCACTTACCACAGCAGTGCAGGTATCTTGATGTGCCGGTTTGGCCAAATCTAGTAATTTAGCCCCTGAGAGAAAACCAGGTTGCAACCACCCTTCCCCCCACAGGGTTCGGGAAAAAAAGGAAATTTTTCCTCAAAGGAAAGTGAAAGAGATAAAAAACTATTTATTTTAACAAACACACAGGAAAAGGATAATGATGCTAAATAATGGATTAAAACCCCCGCTATAGACAGAAACCTGGGAAGATTTCAGAGTCCTTCTGTAGGTGTGGTCTCTCTCCTCCTCGGAGCTGGTCGGTGAGGGCGTGTGCCCACCCCCAGGCCTCAGGGAGAAAATTCTCCTGATGTGTTCTGATGTTGTTGAAACAGTTCAGAAGAGAAGAAGGGAAAAAAACCAAAGTCCCAGGAAACAAAATTCAGCTCTCTGTCTCACGCCAAGAGGGAAAAAGAAAACCAGCTGGCTGAAGAAAAAGCAAGCAGGGTGCTCCCTTCATGCCTTCCACAGTCAGAAAAAACACTGAGGAGTGCAATCTCTGTGTCCTTGAGAAGCTGCTTTGGAAAGTTCATCTGGGTTTTTTTTTTCAAGCTCAGTTTAAAGGCACAGAAAAGGCACAATATTACTTTTTGGGCATAGACCATGATAGGGGATACACGATAGAGTCACCCCAAGACACTTGACCAGAGATGTTGAAATTAAGTAAATAATGCTGGCAAGTCATTCACCAGCCAGTGTGGCCTGTCTTCTCTGCTGTGAAAAGTTGCACTTCTGTGTGTTCTGATTCAGCTAGCTGTGTCTACAAAGTGAAAAAATTCAGAGCAGAGAATAATAAACATAAATCAGCCTATTTGTTTAATAAGTTATTGAACCAGAAATGGGTATCGTTTAAAAATATTAAAGCAGTATAGGAAGAACTCCTAGATTTTTACTCTTAAATTTGTTAAAATTTGCTAAAAGAGATGTCTTTTGTAATTGGGTGAAGGAACTTGGCTATCTTCATTTCTGAGCACTTCAAGTGTGCATCTTTATTGTATGCAGTACGTATACAAGAATGCAATGCTATTGAAATGCCTCTTCAAATCAGTGAGTGATCATTAATATTCCTAGTATTAACACTCCTTTCTAAAGCTAAAAGTTTTCTCTGATGTTAACTAAGCTTCAGAAAGTGTGTTTTGTTTATTTTGAACACTGAAATAATAGTAACTGCATTATATTCAACATGTAACGCAGTATTTACTTGACTTCATATAAATTTATTTCTTCCTTTAATAAAATCCTCCTGCAGATATGAAAATTTTTCTTATTCTCTCTAGGAGTACTGGCAGGATATGCAATATATAGTGCAGGGGTGGAATGGAGCACATTGTTCTCTCATGAATAGCACTTTTGATCACATCATTAAGTACGCAGTCCCGCCATACAGATGAGCACGGTGCTTGTGACTGAGAGATGTGGATATTAATGAGCATCTTTTCTTGCATCTGACTTTGACTGAACTTTTCATCACCTTTCCTGTTTGGAGACCTTTGCATCAATTCCAGTTAAATCCTTGCCGAACTCATTTAATTTCTTTTACATGACTGACCTTTCTCACACATGACTGGCTGTCTCCAGCTGAAGAGACTGGTAGCTCTGGGTTTCTGAATCTTGAGGCATTTAATTGCATCGAGGGGCATTTTTCTGTAGGATAGGAAAGAATGCCCAATTACTTAACTTATTACATGCTTTAAAATTGATCTTGAGAGGTCAGACACAGACTGTCTAAAGCTCTTGGGGTTTTTTTTGCTGTGGTTTGGGTAATTTTTTATGGTGGCGAGGAGGTGTTTGCATTTCTCCCTCCCACACCTTAATAATAAAAATATCTATAAGCAATTACTAATTCAATCAGTATTTAGCTTAGATGCCCAGAACACCTTTTCATCTTCAGGAGGTACAAAGGAATACACCTTCATCAACAGTTAGTAACCCTTACTTACACCACCTGGTCTTATATTCACTGGCTTCTCTAAATCAGTGTACACTGTTCCCCTCTAAAATCAGATAGATTTTCTGGTGAAGAATGAATGAAATTGTGTTAACAGTTGAACTATTCTTTTCATTGCAGAAATTCTATATTGACCATACATTCTATTATTTCTGAAAAAATATAATTTGTATGATCTAGTCTAAAATCAAGGAAATTATTTTAGGAATATTGATGTGTCCAATATACTCAAACTCCAGGTTTTGGGGTGGAGTGTTTTGTGGTTTTGTTGTTGTTTATTTGTTAGTTGTTGTTTTTTAGTTTTGGTTTGGTTTGGGTTTTTCTGTATTTTGGGGTGGGGTTTTGTTTGTTTTGGTTTTTTGTTTCTTTTTCACTTTAGATTTACATTAGGACATGATTTACATTCATCTGACATAAGATAACATTTCCAGAATTTAAACATCTAGTCTAAGCTAGTCTTCACAGTCCCTCTAATGCTTGTGCGGAGAAACAGGCCCCTCTTGAGGGTAATTTGTCCTAATTATCTTGTATATCATAAGTTTTGATTAGTAGCTCCTGATAGTAACAGTTCCTCTTCAAAGCAGCCTGAATGAGTATCTTAAACTGGATGCCTAAATTCCAATAATTAAGGCTGAGCAATGCAGGCTCCACCCAACGGGCTGTGAGTTACAGATTCTCTTTCAGTCCAGTACTGTACCGTACAGGTTTTTCAATATCTGAGACACATTAACCAGGTAAAGTTTCTTCAGGGGCCTCTCCTCAGTGTCTTTCATGCTACTGATCAACCTGGTAACTTCGTAAGCTTCAAAAGATATCACCACACTGTAAATAAATCAGGCTCTACACTAATTTCCTGTGTGAGTTATTACTGAAAACTAAAGATGAGGACGGTTTTTAACTGCTGTCAAAGAAAATTCTGTCACAATAACTGATTAAGCACACCTCAACATCAGATTTATTTTTTTGTTCTGTTTGCATTAGTGTAAACGAAATAAAAATGCAAAGATCCGTAGAAGACATTTTTGTGTAATCTCAGTGTGATACTAGAGATAATTCCTTTTTATTTTCCACAGCTTCAAGGCAACAGGAATGAAAACCAGTGAAATTCAGCTGGATGACTTTAGTCAAATAATCGTCAAAATAGTTCAACTGGAAGAGCAGTTATTGGAAAATATCCAGGTGAGTAAATTCTCCAGCTATGCCTTAACTTCTGTAGCACTTTTTAAAAAAATCAAACACATTCAAAAATTGGCTAAATTCTTGTCTCCAGCTAATGGATGTTTTGTCACTCTCCATGTCACAAGCAAAATTAAAGCCTTCTTCATCTATGAAGCCATCATTGAAGAAAATACTGTAAGGTGTATTTTTGTTTTAAGAAAATAATAAAATGTTGCATGTGACCTGAAGAAGACATTAAGGTTTAGACATTTTATCTGTCAGACATAAGTCAAAGAGATACAACCTGATATTTTAATGAAACTATTTTATCTATATTTTCAATGAGAAAAAAGACTTATTCAGTATTTTCTTAAAATAACTCATAAAACCACAATGTATTTACATTTGTATTTTTTTATTTTTACAGTGGGATGGTTAAGCTGTTAACAAAATGGCCTGTAAAAATTGAACATCAATTTAATTGTTACAAAGAGAAACAGAGAATTTTTGGTTCACAAATTATTTGAAATCTTTCTGCAATCTTAACATGGAGCTGCTGAATTTCTTTTAGTGCTTGATATAGTGGGATTATACTGTGATACAAATGACAAAAACTGCACAAGAAGGTGGAACACTGGTGGTCTTTAGAGAAAATCACATTATTTTTGTAGAAATGGGGACTATTTTCAGAGCATCACAGAACAACTGGGGTTGGAAGGGACCTGTGGGACCATCTAGACACACTGCCAAAGCAGGTCCACCCAGAGCAGGTTGCACAGGGTCACATCCAGGGGGGTTTTCAATATCCCCGGAGAAGGAGACTTCACAGCCTCTCTGTGGCAGTACCTGTAGCAGTGCTCTGCCAGCCTCACAGTAAAAAAGATTTTCCCCATATCCAGATGGAGCTTCCTGTGCTTCAGTTTGTGCCCATCACCCTTTTTCCTGTCACTGGGTACTGCAGAGAAGAGTCTGACCTATGGAAAAGTTCAGTTTGCACATGACAGTTAACAACTCTCTTTAATGCCACAGTTGGCATCATGGAGCTCCTGGGGAACATATTCTTTTCTTCATGAGGGTCTTGCTTTAAAAGTCACAAAGTTCTATGGTGTTTGTTATACTAAACTCAGTTTCTAACACTGACCTTTTTCTCCTGCAGGTATTATGTGTGGCACTGTGATTCCTTGACATGGAAAACTTCCCACGCCACCATAAACAGGGCAAATGTCTGAAGAACTGTCATTTCTGGGCACAAAGCCAGGGTCAGATGTTTCTTTGTTACAGATGCACCACGACTCTGAATCCAGTGGTTTATCTACCTTCAAGGGGTTTGGCATTTCTTTTTCTATCATAATAACCTTAAAAGTAAATGCAACAGGAAGAAAGGACCTTGAAGCTGAGGTTTTGTAAAAGTCTGATATATTTCTAAGAGTTAATACATCTGGAAACAACTCACTGCCTTTCCTGGGACAGAAAGTGAGAGGAGAACTGGTCAGACACTGGAAAAGTTACTGCCAAAGGCAATTAATAAAAATCCCCTATCATTTAACTCGTTAGTATTTTTGTGGGCTTTTTTTTGTTGTTTGTTTGGTTGGTTTGGAGTTTGTTTATTTATTTATTTATCTAAAATCTAGCTGCTTTTTTTGTCTCTTGGCATGATCTAGTCATTTTGCAAAATATTGTGACCATTAATTTTTCAAGATGTCACCTTCCCATAGAGAATCCTTAGGAGACCTAATGATATTAATTGTGCATGTACGTCTTCAGTCAATGTGATTATTGCTAAAGGACAAACGCAGGAACAGGTTTACCAAAGCTACTTTAGAATATCCATCTCTGGAGATGTCTCAAACACTACTGGACATGACCTGGGCAGCCAGATCTGCTGTGGAATTTATCTGCTCTGAGTGGAGACTCAAACCAGGTGACATCCTGAAGGACCCTTCCACCCTAAATTATCCTGTAATTATGGGGTTTTCTTGTGGGACAGTGAATTACTCACAAAAGTAAAGATAAGACTAAGAATATCCAAATCATCAGGACCAGGCTCCAAGGAAGAAGATGGGATTAAATCCTTTCAAACTCTTAGTCTTAGGCTTTAAATAAGTACTTGTGCAAGAGTTCAGTTTCATCATTGATAATAGAAAATGCTCTACATTTCCCACCTTCTCCAATTTTAAACTGTTTTATGGCCAGGAGAGTGTAAAGCAACTTAGAAGAGCTTTACATTAAAAATTTCCTGATGTTCAGGACTGCTTAATTTTTCAGGATTTGCTGATATTTAGGATTTGTTTCCTATTCCTGGGCGACTGATTTACTACTCTAGTGTAAAAGAATGTTATATTTACCTCTCTTGGAAAGTACCACCTGTCAGGGAGAGACATGAAGCTCTCAATTCGCAGTGAACAGACATGTAGCTCTCCTGAATTAACTGTTTGGTGAGATTCTTTCCTGTCTGCCAAATCATTCCTGTTCCCTGTCACAAAGTAAAACTTTCAATTATATGCAAATTTTCACTTAGCTTCACAGTTCAGAATTAGCTATCATCATTTGTAATGATAAATGAGTATTTGGCATTATTGAGTGCGTAGTTCTTGACTGCATGTGCCTAAATCAGCTGCTCTGTATCATATTCCTGAGGCCAAGAAATTTTTATTTATTTCTTAAGAATAACAACCTCTAAAATAAGAAAGCTCAAGGAATATGACTGTAGTTCACTACTAAGGTGAGTTATTAGCAGAGAGAAGGAAACAAATATTTAGACCATTTTTCTACAAATCGCTTTAGTCAAGAATAGATAATTTCTAGTAGTTCCTTTCCACTATGACATAGTTGGTTCAGGTTTAACTGACACTACTCTGGAAGCTGGCAATGCCAAAATGAAAATATTCATCTGCTGTCTTCTGGGACAACACATGGTTATGTGGGCTTGTATTATCAAATGTCTACACTGAATGTCTACAAACAAACCTCAAGATTTTATTTGTTACATGGGCTTTGTAAAGACAGGGAAACAAAGAGACACAGCTTTCTACCAGTGCTCTGTGACTGTTTTGCTACCCAGCAAGGAAATATCTCCACGAACAAGGTACACTGTGACTTTCCCTCCCAAGGCTTTTCCTTTAGTTAATTCCTACAGACACTGGCTCAGTGTTGTAGTGGAAGTGCAGATGGTAAATTCACACCTGTCCAATCTTTTGCACCTTGTCAGAACCTGCCAGGGCCTGGATTCTCTGGGAGCGACGGTATTATTAAACATCTTCTGGCAGAAGCTTCAGAAGTCAACACTCAGCTCAGATATGCCATGAAGAGTTGTAAGATGCTTTTTGAGAACACAAAAAAAAAAGTAACAGTTCTCTGCTGTGATACAGATCTAAGGAAGGACAAAGGAGCCCAAGAGAAATCTTTTATTTTTGGAAACACTGTCTGGTAATATAGCCTTCTATGGGAAGAAATCCCATACCTAACCCACCCTTTCCAAAAGAACGAGTGAAAAAATTTCACTGATCAAGATTCTTAGGATGATGTAAGCCTTGAAATTTGTTAATTTTGATTAAGCCTCCACAAATCGAAAGCTCAGCTAATTTATTTCAAGAGAATTGTCCCTATGCCTTCAATATCACAGTCACACAGTCTTAATTTAATTAGTTGGGAATCTGGAATCGCCATGTTAACGTCACAAGGATTATTTTGGCTTTATAAAATTATCCAGAAAATCAAAATGAGATTAAGTATGTCACCCACACACATAATCAGTGCTGCACAGATTATGAAGGGAGCAAACACCTTTCCTACCCAACAGCTTCACTCACCAAAAACATTCCTGGAAGAAATTTGGTGTTAAATCAGAGGACCATCATTTCCTATGTGAGATTTTAATAGCACTGAAGAGAATGGCAGCAACAGAAATAAGTGAAAAGACTTGCGCCTTTACGGTTTCCCACTTTCTCCCCTACTTCTGGCTAATGAGAGTGGAAACTATACAGCAGTTCTGAAGAACTGCCCAGCAATAGAAACTGCTTTTGCTGGTCTCAGGAGCCAAGGAGATTGCTATTGTGTTTTATGCACTTTATTACTTTAGAGATTTTATTTTGGCCTGTTAAAGGCCTTGGCAAATCTTTAGTGACCAAAAACCTTCCTTACCAGGGGTGTGCATCAACTTCAGGATAATTTCACATATTCTGTTAATAGCCACAGAATCTAAAGATTTAAGACTGTAGGACAAAACTCCATGCTCTTTGGCATGATGGGTTGGTTTTTCAAGCTGATGAGATGTGAAGCCTCAAAATGCATGTCTTCCTCTCCAGTCTTCAGGGAGAGAAGGAATTGTCTAAGGGCTTTGCAGGAGTTCATAGAAGCATAGAATAGTTTGGGTTGAAAGGGATCCTAAAGATTGACTAGTTCCAACCCTCACCCCATGAGCAGGGACACATTTCACTAGACCGGGCTGCTCAGAGCCCTATCCAACCCGGCCTTGAACAATTCCAGGGATGAAGCATTCACAACTTCACCGGGAAACCCGTTCCAGTGACCAACCACCCTCACAGCAAAGAATTTCTTCCTAATTTGCTTCAAAAACATCAGCTGGTGTCAACCAAACTTTGACACAATAAAACATACTGTAGGATTCCCCATATATCTACTAACAGAGAGGTCTCTAGGAAATAATACAGTCCTTAGCGTGTTGAGACAGTGGGTGTAATTTATCTTACAATAAGGGGCTCTATTGTTTCTATCCTCTACCTCCTCCCTCCTTTGCCACTCTCCTCTGCACCAAGAGCACTAAGTTTAGTCATCCTGCTTCTTTCAGCCACACTAGAAAGCTGATAGTCCAACTATTTTCTGCTCTGAACCCTGTAAACCCATGGTGCTTCTAAGGGGAACGTCTCTGTTCTGTGGAGGGGAGCAGCACTGTGGTACGAGCAGGACTCAGAGCTGCATGCTGACATGAAGGTGATAGAGGTGGGAAGTAATGAGATCCTGAGGGATGAAACATGAAGAACAGGAGCTCAGTCTTTCTTGCAGGACTGTCTCTCTCTCCTTTCACCCTGTCAGCATTCTTGTTTCTTTGGATCACTGGCTTCAGTTTCTGGGATGATCTTTCTCTGAATAAATCCATCATCCCACTATTTTTTCTTCTGCATAAAACAAATAAAATTAAAGAGAAGTGCTTTGAAGAAGTGCTTATGTTCAGACTTGAGAGAGGCTTAGTGCTCCAATACTATAACTTTGATTATTGGAGCAATGTAAATAACACTTTTGTTGTCTAAAAAAAATTATGTATATTAAATAGATGGGAAACTGGCTGAATTCTCTATTCTGTGAAATTATCACAAATATTTCTTTAAAATAGAATGGATTTAGAAACCTGAGCAATCAGAAGTTCTGACCCTAAAATATCTCAGAGAATTGTACAAAAGTAGTTTCTGGATTGATATACTCACTTTTATAAAACTGCAAGTTTAACACATGAATATCCTACAGAAAAAAACAAATTATTTTTTTTCAACAGCATAAGCCAGTTGTTAAAGCTGTTTTTTAATTAAAATGAACTCAAGTGCATTTGTGCACAGATGAACAGTGCTGAGCATTTTAAGTAAAAACTCTGAGCGCTCAGAACAGCTAAAACTATATCAAAGGTAAATTGAATTTTTTTTCTCTTGAGATAAAAATTGTGCTTAGAGCCAGAAAAAATATAAAAAGAATTCAATTTGTTTAATTTTATTTCCATGTCTATATGAGCTCTAATTTTCTTTTTCTTTTACTAGCCTCATCAACGTGACTGCAGAGCTCCAAGAACAGAAAGTAAGGGTGGAACATATTCAAAGACAATTCTCCTGGCTCTCCTGCATGTCAAGAGGAGGTTCAGGTCTAGGGTGGACTTTCACATCCACTTTCACCTGCAGGAGGATCTAGAAGGGTCTAGCAAACGGCAGGAAATCAAAACAATATTTTGTTGATTTGATACCGCAGATGACAGACTGGACAATTATTCGTTACTAGCTTTTACAGGTAGCTTTAATCATGAGATAATCTGCCCCTTTAATGGTACAATGACTAAAAATATACCTCCCATTCAGTTACAGAGTTATCCAGTCTTCAAAGTGCTTCTACTCCTAACTGGAGCTATTTTAGTTTCGAAAAAAGAAAAATATCAGATTACCTCTTTCTGATGTGTTGAAAATGTTCCCACCCTCTTCTTCCCGGCTGCTCCTTATTTCAATCTCATTAGAGGTTTTGAACCCTGTGTTGACACATGCCTCAAAAAACAGATGACACAGCATTTGCAGAGCCTGGGGAATCAGGAACCTCTCAAGCTGCATCACAATTTCCCAGAACAGAGAACTCCTGCGTCCATTCCTGCTTCAGCACCCCAGTCTTGCTGTCTGCCACAGGCTGTCCTGGCCTCAGCTCAATCACTCATTTGCATGGTTGAGTTCAAGCTGAAGGGTTTGGAATCATCCAGTGAAAGCTGTTCTGTATCACTCATTTAACATTTTTCTCCTTATGTTTTTGATTTTATTTTTTTAACTGATCCCCAGCTGTGCTTACCTTTCAAGAGCACAGTTATTTGGGAAATTAATGTGCTTGAACATCGCCAAGCTTACTCCTTCAGATTTTATTCTAGGAGTAGCGTTGTTAATGTGTGGCTGTTGGAGGTGCTGGTCTGCCAATCTGAGCGTGTGGTTCACCACTTGGATTTTGCAGTTGATCACAGTGAGGTTGAAACAAGAAATGCAACCACACGGTGTGTTGTGCTGGACTAGAAAATTTAGACCATGCTATTGGGATTTTAAGTAGGTGCTGATGCAACTGACCTTGACTCATCCATGTATTTATTCTCATTTCTGTAGGAGATCACAGAACAACAGAACATCCTGAGTTGGAAGGGACCCTCAAGGGTCATCGTGTTCAGCTCCTGGCCCTGCACAGGACAGCTGCAAGAGTCACACCGTGTGCCTGAGAGCGTTGTCCAAACGCTTCTTGAGCTCTGTCAGGCTGGCGCTTTCCTGGAGAGCCTGTTCTAGTGCCCGACCACCCTCTGGGGAAGAATTTTTCCTTATTTCCAGCCTAAACCTGCCCTGACACAGCTTCATGCCACTGAGATGTCCCTTGTGCCCCTGTGCTACGTGATCACACTGTGATTTGCCAAATGACCACTGGCTTCAGCAGGGCTCAGGCTCCATCCCTAAAGAATGCAAATTAGGAGACCAATGAGCACTGACACAGATGGCAGAACAAATAAAGAAAGCAACTTACAGTTTTTTACAGGAGAAAAAAAAAAGACTTTAATTTAAAACAAAGAAAATAAAGACAATCCAGAATGAACTTATAATTGAAGTTTAATTGTCACTTTGCATAAACGTAAAAATCCATAAGAAGAAGTTTTAAGAGCAAGCAATCACAGTTAAAAGCACAACATGAGCATCTGGATCTTCCATATTATGGTTAAAATGTTAATATATGATCTAAACATCATCTCTAATGTTTTCTAAACAAAGACAAATTAACAGGATCAATTTTCCATAGCAAATATTCTCCACCTAACAGGATAATCTTTGACTACTAATAAAATAAACCACAAATCATATTTACTCTTGGGCTTACCCTCTTGCTGCAATTTAGCTTAGCTTGAGACAATATGGCAAACTCTATTAGCAAAAGCATAATTTACTTTTTTTTCTCCAAAGAATTACTTTTCTTTTAAGGTGGTTTTTGCACAGATAAAGTAACTCTCAGAGTAAATTAATTAATGATAATTAATATTTACTCATTAAATTAACTAATTTAATTAAATAATTACCTTAATCTGAGTTTCCCCTAATGCATGCATTCAGTACTATGAGCATTCATGCATTAAATGTTACAAATCGGTATCTCTTTCAAGACATTTATTCCTGGAGGTGCATGGATATATTATCAAATCTGTACATGATTAGAACATACTATACACATACGGTAATTCAAGGCCTAAGATGATTTTCTGAATTAAGATCCCTGTTCCAGAATGACCACATATAGTGCTAATGGTGGAAAGGCTATTCTTCTAAATATATTTGTCTTTTACTCAAAATCCATTCAGAGACCACTTAGTATGAATGTTAAGGGGTGAGGGAAGGGGAGAGAAATGGAAATTCCATTCCACAGAAAAACGATACTTTCTCAGTAGATAAAGGTCATCTAGGAAACTGGCTGAAGGAATAAAAACCCCTCGCTGTGAAGAACTGTGTATATATTTACATGATCAAGAGCGACTGAAGACACGTTTGGAGGTTTTCTTCTCTCAGATGGAGATTCCCACTCTTCAGCTAATACGTTGTACCAGCTGATCCTCGTCCCTGAGATCTGTGCAGTCAATCAGGTCTTACTTGAAAAAAAATTAACTTGAAAAGTGATAGTTTCTTTGAGTACAACTACAATTTTTGTCTAGGCAAACTGCCACAAAACTAGGAAGGTCAGAGAAACAGGTGAACAGACATGGCTAAACTGTATTGGCCAGACTTTCACAGTAAAAAAAAATTTTAAAACAATGAAATAAACAAATCCTTTGGTTTCAATTGGGAAAAAATATATACATGCCTTGCCCAGAACCAGAGGGAACCATCAGTTTCAACTGATGGTGCTTCATGATTGATTGTGTGTCTTTGAAAAGAAAACAAAACCCCAAAGAAACAAACCCTAAAACCAATATCAAAATCTCCTACAGTTGAGATGATTAAGGGACTGGAACACCCTTCATATGAGTAGAAGCTGAGAGAGCTGGGACTGTTCCGCTTGGAATATGAAAGGCTCATGAGGGTTTTATCCCTCTGTATAAACACTTGAATGGAGAATATGCAGATGAAGGAGACAGACTTCCAAGGGGAACCAAGTGATACAACAAAAAGTAATTAATAAAAGTAAAAAAAAAACAAACTCCACATCAAATTCCAGCTGAGCACAAGAATACACTGTTTGACTGTGAGAGTGACAGCGCTGTCACAGGTTAAGATGAAAAATCACTGCAGATTTTTGATCAGGGCACTGTCCTGCACAATATGCTTTAGCAGACCCTAACTTGGGCAGGACATTTGGATCCTTGATCTCAAGAAGTCCCTTCCAATGCCAGTGGTTCTTTGGTTCTGTGATTCTGTCATTTGGCTGTAACTTACAATATGGCAACTTCTGTGAGGCTTTAAATTTGTAAACTTTATAGCTGTTTCCACAGAATTATTTTTCATGAAACATCTTACTTTTGTCATACTGATACCACTCTAGAAAAGGCAATAAAGTTAACTGGATGGACTTTCATTAGCATTCCTAAAAATGTCATTTCAAGGGTATGTATTCCTAGAAATCCTGATTCTTGAATGACATCTCAAGTGACTAAAATCTTTGGGAACTCTCTTCCAGCTCTTCCTTCATGAAGGAATAAGGTCGAGAAGGCAATACTGTGAAACCTTTCTCCTTACCTTCAGATGCAGATACAGACAAGCAGTATTCTCATAATGTTTTTATCTCTCTTGCCAAGACTAATCTAAATAACTTAGACACAGTGTAGACATCTGGATTAAAAGGTCAGTGACTTCAGCTTGCCTTTCCAGTAAATGGCAGAAATAATCAACCAGAAGATGGATAAGATCACAGTCCACTTCAGAAGGGGAAATTATTTCACTTTCCTCTATTGCTGAATTAACACGACTCTGCCCCAAAAACACCTTGCTAAGGGTGCCCTCGATCCCACAGTCCATGTCACTGATAACGATGTCAAATAGTGCTAGTCCCAGCACTGACCCCAAGGGAACAGCACTTGTCACTGGTCTCCATTTGGACACTGAGCCATTGACCACGATTCCATGAGTGTGACCATCCAGACAATTCCTTATTCAGACGGACCAAGTGGTCCATCTGTCATGTCCACATGTCTCCAGTTTAGAGACAAGGTTGTTGTGCAGGACAAGGTGAAATGCTTTGCACGAGTCCAGGTAGATGGCACCAGTAAGAGCCCTGAATACACAAAGAAAACAGAAAAAAATGGGGAGAATGATGCTAGTGGCCTGTGTGTACATGAATGCCAGAAAAAGTGTTCACTGTTTTATTTCTCCTCCCTACATGATATTTTTTACACAAAATATTGAGTTTAAGAGCTTAAGTTTCTGCAGCCACTGCCTGATGGATGCTCCCTCTGATTAATACTAAATACAGAGGTAGATCCCTGTCCTCAGTGGAAGGAAGAAAAACTGTTTTAACACTTCTTTTTGAATCTATCATCATCCAGGGGTAGTACATCACACATCACTGCATGCATGAGGCACTAGGAGTCATATACGAATGAAGAGGATCTGGCAGGCAAGATATCTGATAAATCTGTCCTGAGCAACATCAGTGCATCCAAAAAGGAACAGAGCAGTGGTTACTCATGCTGCAGCTGAGATGCAAAATGTATAATCCCGACTCTCTGTCTTTGTGACCTTGTAACCCAAGATGATTGACAATCCACCAGCAGGCCCATTTTCTTCTCTTAGGAAAACTGCAACAGCTGTCTCCAAAGTAACCTCCAGGAACCAGGTAGTAATATGTCTTCAGTCATCCTTTCACCAAGCAAATTACAGTATTCTGGACAGGCTAAGAAAGAGGCCATCTGTTTTCCCTCCTGATGAAATGTTTTGTGCAGAAATATTTTTTACCATGCAAGGTGGCCTCAGAGGTGTAAAGCATCTCTACCACAGTTCTTGTCTGTCACTGAGGCATTGCTTCAGCTACCTCCGCCTCCTCTCCTGCTCACATTACTTCGATATATATTTTAGTTTTTCTTTTCTTGGTTTTTTTTTTATCTTCTTTTCACCAACCTTGTTTTTTGCCTGATTTCAAGGAGTTTTGAGGAGGTTTTTTGGTTTTTTTTTTCTTACATCTGTCACTGTAGAGAAGTTAAATTGTCTTGACAACTCTTTCAGTTGATGTTCGATGCTGAAGATTCTTCTTCATACATTTGTATGCTTTTGGAGGGTTTATGTCTTGTCTTAGGTTACAATGTAGGATGTAACCAAAAGTATGTATTCTATCGCCATCTGTAAAAACCAGGTGGGGCAGTGTTCTTTATCTCTTCCGTGACTCATCCCTGATAACTCCCTCTGGGAGATCTCTCCTGTTAATGGGCCATCTAACCTCACTGCATGACTCATAAAATTACATCATCCCATTGTGAGATGCTCCGCCCAGGGGGAGGAACCAAGCATTCCTACCTGGATATAACCTGAGGTTTTGGAACACCACAGGCAGCCTTTCCTACTGGATTCCCAGAGGACAAGAGCTATGTCAGAAAAACCAGACAACTCGCTCTTGCTGTCCAAAATAATGATGTTTATTAGACAACAAAAGCGAAAAATAAAAGCGGGATCCACAAAATAAAAGTTGTTAAAAAAAGACCGGGAACGCAGAGAATTAGATGCCTTGACTACCGGACGGTAGTCAAAGACGGGGAGCTGTACGGCTCCGAGGGGGAAACCACTAATAAGTAGAGGTTTCCAGTAAAAAAGTAGAAGCTCCTAAAGAGTCTCAGGCCAGGCTCCTCGGCACCGGGCTTCCTAGCTGCTGGTCGGCTAAAAAGCGAGGCTCCACCCCGTGCTGGGCCTTTTATAGGGTAGTGGCTCCTCGTCTAGGGGTGTTTGTGATTGGTGGTATTTTATGGTGAGGTCACCTTCCCCAGCCAATAGATGGAAATGGCGGGAAAGTGCCTCATTAGTATTCCTGGTTTCCATGGAGCCCAGTTGCAGGGATGGCAGGTTGGTGTTATTTTTAGAAACTGTCAGTTAGGAAGCCCTGCTAAGTTAGCCTGGCCCTGAAACTTATAATTGAATAAAACATAAATTATATAAAGAAAAACGTGCCTTTTTGCAATTAATAATAAACTACATCAAGTACAAACATTACATTAACCGTACAGAACTTTTAGAACACTTTCTTTAACTTACAAACTTAGAAAACGTGTGGAACCATTAAAATCCTTATGAAATGGGATAAATGACCACTCCAAGGGAATGCTCGGGGTCAGCTGGCCAGTTTTGGAGTGATCAGGGAGAGAAGCCACTCCATGGGGATGCTCGGGGTCAGCTCAGCTCGATTGGAGTGGCTTTTGATTTTAACATTAATTTAACATTAACCCAACTTATAATAACATTAACATTAATTAACTAACTCGTCAAAATTAAACAATTAGTATGCAAAGACCAACTCTTAATTTCTGTTTATGACAAGCTACCACTGGACCTTCAGAGGAAGACCAGACCCTTCTACAGGATCACTGCTACAACAGAACCACTTCATCTGGACTGCTACCACCACCCTGACTAACAGGGTATCAGGTTGTATCCTGACTCTATCAGTGTTCTTGTACTATTGCATTTATTTTAATTTTCCTATTAAATTATAATTCTGACTTGCGATCTCCCACTGGTTTGTTTTCAAACTAATACATGTCTTTAACACACATTTCAGTGGAAAGCGGATGGGATTTCCAACATGTTAATGTGAATTGTTTCTTTATAACAACATTCACCCCTTTTACTTTTCCATCATTTCAAGGGCAAGCAATCTACCTCTGGTTCTACTGGAATAGGTGAAAACTGGTCACTGAATGAATGTCCTGCAGAATTGTGTAGAAATTGTTTTCATAGGATTTTACAAAAGAGTATTAAAGAACACCTGCAGAAGAGAAAATTGCCTAATGGCTACACATTTTTGTTAATGTTCTAGAAGAAGTCTGTGCCATATACAAAAGTATTTGATTAATTCTCATATTTTAAAAAAATATGCGTCATTCTTACCATCAGGATCTCCTATGAGATATATTCTGCTAACATAGTCCTAACAGTACAAAGCATAAATTAACAAAACACAAAAGTACTACTTAGCCAAATAAATGTGTATATCAACAGCTGAGACATCTTCCCTGAAGAAATATAGAGAGAATTTTTGCTTGGATAGAAGTACATGGATTGTCCTTCAACATCACACTAAATGTTGCCAGACTTGTAGTTTAAAAAAAAACCACTATGAAGTATTACTTGCATGTGCACAGCGAGAGGGCCAGGGAATGTCTTCAATACCACATCAGACCTACCATTTGCAAACTGAGCAATGGCTGCTTGAGTACTTCCTATCAGCTCATGAGCACTGGAGCCACTGAACAGCATAAGCAGATCATTTTCCTCCCTGTTTGCCATAAAAAGGTTCAGTTAATTCTCTGGAATTTTGCAGGATAGTGTTTATAACCAGTTGTGCTACTTCATATCTGGCTATATGCACTACTCGCTCATGTTGGTCACCTGACCTTATAAAACCATGCTTTCAAATACAGCACCCTACAGAAATCCCTTCTTATGTGCTAAAATATGTAACTGTTCCTTCAAAACTCTTGGGTTTACTTTTGAAAAATTAAGTATCTGAAGCTTTCCCAAGGCACCAGCCAGGCAACTGCAAGTGATTCCAAGAACTGAAAGCAAATATACTGCAGTCTCCTGACCTTTGCATATGTCTCTGAACAGCTATAGTTCCTCAAATGTTCTAAATTTCAGCCAGTGAGCTTGGCCGCTGAAAAGTACTCTGGTTTACAGGTGACAAAACAGGTAACACTTTGGGTCCAACAGGCAATATGAAAAAATCACTAAGTCACTCATTTTCTCTTCATCTCCTTTTTCTATCCTCAAACGACCTATTTTATTAAACATTGCAGCATATTACACAGACAGTGTTTTCATTCTAATGTGTGACATGTGCATTTCGCCATCATTATCATGATCTCTTTTTAATAGCTTGTGTACATTATAGAATCATAGATTATGCTGAGTTGGAAGGGACCCATCAGGATCATCGAGTCTGTTCTACATACTAGACATTTTAGTTTGGAATAAATCTAACTCCATCCCATGTTTCTGTGTTTAAAAGAGTGAAACACCTCCGGAAACAAAATTTGTAGATTAGGTCTATCTGTCCTGTCCAATATGTGCTGAATCTTCTGCAAAACTGTTGTACTGTGTGCTGTGGGCTTTGGCCTAAGCCGTAGCTATTCACAGAATTGAGGCTGTTAGGCCCCAATTCATAATTTGTTCCTTACTGAGGGAAAGATTTAAGCCACAGAACTCAAAAGGATTAAGCGTAGCCTGAAAATAGAGTTGTTGGTTTAGTACTTTTCTAACGGAAGACTTTATGCAATCCTCTGCTGTTCTGTTTTTATTCTCCCAACAAACAACTTTATCTCATGGTCATATTCTAACAAAGAATAATACCAATACATTTTTAGCATTCAAATTATCTAGATTGTCTGTGACCCAGTTCAACTGATTCTTTACATGAAACAGGACACTATAGTTTCAGTTTCTTTTCTTTCAGTTCAGTTTCTCTATTTTTAATCATTCATTAAAATTTAAATGAGAAATCAACAATAATCTCATGCTGAAGGCCTGTTTTGTATGCATGGAAATCAATGTTAAAGTGTTTATTGAATTAAATGGAACAGTATCTGGTCCTTTATATGTATTGATCTAGCAAGATAAGGTCTTAACTATTTTCTATTTAGAGAGTTCAGCATATCCTTACAGTATCCCTAGAACTGATAAAATCAGGCAGCACGATATGAAATGGCAAAATGCCCATTGGCTTTCAAGAGGGAAAGAATGTGAGATAAGAATCTTCTGTATATTGTGTGCTTTTGTCCAAGGGCTGAGTTCAAGTTAACAAGTAGTATGGCGCAACACAGAGAAACTTGGAAAGTGAAACAGCCTGTGAAGATTAAGTGGGGTCCTCACAACCTATTTTTCAGGGTTTTTATTTAAATCTGCCTTGATATTAATTCATGGATTTAATACATGTCTGTGATGTTTGAGTAAGTGACTGATAGCATGCGAATTAATACAAATTAAACTGATGTTTAATATTAATTATTATAAACTTTCCATATATATAATCCTTTAGACGTAAACCATCGACCGAGTCCAGGACTAAGTCTGATTCCAACTCCACTTTGGTTCCCCCTGAGGAGGAATGAAGAAAGCCAGGGGGTCCTTTCTGGACCTCAGGACTCGACAAGAAGGTCTTCCCTACCCATTTGCATCTCTCATCTCTGTATAAATCATTCTAGCTTGATTCTAGAAAATTTTTGTATGTTTATTCCATGCAGCATAATAGAGTGAACCTTGTCATCAGTCTTTGTTAAGTCGCACTTTTACATCATCATATTAAAACTACCTCTGACAGTTATTCTTTAAGTTATCTAAATCCCTCCTTTGTGACAAATTGGCCTAGTTGGCAGGATTTATGATAGTCACGGTGCTGTTTGTTTACCCAACAAATTTCTGGGTAAATCGAGTCACCCATGAGGATCAGTTTCTCCTTGCCCAAGACTTCCTTGAACAGCTGAAGCAAGGTTTCCTTAGTCTTGTGTTCTTTATCAAGGGTTACTTCATTTAAAAGCAGAATTTACAACTTTTAAAGACTTGGAAGAGCTGAAGGGGTTGGGGGAGACAGAGATATGATTCCTGTCATCATTCTTCTCTTATTTTTATCAGTGACATAACTGTTGGAAGACATGCTTAAACAAGCATGTTGCCTTGTGGGACATGCCATCTTGACAGAAGGCATGTGCCAAAAACAGCTTGAAATTTATCTAAAAACAGGATGCAAAAAAAAAGAGATAATAAGTTTTGATCATGTATCTTAAAAATATGCCTGAAGTGATACCAGAATTAATAGCACTACTCATCCATTTGGACTAAAGTATGGATTACGTATCTTTGTGTGCAAGCAATCTCACAGGGTATCACAGAATCACAAAATATCCTGAGTTGGAAGGGATCACGAGGATCATCGAAGTCAAACTCTGCACAGGACAAAGAATGACACTATGTGACCAAGAGCGTTGTCCAAACCCTTCTTGAACTCTGTCAGACTTGGTGCTGTGCTGGAGGAAGGATATAAATCAGTTAAGAGTAACAACACCATAAAGTAGGTTGACTCTAGACCTGTTGGTACCTTTGTGCGGAGGATGGTATTGGGACATCTGGCCTGACTCTGTGCCTGAAGGAGTGTTTGGCTCAGAACAGCATATCCCAAAGAAACCATCTTTCCTGGAGTCCAGGAGCACTCGGAGAAGGGTTGATATTTCCACAAGATGTATTGCATTGCTTCTTTTGGATAGGTTTTTCACATCACTGGTAACTCAGGGACTCTGAGCTGTGTACATGAGCTCTTTGGCTGGCTCAGAATACCTCAGAGGTACTCCGTTCTCTGATTCTGGTTTGCTTATTTTCTCCCAAACATTACTCAAAGACTGAGTATTTTCACTGTTTTTAAACACATAAGGCCACTTGATGAGATCTGATTCCTCCAATTATTGCATATATTTTCCATTGGGTGATAGAAATTTCTGGCAAGTTAGGTATTATTGCCTCTAGCCCTCTTCTGATCTATTTTTTCACATGTAAGGAACTTCGAATAGGTATCAGTGTCTGTACGTCAACTACAAAAATAAATCAAATGTTTTTTTCTGTCAATATAAAACTGTGTTAGATGATTCATTCCCCAAATCCTTTAAGTCTTGTATTTGGTACCAAATATTGAGGGATTTTTCTTTTTTTTATTATTTTATAGAAATCAATATATTCTCCCAGAATCATGAAGAAATCAAGATTTGTCTGCATAGACCAAATATTTCTGAAGAGAGAAGATAAAAATTTAGCAAATGGCAGCTTAGTAGCAAGTACTGACTAGTTTCTTTTTTTTTTGCAATTGGTTAGAAGTAACTAGTTGATTATATTTAATCTACCATGTTGATTACTGCATCTCTGAAATTTATTGAATAATTAAAATAAAGCACTAGAGGCTTGTAATACCAAAGGGAACAATCCTACAGTGAGTGTTACATGAAGGGAAATTAGAATGACCTAATACCACTGAGCCTGTTCCACCTGATAATTCCACTTATCTATTGGCAGAGCTTGAGTCCAAACTCCATTCTGTGTTTTGTCACTGCATGAGCCACCATGTCCAAGGATCTGACCTTTATTCCCTTTTAGTCACTGGCAAAACTCTCACAGCCTGCAATATGCTTTGGATCAGGTATCCCAAATCACCCAAATGACTCGCTTTTTTGGCCTAAAATAATGGAAGTCTACCAAACTGATTTGTCACCTTTGCCTGATGTTCACACATACTAATGAGTTCTGAAAATGTTAATTTGCTTTGTGCCCAGATCAAATACACTACTCTGTCAGAATAAAATAAGTTCAGAGCCAATAAATTTGCATGAGTGTAGTTTATTCTGAAAACATTTACATGTCATTAATACATTTACATAATATGAGAGTCAGAGCGTATTTAACTGTGACTGTGATGCTCCTGATTAGGAGGAGTGGGCAGTAGAAAGACCACAACTTTTCTGCATTGTGGGGTTTTTTTAGCTATCTCTGGATTACCTCATATCAAAGGAGCTGACACCTGCTGAAGTGAAAGCTGGAGATCACAATGCTTTAAGCTATTATTTTCCCATGGGATCATCTTACTTGTGACTGATATTTTTGAGTTACTGGACACGTGGGGCTGGATTCAGCTGTCCAAACACAGGTGCCACTTTAGCTTCTCTGCATCTTGCCTGGCCTCTATCTCTTGTTTGAGAAAAGAATGTGCATACCTAAGAACACAACATAAACAAATTGGGTATGACAAAGAACTTCAAATAGGTATCGTTGCCTGTGGTTGGCAACAGAGGAGAGTCCTGGGTCTTCCCTGTCTACAATGGAAGGATGAACACCTTGTTCATGTGTAGATAGCACTATACTCACACCAGAAGTTAAGGTCTTAATCTGGAGCAGAATCCTACCCATGGTTATTATACAGGAACCCCTGAAGATTCCTCAGCTTCCTGTTGAGTGTCAAGCCTAAGAAGCTCAAACAGCCAGGGCAGTCTTCCTTTTGCAGAGACCTTATGGCAGATCTCTAGGGAATTTTCTCAGAGTTGAAAATGGGGAATTTTTTTACAGTTTTATGGAGAAAAAGAAAAACTGTGTTACTTCTTTTCCTAGCAGTGGAGAGAATCTGATTTAATGACACAGTCCAACATTAACTTTTGCTACACTTGCTCTGGAGAGGCTTTTTTCTAACACAGTACGAGTGTTTTTTCCTAACCCAGCGCAGAGCTATTCACCCCATTCACACAATTAATGTGTTTCACCCCACTTTGGCTGGCTAACTACTGGATTGGAAGAGCCATTACACTGATCCTGCAAAACAGATTCTTCTGTCACAGAATCACAGAATCACAGAATCACAGAGTGGTGAGGTTGAAGGCCCTGTGCCCATATCTCATTCTGGTGAATAACTGGGGTTTTTTTTCTTCCAGGAAGCCTTTGACTGATTGTGGCTGCCTTTCACTGCCATGAACAGTTGTGAGGGGTGAGTGAAAACCCTGGGAAGATCAGACACTTGCACTTGGCATTGAGGTCATAGCTGTATGGGCTGCCCAGAGCTCCTGAAGAAGCCTGGTCCATAAATTAAATTAAAGCTTTTTATTAACAAAGCATGAGTCTTAACCATTTCACGCTCAATGGGAGCAGTGGCCACTAAAGCATCCCTGCAGATCACACTTTCATGGCAGGGAGGGAATGGAAGTGATCCAGAGCAGGTCAGTCTCAGCTGGCTTACCACTTTTCAAACTGAGCCGAGCTAGGATCTGACTGGCAGATCAAACCAGCTGTGTGCGCATGAACTGCATCAGGGGAATGGCCTAGGGGACTCCAGTGACCAAAATGAACTAGAGGAGGAATTTAGCAAAGTAGCTCTGCTGCCAATCAAATCTATTTGCCTCTGTTATTTGGCAAACTTTGTGAGCACGGAATTCAGGTGGGAGGTTATTTTTCATCTTCAGCCTCAAGTCAGACCTGCTGCTCAGTCCGTGGCACTGGCATTTTTAAAGTGTAGCCTTTCTGGAGAGCAATGAGCAATTGTGTTTCTCCTGGCTGAATAAGACTTTGAATAGCGATGGGCTGCCTGGCAACACGCTGCTCCGCGCTGGCTGTGTGATGTCAGCCAGGGCCGTGTGTGACATCACCCAGCAGCTGCCAGCCGCCAGCTTATCGCAGCCGTGTGATGAGCACCCGTTTGGATTCACACGCAAACAGCTCATTCATGCTCAGCTGCTGCTTTCTTCCCCAGGAAACAAAAAGGTTCTTTAATACAATGATGGCACAGGGAATATCATCAAATTGCTAAAAAATAAAAAAAAAGAAAATTTATCTCCATCACGGTTTTCAAACAGTGGTTTGGAAAATTACTCCCCTTAAGGTGCAAATAAAAATACATCACCAAAGAAATGATAAGGGAGATCATGTTAGCACTACTGACTGCCAAAAGGTGCTTCATAGGATCTCCTACGCATTGCAAATAGGGTGGCTGCGGGCAGGTGGAGAGGGAAAAGGATCAGTATGCCTTGTTTTAAGCTGCCTGCCCTCAAAATGTAGCAGAGCAATTAGAGCTGAGGCTCAAACAGCAAAAAACCATTTTGTGGTTAGCACTGAGGCTGCGGTCGCAGTTAAAACCTGTTCGAACCCACAGAGATGTTCGTGCTCATGACCACGAAGAATTGGGTTTGTATTGCACACAGACTTTGTGACAACAGAATTTGAGGGTGTTTGTTTACTTATTTATTTATTTATATATTTATTTTTATTGCATAGCACTGGAATAGTGCACTGGAATAGTTCGTTCTGGAATAAGCAGAGCTGCAGAAGTAAATTAGTGTAATAGATCACACTAACCTGATGATCTATAAGGTTCCTTCCAGCCAAAACCCCTACGATTCTAAGGAATTTTTCCCACTAAAGTAAACCTCTAGAGGTGCATGTTCTTCATTAGAGGGCACCCCTGATATCAGGAGTTCTATTGCTATTTTTTCACAGAACACTTACTCAGCATCATTAAAGCCAGTGTATAAATTCTCCATCAAAACTTTTGCTGATTTCTGGAATGTTATTTTTAACTTTCTGGTTATAGTATATGTATATATGTGCATACATATGTGCAATCATTTGGCAGAGGACCTTTTCATTTTATTTTTAGTTTTGTTGCAATTTTGCCCCCATAGGTTTGCATCAAGGAAGGCCAGGTTGCATAACAATTTGATTTTAACCATCACCATGTTTCTGTTTTGCTTTTTCTTCATTATTTGTCCATCTGAATTACTGTTTTATTTTTAAACCTCCTAATTAAAAACGTCATTTTTTCTCAATTATATTTGGGGTTTTTTTGCTTCATCCTACCTTTTTTTTTTTTCTCCTGAATATCTAGGTTTTTTTCAGTAAAAAGGCTCATGTTCATTCAGTGTGAGATTTGTTGGATTTTTTTACTAAGAGCTCAAGACATTTCAACATCAGATTCATGAGACTAATGTAAATGGAAAAGACTAAAAATATTTCACCCACGATAATGATAAAAAATCATTAAACATTAATTCCAGAACACCTTGGAACAATGATGACATTTTTCTTAAGGGTGGTTAATCATTCTATAAAGTGCCAGCAGTTTGACTGCATTTTTAAAAGCTCCAAAAGATAAAAATAAAACCAGAAAACAGTGATATCAGGAACGTTATATTTTAAATTATTAGCTACCTGCATACTTATATCACATTATTCAATTTCATACAGAAATACAAGATTTACTGAAAGGTGTTAACAGTAACTCCTGCTCTCTGGCCATTTCATTCAGTGTATCAACAAATAGAACAGGCTGAACATTTTGCAGGAAAACAAGTTTTTAAATTATAAAATATGTTTTTTTACATATTTAATTTGGCTTGCAGAACTGACTTTTGTTTTTTTCCTAAAACAAAATCTAGAAGTTGAATTGTCTGAAGTTTCAGCTGATCTATAAAGGCCGAGAGTTTCTCTGAGACATAATCTCCCCCTGCTAGAAATAAATTATGGCAAAACAAGAGAGAAGGTGACCAAATGAGCTACCTGCCCCCGCTGAGGATGGGAGGCTGTGGGATAGATTACATAAATCTTCTGCACTAATGGAAGTGGATCGTTAAATGATAACAGCTAAAATTTCAAATTAGATTTCTGCGGGAATGAACCCACACCAACTCACAACATTACAGAATTACAAAATTACAGAATCTGGTCCAACCTCCCTGCTCAAACAGGGTCATCCCAGAGCATCCAGACAGTTCTTGAATATCTGCAGTGAGAGACATTCCACAACCTCCCTGGGCAATCTGTTACAGTGTTTGAGTGCCCACAAAGTAAAACAAAAGGTGTTTCTATGTTCAGGTGTCTTGTGTCCATTGTCTCTTGACCTGTTACTGCACGCCACTGAGAAGAGTCCAATCTCACTGTTTCATTCCCTCCTGCACAATATTTACTCACATTGTTAAGATCTCGCCATGTTGATGCAGGATCAGATACTCCAGCCTAGCTCTAGGCTGAAATAAAGATGCTTTAATAGGTAGAGCAAGAGGTGTGTGTGGAACCAAAGAAACATAAGGAATTACTATATTATGTGTCATCTCTAAGAAAGCAAGGCTTCATCATGCATGATGGGTACTTAGGAGGACAGACCCCATAAGCCTGAATGTCACCCCATTCCTCTGTCTTCCACCAGTTTATGTGTTGAATATGCCAAAAGGAATGGGATATCCTTTGGGTCACCTGGGGTCAGCTGTCCTGGCTGTGTCCCCTCCCAGTTCCTTTTGCACCCCCAGCATCAGTGGCAGGGCAGTGCTTTCCAGGTATTGGTTGTGATTATTAAGGAGTATGAGGAAAACTCTTCCTGCTATGGTCAGATCTCAAAATTATTACAGTCTCACACATTCTGTGAGGTCTGGAGGCACAGCAATATGAGAGGCCCTGTCACTGCAGTCTTCCAGGGTGTTGCACTGAAAAGAAGAACAGGACATGCTTGTACCTATTCGTGCTTGCCATTAACAGCTGATGGTCACAATGATCCTATGGCAGCAGCAGTGGTTATTGCAAGCTGCTTCAGGCAACGCTTATTTGAAGCCATATATAAATATTGTTCTTAAAACAAGTACGTATCCAATTAACTTGAGTTAATTAACCTCCCATAATACTTTTCCTTCAGTGATTGTACTTAATTTCTTATATTTTTTGATCTTTGGACCTTAAAGCTCCTTGGAGAGGAATCAAGGTTTATCTCAGAATCACAGAATCATGGAATGGTTTGCTTTGGAAGGGACCTTAAAGATCGTCTAGTTCCAACCCCCTGCCAGGAGCAGGAAAAGATTCCACTAGATCAGGTTGCTCAGAGCCCCATCCAGCCTGGCCTTGAACACTTCCAGGAATGAGGCATCCACAGCTTCTCTGGGCAACCTGTGCCAGGGCCTCATCCCTCTCAAAGTAAAGAATACCTTCTTAATATCTCATCTAAACCTACTCTCTTTCTGCCCTTGTAGATAGTCTCTCTCCATCTTTCCTGTAGGCTCCCTTCAGGTACTGGCAGGCCACAATTAGGTCTCTCCGAAACTTTCTCATTTCCAGGCTGGACAATCCCTATTCTCTCAGCCTTTCCTCATAGGAGAGGCTCTCCATGCCACTGATCAAATTGGTGGCCCTCTTTATTGTGCTGATGCAGGAAGAGGGACATGGATAAAGTGACTGC
Source organism: Rhagologus leucostigma (assembly GCA_013397725.1). Classification (NCBI taxonomy): domain Eukaryota; kingdom Metazoa; phylum Chordata; class Aves; order Passeriformes; genus Rhagologus; species Rhagologus leucostigma. The sequence goes on along the minus strand of VZTD01004180.1, from coordinate 6,524 downwards.
ATTAGCAGTTAAGGCATCATTCTTGTGACCAAACACCATGTCCCTTTTCAAAATATTTATGCCTGACCTATGCCTCTTTCATATAATTTCATAAATAGTCATTTCATAATGGCCTCATTAGTCTGTAAAGGATGCTAAAAGGAAATAATCACAGCACGTATTAAGCATTCATTTCCTCTATCCTGTAGAGGAGACAGCTGTCAAGGAAGTGTTTTGATAAATCATGAAACCTAATGAATATCAAAAAAATCCCAGATATTAGTTACAAGTCATTGTCATGTAAATAATCCATTTGTTTCATAAATATTGTCCTAATTGTCAGAAAGACAGCATGAGGCAAAACCCAATGCGATTAGACCAAGATGTGAAGAAGAATATAAAAGATTGATCAAAAACATTTAAAAGTTACACAGAATCCAGAATTTGTGGATATGGCTTTCTCTAGGAGGATGTGAAAATAAGAAAAAAATGATTAGAGAGGAAAAATATAGTGATCTTTAAATGGCAAGATGCTGAAGAAAAAGAATGTGATTTTATGGCAGGGAAAGTAAACAATAGTGAAATGAAAGATGAATTGTCTTAAGAATGATTATAAGGAACTAGAGACAGAGGATAAAGGAAAAGCAAGAATATTAAATAATTACCATCAGCCAACATAACTGAGGAGAGGGGTGAAGAATTGTTTAGTTACTTTTACAGTTGTGGAAAGGTGGGATCCTTTGAGAATGGTAAAATGACAATTCAAAAGCCTTTAAGGGAAATGGAGTTTAACAAAAAAATGGAATACTGGATTAAAAGGAGGATCACACGGTCTATCTATCCATGTCAAAAGCCTATGGAACAAGTCAGCCGCTTAAACTGTTCAAAATGGAGAGGTGGGAACATGAAATGAGAGACCACTTGTTTTTCCTCATGGAGAGTATTCCAGAAATTATGTAGAAGAATATATTAAAATATAACATTGATTGATTGTCACGACCAGTCAAATGTTCTTGATTAACACCATGATGAATTTCCCTGACATTTATTAGACGGTAAAGTATTTATATATTTTTAATATATTTTACTTTCAGTATGAGAAGAGAGCACTGGGCTCTGTACTCAGCAGCTACCAGATAAGGTGCAGACCTGCTGTGGACTATGGGATTTAATGTCTCTGTGTGAGACTTTGACTTGACTGGTGTTTAGCCATGTCTTGATAGTGAGTTCAGAGGCTTCAATTTCTGCCCTATTTCTCTTCCCTCCTTTTGCAGGATGCTTTTTTGGAACATGGGCTCCCTGTTGCTATGCAAAACATCTTTGCACTTAGCTACTGTTTTCCTGAATGCAACTGAATTCAAATAATTAATCATAGTAAAAAGCTATGCAAAAAGTTAATGGGGAAGAAAGGCTGAACCACAAAGGTAGACAGGAAACTGTCTTTTCAATTAAAATCGCTAAAACAGGTCCAACAGAAATAAAAAAAAAAAAAAAAAAAAGGAAAAATGCTGAAAATGGCCTTTAAATGTGCCATGAAATATACAGCTCCCAAAGAGAAAATGAAGAGAATGCCATCTCAGTGTGCTGTGGGAGGGCAGTACAGCTCTTAGGAGGTGGCATTATTGCTGTGAAAGCGCCTGGTTTACCTCACCCAGAGCACTTTCTGCAGCTTTGCTGCAATACCTCAGCAAGAACGTAATCGCCCTTGAGCTAGGAAGAAGCAGAGCAGCAAGAATAATACCCTTGGAGATGTGTCATAGAGAAAGGTTAAAGGAGTTTAGTTTAGTGCAATATAACAAGAGACTTTGTAACAAATTAATTGAAGTTTCTGGGGCTATTAACAAGCTACCAGGCATGATTTGAGAACAGAAAAATAAAGCCCCTTAGAAAGGCTGAATATAATACTTAGTCTGTTAAAACACACAACACGCAACAGACCAGATGCTCATCTGGGGAAGCCTGAGGTCAGGCTATGAACTGCATCAAATTACACTAATTTATACCTGCTGAGGATCTATCTTGAAATTAATTTACCCTCGGAACATTCTTGTTCACATTAAACCTTTTCATTTTGGTAAGTAGAATAGCTTACTAAAATGGATAAATAATTCCTTCAAAGTGACACACTGAGTGTGTATCAAGAGGCTTTTTCCTTTTGTTTTGTTTTATTTCTCCCTTGGTGTCATGTTTCCTTTTCTCCTGCTTTCATTCAAAGTCTGCTAAGCAGTACAATCGGGAGAGATCAGAACAGGGCTCTTTGATCAATCAGTCTTTAGACAGAAGTTGCAGGAAGACTTTTTTCCTCTCCATGAAACAGTTCAAGCGTTTTGGGATCTTCTCAATGTCAAGTTTAATTTCGTTTATTTCTTTATCTTAGTGAAGTACTTGCATGAGGAAAAAATATTTACTCCGGAAAGATGTTGCCCTTAGATCACATTTTCAACTGCATTCTTACTTGACATGTTTTCAAAACTTAAGGTTAATCTGAGCTGACATACACTTGGTTACAAAATAAGGCCTCTATATTTTCATTATGATGTGTTTGCTAGTGGTTAAGCTTAATGGGAAGCTTCTCCATCATGTATAATTTGGAAAAGTTACTTTATGATAACGATTTCATTCTTTTTCAGGGAATGTCCTTGGAGAGACCTGGACCTACACCAACTCTCAGGTATTTTTTCTACCAAATCTTGAACTGGATGGCAGTCAAGAAAGTACAGAAGTGTGGAAAATGAACAAAACGCCGTGGAATCAACCCATGATTACACTGAAAGAAAACAGAGACAATAAACACATTAAAATCCAACAAGAACCTGAAAAGTTATTCTGTAAGATAAGTTATTTCCAACCACCTTGTGCAAATAAGTTAATCGTGTAGCTGGATTCAGCTATTCAGAACTGGCTATGAACTCTCAGCAAATTCTGGTAGAAATGAGTCCAAGGCAGCCTTTGGGCCCACAAAAGAGTCTCTGCATATTGTGAAGTGTGGACCATGTGTCATGGTCTGTATCTATCGATGTTAGTTCAGAACTGATGCTTCCCCAGGTACTGGGGATCAGCACACTCCAGATGCCCTGGGCTTTATAGTTCAGGTGAAAGACTAACACTTAATTTACTGGACAGTTTCTGAAGATCTGAGGTCCATACAATCCAAGATATTCCCAAATCCCTTTGTCACTCTCCTAGGCAAACACAGTAGCATCATTTCTATTCACTTTGTCCAGCAAACTTAGTCAGAATCATGGATCAGATTTAGGATCTCAGTGTGGATGTCCAGAGCAGTTTTAAAATCTTTCCAGCTCCGGTGGTTTACATTGGCTAAGGGCAAATTCAGCAAAACACTGGGGATCAGTGCAAGGAGGGGCTGAGGTCATTTGGCTTGTTCAGCCTGGAGGAGACTGAGGCACCTCATTGCAGTTACAGCTTCTTCAGGAGGGGAGGAGGAGGGGCAGACACTGATCTCTTATCTGTGGTGACCAGTGACAGGAGTCAAGGGAATGGCCTGAAGTTGTGTCAGGGCAGGTTTAGGCTGGATATTAGGAAAAAGTTTTTCACCCAGAGGGTGGTTGAGCACTGGAACACGTGGCCCAGGGAAGTGGTCTCAGCACCAAGCCTGACAGAGCTCAAGAAGCATTTGGACAACACTCTCAGGCACATGGAGGGATTCTTGGGATGTCCTGCACAGGGCCAGGAGTTGGACTTGAAGATCATTGTGGGTCCCTTCTGACTGAGGATATTCTATGATTCTATGAATCCATCTGAGGCTTCACTCCTTACACGGAGAACAGGAAGATGCAGAGTCACATGTTCGCATATAGTCAAATCCACACTCTCTCAGAGTTTAAATCATGCACTCGATCCATGCTGTCAGTAAAGAGCGGAGACAAGAGTACCCTCATCTTTTGCCTCTGTTAAATACATTCCTGATATCTCACTTTCTTTAGTGCAACAAGTGCATTAGGATTTACATACTATATGGCATGAGATAAGGAGGAAGCGCTCACTGGTCAAAATAAACACTCCTATTTTTTTGCTCATTGATGGGCAATTGCAGCTCACTTTTGACTTAAATAGGATTATGTGATTTACCTCTCTCTTAGAGCCTTATATCCTTACCAGTGAGACAATCGCAAGCAGCTGTTTATTTCAAAACAGACTAGAGAAAAACAAACAAACAAAAGCCGAGGCTGAATCACAGATGAACACATCCACAACCTGGACATCTTGTATGTAATTTGAAATATTTCCTATCCTAAAAAATGAAACTAGTGATGCAGATGGAAAACAAATCAATCCACTGGGCTTGAATACTCACAGGCAATGAGGAAGACTGAATTTTTCTTTTTTCTCTGAATAAGTGCTGCTGCACAGACTAACCATGCATTGCTAACCATATTTAAAGAGCTGATATGCTCAAAGTACATCCTGTTGGGAAGCATAGCATGTGGAATATGACCATTTGCTTTATGCAATTCAAGGAAAACCAGCAACAGGTTGTGCAAAACATAAATCAAATTCGGAGAATTTTATAAGTAGCGCTGGAAAATGAAGACAGCTTTTAAATGTGTACCAACTAAGGAAAATAATCACTTGGAGTTAATTGACTCTAGTTGAACACCTGGGGCATATGATCAGTTCACAGTATTTATTTAATTTTTTTAAGTTCCCTCCAGTTTCTTCCTTATTTGCAGACACAAATAAAGCTGAAAACACAATGACGTCTATGTTCTTCATATTAGACATACATATAAAAATATTTCATTCTAGTCTTCATAAATGGTAATAGAGCTGCGGTGTCAAATTTGACATAATAAAAATTTTCTGATCTTCTGAAAGCTTTGTTTGTTTGTGGTTGTTTTGTTTTCTCTTGTTTTGTTTTAGTCATGTCTTCTGAAACATATTTCAAACAAAAATCTACATGTACTTTGTTATTTTTCTAAAATCTTCTTCATCTAAACATGCTTCTAACCATTTTTATTCACTAGATACTGTGATGATGGGAAGGAAGAATCCTTCACACCAAACTGAATCTAAGACATAATGCTCAAAGCAGTTGAGACAGTGAGGAAGCTACAGGAAGGGATAGAATCTGACAGAAATAGTGGCATACTATTCCCACACGTAGACCAGATGTACACAGGCAGCTTGTGCTTACATGTCTATTTTGACCATTCTCATGGCAGGTGATTACAGACAAGTGGTTTTACTCTGTGTATAAATCAGAATAAGTGATTTGGAGCCATCACTTATAACTGCAGAAACCTTTCAGCCTATTCAAACCAGATTTTGGTGTCAGGCCCATTTCTATTGCCTGGAAGAAAAAGCAGCTGAGAAATTTAGGAGGTGTATTTAAATGTGTCCTAATCTAGTTATTCTCATGGTAACATTCCTTTTCTCTTCCTCTCTCAACTAATCTTCATCCTGACCTTTAGTTGTATTGTTCCATTGTGCTATATCGACAATGGATAATAATTGTGGAAGAGAGAGATTCCATACCCACGGTGGGGACCTCTGAGCTAACTTCAAGGGGGACTTCAGGTCAGTACTGCAGTGCTTAGTTTTAGAGGTTTGTCAGAGGACAGCATCTGCAGCCTGGTTTATTGCCTATCTAGGCTTTGAAGAGTATAATCTGTAAATCCATGATACTGACCCTGGAAATCATCTAAGATAGTTAACTGCAGATACTATCATCTGGATGATTCTTCCCAGGTATTTTGGTGCATCTTTCCCATTGCAAAGTGCCATCCTGTTGAAGCAGGTAGTCCAACCAGGCCACTTTTTGATCAAGATAGAGGTGTGGGTCTGTAGGGATCCGGGGGGTGTTCTGATGGGATGCTACGACTCCTGAACTGACTTCAACAGAAAGTCGCTCGGCAGCCACTGCATTCACACAGACACACAAACTCACTGTGGATCGCTTCCCGACAGGTCGACAGCAAGGAGGCAGGAAGGGTCTTTGTGTGGAATTCCACGGTACAGGTTTATTTGAAGCAGAAGCGGGATACATTTCCATAACAGAACAGGGCATTCTGGGGGAGGCCTTTTTAGTCACCTTAACCTGGGGAGCTCTCTCAGGGTCTGTCCCTTTACTGGCTCCCACAACTCCCCCTTCTCTATTAAATTAAAAGCTTCCTCCAGGGATCTCAGAATTAAATGCCCAGAAACAGTCAATTACACAAAAGACAACAAAAATAACCACAAAACCCACAAAGCAACACCCAACAAGAAGTAAGCCACCCCGTGAGTTCCCAATGTCCAAGTAAGTCTTTGATTAAATCTTTTCATCCTCTGGATGCTGGTGTGGATGCTCTAGCTGTGGCTGGTAGGCTGTAACACAATTCACGCTTTCCACTGCCAGCAGTACCAGGAGCATTTAGAGGACAGTGGTATGACGAGCACTGGGTTTCTTGGTAGTATGTGGTTCTGGTGAGTACTTCTGTTGGGGCTCAAAATAGAATTATTAAAAGGGTTGTAATTAAACAGAGGTATTAGGGAATGCGGCCATGGGAAGGGTAAAGCTGAGGGATGGGGGTTAGGTCATTTTG
>VZTD01004179.1:369531-410449 GCA_013397725.1 Rhagologus leucostigma | reverse complement strand
TAGAGTCACCCCAAGACACTGTTTAATACATATTAGCAAACTGCATGACATTTCATGAAAATCATAACTGTTTATTTGCTCGGGAGACCTGAGTGGCAAAGGAAGTTGAAAGAAGAGGGATGGGTACTATACTTACTTTGAAGAAGGAAAACAGCAGTAAAAGGACTTCCTGGGGTTTGAAGTGTCTGATACCAGTCAAGAATTACACAATTCTGATGTAATATCCCATTACTGTGCTCAGAGAAATATTCTCTGCTTAGCTAGTGACTTCCGATGAGATGTGATTTCAGTCCCCTTTGGGAAGATTTGGCTTCTTTGAATTTTTCCCTGGTGCAGTATGAAAAGCAAAGAACCCAGTGTAGAAATCTTACCACTGACTTAGAAACCTGTTGTGGTGTGAGGTTTCCTGCAGTGGCATGGCATGCCATGCCACAGCCTTCCCAAAGAGCACTGAGGGGGTCTCTTGGGGATAGCAGCTATGCTGCATCCCGTAGCCTCTTCCAGGCTCCCCTCGCTTGCTCCGGCTAGCTGTAGGCCCCACAACACAGTGACGATAAAAGAGGAGAGAAGGCTTCCCGCATAGGGACTGCAGAGGGTCTTTATTCCATGGTGACAGGCTGATCCCCAGAGGCAGAGAGCCAGCACATGACTGGTTCCACAAGGCAGAGCAGAGAACAAGAGCCAGCACGCCTGGGACCTTGGGTTTATCGGGGGATGAGGGGGGCGGAGAGAGCACATGGACGAATGGTCTCAGGGCATAGGGGTGGTACATGGGTGGAGTTGGGGTAACAACCAGTAGGAGAAGCCTGAGGGAGTGGTTAGGGCTAGGGGCGGGGAAGGGGGAGCCATGTGGAAGGGGCAGGCAATCTGGTAAGAAAACGAATGGAGAAATAAAATGCCACAGAAACCCATTCTGGAGATTTCATTTTTTCATTCTGTAGCCTTGACACAGAGAAGTATACATGCTGTATCAGTGTGCTGACTGGACCTTGGCTGACCACTAGGTACCCACCAAATGCTGTGTACCTCCCTTCTCAGCTGGATGGGAGGAGAAAATACGCCAGAGGCTCTTGGGTTGAGATAAGGACAGGGAGTTGCCATCGTGGCAAAGCATAGTAAAGTCAAGGAAGTTAATTTAATTTATTACCAATTAACACTACTGCTTTACTTCTTCCTTCCAAGCAGCATGGGAGGATGGGAAATGGGGGTTGTGGTCAGTGCATCACATGTTGCTCCTGCTGCTCCTTCCTCCCCATGCTCTTCCCCTGGTCCAGTGTGGGTCCCTTCCACAGGGTGCAGTCTTCAGGAACAGAGTGCTCCAGCACAGGTCCCCAGTGGGGTCAAAAGTTCTGCCAGCAAACCTCCTCCAGCTTGGGCTCCTCTCTGCACAGGGCCACAGATCCTGCCAGGGGCCTGCTCCAGCACAGGCTTTTGCATGGGACACAGCTCTCCTTCAGGCATCCACCTGCTGCACCGTGGGGTCCTCCACGGGCTGCGTCTGGATCTCTGCTCCACCATGGTCCTCCGTGGGCTCAGGGGCACAGCTGCCTCACCATGGTCTGCACCACAGGCTGCAGGAGAACCTCAGCTCCAGTGCCTGGAGCTCCTTCTGCACTGACTTCGATGTCTGCAGAGTTGTTCTTCTCACTTGTTCTCACTCCTCTCTTCTGGCTGCTGTTGAGCAGCAGTCTTTCCCCTTCTTAAATACATTATTGCAGATAATGCTGATGGGTTGATGGTGGGTCCATCTTGCAGCCAGTTGGCATTGGCTCTGTTGGATATAGAGGAACCTTTCCGCAGCTTCTCGCAGAAGCCACCCCTGTAGCCTCTCCACTGCCAAAACCATGCCACGTAAACCCAATACAACCAAGCTGGCAGCAGGTCTTGCTGCTGCAGGTTACTTGTTCAGGTTTTAGAATTAGATGTATGTTTATTAATGACATCATCTTCCACCTTCCCAGGACAAAATTTCCAGTATTTCATTTTGTTCTTATAGCTGTTTTTTAACTTGAAACTAGTGTAATCATTTAATGCACATTAAACAAGCAGGCAGTAGTAAATAAGATAAATGATAGCTTATTTCCTATAGAATTTTGTATTATTGCCATAAAACATACTGAAAAGATATTTTAAGTCAGCAATAGGATTTATATTGAGGAACTATTAAGGATCATTCTGCATTACTTTATAACTTGTACTTACCTACTGCACATATTTATATTTTATAACTACATATGATGATTCTGACTAATGTGTAGCTATCAGATTATAATTAGTACATCCAGAAAAATAGAAATCTTATAAGGGGGAGATGATAAAGCAATAAACTGTTAAAAGAAATGGCCACAACAAAACAGGGGCAGAGAGTATCTCTGACAGGTTTAGGATATTCTAATGGGAATGGGTCGTAGATGTTTATGTGTAGCTATGACTATGCCTTTCCATGATTATTTGCATTATTGGCTGGGGGTTTAGTTCATTTAATGTCAGAGGATTTGATACGGTTTGCTCAGTCTTTTTCTCTGGCTCCTCCAGGTGGTGCCTATGAAGTAAAGCAGCATCAGTTCTTCAGGAGCCTTGATTGGAATAGTCTGCTGAGGCAGAAAGCAGAATTTATTCCACAGTTGGAGTCTGAAGATGACACAAGTTATTTTGACAGTAGGTGTTTTACGGTATTAAAAAAAAGTGATGAACACCTTGTTTAAATAATCACTGTCTTTGATTCTTGCTTACTGCTTTTAGAATCTCCTTTATCGGAATCGCTGGCAGCTTGCAGTTTCACTGATGAATTGACATTTCAGCAGAAATAATCTTAAAAATAAAACTAGATTTTTATTTAATGTTAAAGCTTGGTATCCATTCTTCCTGATAAATTCAGATATTTGATTTCCCTTGTCTGTAGCTCGTTCTGAGAAATACCACCATATGGAAACTGAGGAAGAAGATGATACCAATGATGAAGATTTTAATTTAGAGATAAGACAGTTTTCCTCATGTTCACACAGATTTTCGAAAGTAAGTAAAAATTTCTGTAATCCTAGTGTGTATTATTCTACTTTTGTGAATTTTGGAAGTGTTAAATATAGGAGAGATATATAGGGCCTTGTTTTCTCAAGAAACTATGACGTTCACTGAAATTGAGCAAGAATACCATAAATACAATAAAATATGGGAAGATTGTGTAGAAAAGTTACTTCTTGAATCTCTAAGATACTAATGAAAAATGAGATAAATATGATGGTATTTTCAGTAGAAGACCCATGATAGCATAACAGAAAGTGTCAGAGAAGCATTCTGTTAAATGCTAATACATGTTCTTTACGCTGGTTTCCTTATACATGGTTTTCATGTTGCTCCAGTTGTGTCTGGGTATCTTGCAGGTGATAGCATAACAAAGATTATGGTACTACCATGTAGTAGCTATTAATTTAATGACATTAGACCAAAGGAAAAAGCAAACTAATGGTTAACATATCTTCCAGTCATGGAGAAATGTAGATCTTAGGGAGTGATCTGAATGTTCTGAATTGAAGGTAAAACTTCCCAAAAGGTGGTATACTCTACTAGTTGAGATGAGAGCTAATTATTGCTGATCAGAGAGGTGTAGTAGGAGCAGAGTGGACATGCTCAGGAAATACAGTGGAGGATGAATTGGCAGGAAGTAATGGAAGAGAACACCCAGGGCTATTGGTTTCATTTTTACTGTCTTGGTTCACACTGTGAAATGAGGAGAAAACTGATACATTCATAATGAGAAGAGGCTGTATTTGTGTATTGGTACATGAGGAACCAAGAAATCATTTTAAGAACACAAACTACTGAAAATTTGAAAAAGTTCAAGAGGTCTGAAGTTTGCACTCTGAAATACTATATAAGCATTTAGAATCATAGAACCGTAGATCCTGCATATCTTTTTTTTATATCAAATGTGTCAATGATGACTCAATTTTTTTGTGGGGGTTTTTTTTCTATAACAGGTTTTTAGTAGTATAGATCGAGTCACTCAGATTCAAGGTGAAGAAAAGGAAGATGCAGGAGACAAAACAAAAACTGTAACATTGCCTTCTGTGGAATCTTTAAGCTGGAGTTCAGAATATTCTGAAATGTAAGTAGAAGGATGTACTGCGAGTCATCTACATCCTGCTTGCCAGATAGCAGGCCTCCTCATTTCAGTAACTGCATGAGGTTTGCTTATTTTTCATGCAGACAACAAATATCTACGTCCATCTCGTCTGAGACTGAGAGTAGCCGGCAGCAACGCAGTTCTGGTTTGCTTCCAAAATTGTCTGTGTCAGCTGAAGGAGAACAGGATGATTCCACCAGCTCAGGGGGACCCCGGGAGGATCAGGAAAAGTCTGCATTTGTGAGCGATGAAATCGTGCAAGACGAGCCTGAAGTAACCACTCCAGCAAGTACAATCAGCAGCTCCACACTATCAGGTAATTTGCAGTGGATGTCTTGACTGATGATACTACAAACAGTTGCAGACCACCTTCTTTTGGCAGTAGCATCCATAGATTTACAAGGCATGTATTTCAGAACTGGTTTTAAAAACAGCTATCGCAGCAGGGATCTGGTTTGAGATCAGGCTTAAGCTAGTAAAATCCCATGAAAATACAGGAAAGTGTCAACGTCATGATTTGGTGTTGCCCCACTGACTCTAGAGGGTTGCTAGGCAAGTGAATATAACGGTTGACCAGGATTTTGCAAGATTCTCCTGTAAAGAAAAGAAGTCTTAGATCCCTTGAGCACTTGAAGCATTATTTTTGTATCTTTCCTCACTGAGGTTTGTGATGTTCGATCATCATAGATTCTGTCATTTTCTAACAATCTGTACTACACTTCGTGTGGTTTTAATTAAGACATCTCTATGATGCACACCTTTCAGAGTTGAGAGCATTTTCTTTGACTTGTGGAAGTCACTTTGGTCATTGCAGGTCTAGGAGGAAGTGTTGCAAACCATTCTCCACTTAATTAATTTATTTGCTTTATGCGTCATCTCCCTGCTCAAGTACTTGTTGCATCTCAGTAGGCTCTAGGGCCTTAGTGACTTATCTACACATGTATCAGTCTTCAGCTTATTTCTCTTGTGTACTTCACTGAGTTTTTTCAAGATACGCCCTTCTATTCCCAAACCCTTGATTTCCCAGGTAGTCCACATTTTCCTCCCCCTCCTTCCTTTGTGTTTCTGGAGAAAAAGAATTTTCTCAGGGTCATCCATCTCCTTCCCTTGTCTAAAACCTTGACACTGTGCTGTATCCCAAGTCTTGCTTACTGTCCCCCAGGCCCCATGTTGGCATTAACACAGCAGTTGCAGTGATAACTCAGACCATGTGATCCTCTTCTTACACTTAACCAGTTACACTTCAGAGTAATTTATTTTTTTTATGGTCCATTAGCAAAAGGATACTCAGTTTTCCCTCAATGTCTTTATCCCTTCTTCTTTGTACAGTTGGCAGCTTCTCAGAACACTTGGATCAAATAAATGGAAGAAGTGAGAGTGTTGACAGTACAGATAACTCCTCAAAGCCAGCTGGTGAAGTTTCATCTCACATGGCTCGACAGCGACTGGAAAGCACAGAGAAGAAGAAGATGTCTGGAAAAGTCACAAAGTCCCTTTCTGCAAGTGCTTTGTCCCTCATGATCCCAGGAGGTAGAGAGAAATACTTTCAATTGAAATGTTAATGATTTATGCAGTATTATGAAGGCTTACGATGCAAATGCAAGATTTGCTACAGTCCAGAATGGATTCTGTGTCACTCTTTTTTGTTTCTCTTGTTCACTTGCATGACTAGATGGTGCAATCTTGTCAACAAGTTACAGTGCTCACACTACAGCTGAGGGCCCTTCTCTGACACGCAAAAATGTAATGTAGTGGTGACTACTTTGTTCGACCTTGTGCATGCACAGCAGGATGTGACTTTAGTCCTTGGTCCATCTGACAGTGGGATTGTAGATTAAGTTTTAACTAGCTCACAAAAACAGATGTTTGTTAAAGCAGCACATGACTAGTTCTCTCTCATCCCCCGTAAGAAAAGCTGATAAACAGGACAGCAGTGTCACAAAAATAGAAATAGCGTGTAGACTCCTACTTGTACTACACTTACTTAGATCAAGTGCTCAAAATTTGGAGCCAGAAATAATGCTGTAAGTAAGTGGACGTGTAACAGTCATATTGCGAGTTTTCACATGAAGGATTGGTACTTTCCTTTCTTGTTTTTCAGAATTGAAGTCCAAACTACTGCAATTGTATTCACATTTGCACAAGCATGAGCACAAAGTGCATTCAAAACAATAAAATAAAATGAAGTTGGACTTGGTACTGTTGCAAAAAAATCTTGTGGTCTTACATGATGTAGCAGAATGTAGCAATGGAGCCTTGGTACAAACATTGAGTTACTGCCCTAGGTACCAAGTAGATATTGTGGTTTAATTGTAGTAGTCTTTAGCTGTTTTTATGCATAACTGAAACAAAGAAAACAGCTAGCAATTTATTAAGCACTGCTGGATTACTTGGGGAATGATTTTGGGTGTATTCATAATAACATCTGCTACCCTACTCTGATTTTCTTTTCATCATTGTTAGGTAAAGGCTGAGAATTGTTCTTAAAAAGTTAGCAATGAGTGTGTTTTCTGTGCAAAAGGAAAAGCAGTTTATATCTGACAAATTGAACCCTTGCATTAAACAATACAGTTTATACTCCAGGGAAAAGAATTAAGTTCTAATATCTGGTTGTTGAACTTCTTATTCACTAATATGCACACCAGGGGAGGACAAGGAGGAGAGGTTGTTTATACAAAGACAATGACATATTTTAGCACAACGATATCATTAAGCTAAACAAAATTTGTGTGTGCTCAGAATGTACTCTAATAGGCAGATCTTTTTCCAGATGTGTTTGGTGTTTCTCCTTTGGGAAGTCCTATGTCTCCTCATTCCCTATCATCTGACCTTTCATCATCCCGAGATTCATCTCCCAGCCGTGATTCATCAGTTGCTGCTGCAAGTCCTCATCAGCCGATTGTAATTCACAGTTCAGGAAAAAAGTACGGCTTCACCATCCGAGCAATCAGGGTTTACGTGGGTGACAGCGATATCTACACTGTGCACCACATTGTTTGGGTAAGATTATACATCTTTTCTTGCTCATACATGGCCACAGCATACTGTAATGATGGATTTGCTTTTTTGTACCCGTGGTATCTCTTTGTTGACAATTACTGTGTAAATTGCAATGATATGCCACGCAGGTTCTCTTAGAATGAAATTCTGCCCGTACACAAGAGCAGTGTTACCTGTAGGGACAACAACAAGCCATCTTTGGCAGAACCATTACCTACATGTGATGTTGAACTTCTGCAACTTCTCGTTGACTTTCGGCAAGTTTGTCAGTTTTGAAAAATAGAGTCTTGAGTTCAGAGTACTGTGTCTTAGAAAACCAAAGTGTTGGTGCAGACCTTCTTTGACTGGGGTCAGGATCTGCAAATCTATGAGACTGTAAACAGAAATTGTTGAAAAATAGGTGGAGTTTATTAAACTGCATCAATTAAGGGATTCATGAAAGTCAGCAGTATTTTACTAGACACAAGTAAGCTGATCTCAAGCACTGACTTTGTGTTGTGTAGAAATGTGCAGATCATTTGGAATTGTGAATACCTTTGAGGTTTGTATGGCACAGGAGAAAGATTGACTGTTTTGAATAAATCATGTATTTCATCCTCTCTTCACTATACAGTGGGATAGAGGCTAAAGGAAAAGACAGCAGCTTTTGCATTTCTTTGGCTGTCAGCCTCCTTAATTGTAAAATAATTATATACTTACGTACATATATATGCATTTATTTCATAATTTATTTTGGTAACAATTTATGATTTTATATCTTTTATAAATGACACATACATAAATACTGTGTGTATATGAATTATTTCAACTACCCTAAGAAAATTATTACAAATTTATCAAAAGACTTTAAGTTTTGGACACTGCTTTAAATATGTATTGAAGATTTTGAAGTAGCACTGCTAATGTAGTGTATTGCTCATTTTATATTCATACTGTTTACCTTTCAGACCTATTAATCCATCAAAAACATTGAATCTGGAGAACTGGGTACATTTGGTGGATAATGGAATAAATTAAAAAAAAAATGTTTCTTGCCACTGGTGTAACATCACACCAGTGAAAGAAAGGGAAGAAATGGTACATTGCATTAAAATTTAAACCTTGGGGTTTTTTTCAAAATATTGTAAGTTTGTTATTTACCTCTGTTAGCACTGTAGGCTTCAGTAGTGTCTGGAAGACTTAAAAAACTCATTTTAAAATAAAATAAATTATTTAAATCACCTTCAAAATATTTTTAATTTAGTTTGCTTTGGTCATTTGTCACTTTTTGTGCTGCACCAACCCCTCTAATGGGAAGCCTGGTGAATTTGAGCCAAATGGAAACAATCCTTAACCATATGGTCGAGTTTATTTTTATTGTGATTAGAGTACTGCATGTAACCATTACCTTAATTACATTAGTGTTTCTCGTTGTCCGATACTAAAAATCTTCACTCAGTTCTGAAATTTTGCAGTGGGTAGTGAACCACTTATCATGCATGAAAACTCTGTGTTTTGCAGAGCTTACTTAATACCAGTAGCAACCAGCAGTGTTTCAGTGAGCTTTGAAACCATTCCAGGCCCCACCTAAATATAAAGTTTAAGTAAGTAGGGGATGGTGAAAGAGTTGGAGATATTTTTCTTCTTCCTTCCTTTATATAACTTAGTATCTGTAAGTTTCTTAACTGCTGACTGATTTGGAGTTCATTTTGTGTATATTCTCTTCCTCTGTCTTTTTCAGAATGTGGAAGAAGGAGGTGCAGCTTACCAAGCAGGTTTAAAAGCTGGAGACCTGATTACTCATATCAATGGAGAGCCAGTGCATGGTCTTGTTCATACAGAAGTCATTGAATTGTTGTTAAAGGTAACTCTTGGGCAGCTGGGATGCAAAAGTGATTGCTGTTTTCATTAATGATGGTGGAGTTATGTTTGTTTTCTTGAGATTAGTTACTAGATTTTATTGTTGTTGGAAGTACGAACTCTAAGCTGCTATTGCCACAGATCTGGAGAAGAGGCAATGACTTTCATATATCCTGCTATGATTTTAGTTTCTCTTCCATAAACTGTCACTGACGCAGAGATAGCTGAAGTGGATTCAAGGCAATGACACAAAGAGATGATGTCTCTGTCTCTCAAAAAAATTGACCTTTTCAAGCACTTTTCTCTAATGCCTACATCTTCACCAGATAATTCTGGCTTTTGACGATGATGATACTTCTCATTTTTCTTCATTAAAAGTGAAATCAGTGAGGAAAAGTAAAAAAAAAAAAAAGGAAATATTTCCTTGCCTGCTGTACAGGAGCTTGCATTTCATATTAGGGCCCAAAAGGTTTTTGTCTCATGTATAGCCAGGCATGTCTGACGGAGCTTCTTTGATTAATGAAATTCTCATCCTGCAGCTGGACTTTTATGAATAATCTGTCATATTTTTCTCTTACGGAGTTTTCTGAAGTCTGTCCTATTAGAAAATTATTGTTTTTCCTTGAAAACAAACAAAAAAACCCCAACTTATATTTTCTCTGTAGTTCATCATACCTCATTTTTCATGTAATCTTTTCAATGTAAGCTAAGGTAGGTTAGAATTACTTTAGACAGCTGTATATTTATTTCCTATATTATTAACAATTTATGGTGGTATTATATGCAGAGCTCTGCTTGTCAGAGTGAGTAGTCAGTTACAAAAGAAGTGAAAAAAAAGCACTGGCAAGCAGTGAGGTAATGGGGAAATATAAAAAGCTTAAGGAAGACGCAAGATACACTTTTTCTCACGTCTTTATTTTCTTTCTCTGAAACCAGGAGGAACTTGCAAGTTTTCCAATTTTGCAAGAAATGTCTAAGAGAAAATTCTATGACTTAAGGCAGTCAGCTGTGCACTCGTTTTCTAGGTCAGATACAGAAAAAGACAAACATTACAACCCTGCTCACTACTTAAAAGAGTAAACTCAAAACAAGATATCATTGTTTATCCAGTGTATCATACCTTAATTTGTTGGACTGTATCATAAATTAATTTGGGCTATTGCAATTTCTGTGAAAGGAAGTTCACTGTAGTGGTGTACAGTGCTGAGCAGGAGGTACAGATTTTTAAAACATAAAATCAGCAGGAAATACATCTATTTTTACTGAGTCATCTGTTTGTGTAGTCAGTGCTAAAAAACTTAGGCTAATTATACTTGTTAACCCTTTTGAACAAGATAAAAAGATGTTTTGGGATTGACAGTGAAGATTCCATTTTTCTGCTCTGTTTCATCATTATAACAGTTGGTGTCCTGAGATGTAAATGGACCACTGTGTAGTTACAGCTGTTCTTTGTGGGAAAATTGGGTGTTCCTGTAGAAGCTTTTGTCCTGAAATTTGCAGTCTTGGTTAATCCTTGGTGTCCTCCTGTCTAGCTACAATTACTGGAATTACTCCTTGTCCTGGAGCTTGAATGGAGGAAGTTAGGAAATAAGGCAGAGTTTGAGAACTTCCCAATCCTTGTTTACTTAACCATGCCTGGGAATGTCTGCATAGAGTTCCCTGCAGAAACACCTCTTGTTCTGGAGTTCTTTCTCATTGCATTTGCTTTTATTGTGTAGATGCAGTTTAAGGCAAAGTTGTCTTGTATTACTCCTACTACTCACACTTTCTGCATCTTCCTTCATTTTGTCAGAGTGGCAACAAAGTCTCAGTAATGACAACTCCTTTTGAAAACACTTCCATCAAGACAGGACCTGCCAGGCGAAACAGCTACAGGAGCCGAATGGTTAGGCGCAGTAAGAAGACCAAGAAGAAGGAGAGTTTAGAGAGGTGAATTATCCTTTGCTTTCATGGTTAAGGCATTTTCTTGTTTGTGTGTGTGTGTCTGTGTGTATACATAACAATAAATTTAAAATATGAAGTTAATACAGTTTTCTCCCATCTTCTGTATTTCTACCTTCTTTTCTGAGATTCTGTGGCCTTCCAAATCTTGTTTTGCCTAAACTAGATCTGCTAAAATAACCTCTAGAAATAGTGAATAACTGAGCTTGCACCTTAATTTCGCTTAACTATATCTTTTTGCACTTGTTTAATTAAACTTTCTGGTCGTTATGCTTATGAGCACTTTTAATTTGATAAGTTCATTTGTATTTTGTAAATATGTTGCTAGTACGGTATAGGTATTTCTTCAGTTTTGATGGGTTGCTAAATTAAGAAAATAAAGATTTATACTCATAAGGAGGTAATTGTTCTTCTGAAATATAATGAGTAAATTTTGATGTGAATAAAAATTAGTTACAGTGTCTATCCCACCTATTAACAAATCCGGATGTTTTCTAAACTTCATGACCCGTGGTGTGGTTTGCTTTCATGTAAAGATAGATTTAATATTCTCATAATGTCAGCTTGCAAGAGTTTTGCGTGTGGTGATAGTGTCTTCTGTGCAACTTAACTTACTATTAATGCTGTGCTTTTCTCACACAAGGAGAAGATCTCTGTTTAAAAAGCTGGCAAAGCAACCCTCGCCTCTTCTTCATACAAGCAGAAGTTTTTCCTGCCTGAACCGATCACTTTCTTCAGGGGAGAGCTTGCCTGGGTCTCCAACCCACAGCTTATCTCCTAGATCTCCTACCCCAAGCTACCGTTCCACTCCTGATTTTCCATCAGGTGAGTGTGAAGCAGTGGAGGGCAGAGGAAAAGGACTTGAAGGGTATTGTACTTTTTGTGAGCCCCCACAGATCTAATACACTCTGCTAAGAGCAGTCAGCTCTGACAAGCATAATCACAGAACAGCTGTTTTCTGTCTGGAAGAGGGAAAGAGATTCCTGATGCAAAAAAAAAGTTGTTTTTATGATACAGAAGCACCTAAAAAGCAATTGTCTGTAAAGTTTAAGTTGTCTTAGTGTTTAAATCTTAGTCCAGTAGCTGTAAGTTGAGTAATAAACAGTCCCCATTTGCAGCAAAAGAGAGAACTTTGCCTAGAAGAGGCCACATTATAAAAGAGTGAAACTGAGGTAAAAGTTGCTACATAATGGAACTAGCATGGCACTCATGAATGCAGATTTACTGCTGAAAAGATTAGCCGGCTGCTGAAATATACATCTTTCTGATTCCTAAAAGCCTGCCCCTTTTTCCTCTTTTACTTCTGTCACAATTGTAGAGTGTACTAGAATTGACTGCTGTTGTACAATCCTGTGGCAAAAGTAAATTATCTGGAAAGCCTTGATCCTTGGTTTGAAGTGTCAGAAAGCATTAGTTATTCTATTTAAGTAGAAGCAAGAGATAACTTAAAGGGGGTGATGGAAGAGAGAGAAAGGGAGAAAAACAGCAAATGTAATTGGAATGATGCAGGTTTTGCAGCCTAAAACCTTTTGCACTTAAAACCTTCCAGATTTTGGAACATTGTGGTGGGAGACAGCACAGGGCTTTTGTTCTGTTTCTCACTGTACATTTCGACAAGATTGAAAAAGTCTTGCTAATCTCACGTTTGTTTGCTTGGTTTTTTTGTTCTTTTTGTAGGTACTAACTCTTCCCAGAGCAGCTCCCCTAGTTCAAGTGCTCCCAATTCTCCAGCTGGTTCAGGACACATAAGACCCAGCACTCTTCATGGCTTGGGTCCAAAGCTTGGTGGGCAAAGATACAGATCAGGAAGACGCAAATCAGCTGGCAGCATTCCCCTCTCTCCTCTTGCACGGACACCTTCTCCAACACCCCAGCCAACATCTCCCCAGCGGTCTCCATCACCATTGCTGGGACATTCAATTGGAAATACAAAAATAGCTCAGTCTTTTCCTAGCAAAATGCACTCACCTCCAACTATTGTAAGGCATATTGTCAGGCCAAAGAGTGCAGAGCCACCAAGATCGCCACTGTTAAAGAGAGTCCAGTCTGAAGAGAAACTTGCACCCTCTTATGGCAGTGATAAAAAACACCTATGTTCACGAAAACACAGTCTGGAAGTGACCCAGGAAGAAGTGAATAGAGAATTGTCTCAAAGAGAAGTAACTCTTCAGAGCTTGGAGGAGAATGTATGTGACGTGCCATCACTCACACGAGTCAGGCCTGCAGAGCAGGGCTGCTTGAAACGACCCATCTCCCGAAAATTAGGTAGACAAGAATCCATTGATGAGCTAGACAGAGAGAAGCTGAAGGTCAAGGTAGTTATGAAAAAGCAAGATTTTCCTGAAAAAGCAAATGCTGCTATACACGAACCTAGCAGTGAACCAGAAAATCCCAATACCTTAAGATTGGAAGAAAGAGACAAAAAAGCATTCCAGAAGGTATTAGAAAGATCAAACCAGTTTGAAACAAAAATTGTTACTGTGGAGACCCAATCAGCTGGTGGTATACTCAAAGACACCCTTCAAAAGAATGCAAACTTGAGATCAAATGATGGTGTTGCTTTAGATGCACAGATGTTGTGTCATGGGCCTCCCCCTAATGAACTCAGTCATACTTCTTATGACTTCAAAAGAGTTTCTCCTTCATGTACCCTGCAAGATGTGCTACCTCAGTCCTCTGACAGGATGCTAAATGGAAAGGGAGAAAACACAGATAAAATTGTACCAACAAAAGAATTTGTCAAATTTGAAAGATTAGATGGTAAACTTGCAAATATTGATTATCTCAGAAAGAAAATGTCTATTGACGAAAAAGATGACAGTGTCTGTCCAGTGCTAAAACCTAAGATGACATCTAATGTTCATGAATGCCTTCAACTTAGTGCAGGCAGACCCATAAACATACAGCAGGACTCCACTGCAGCTGCAGATGGTAGAGCATTTCTTGGCAATGCACATGCTACTCAGATTAACTCAGTTTCTTTTGTTCCTCTCAAGACCCTGAGTGGCCGAGCGGACATGAGTGTGGAAAAATCAGCCCATATTTCCACTGAGGCTCCTGTCAGAAAAAGTCCATCAGAATATAAACTTGATGGGAGGTCTGTTTCCTGTCTGAAGCCTATAGAAGGCACACTAGACATTGCATTACTTTCTGGGCCACAGGCTTCGAAGACTGAACTGTCTTTGTGTGTGCTGCCAGAAGGACAGAGCACCAGCACTGATGGGGGATCTCCTAAACCCCCAGTGCCACAAGGGAGTGGTGGGAAGGCAGAAATGGTCTCTCAAAAAGAGCAGTTGTTAAGCTACCCAAAATCTGGCAAAGTCAACATAGCAGAGCCTCAGGTTCTACAAGTAGGCAAGAGTTCTCCAAATCCACCACTCATCCCTGTGGCTGCAGAAGCAGTGACAGAGAAAAAGGTTTCTAGTCCAGCTACGAAAGGCAGTATTTCTGTCACTGAAGCTGTTCAGAAGAAAGATACCTCCCCTTCAAAACAAAAGGACAATTCAATGGAGGCAAAGTCTTGTGTTACTCAAAGTCAGACTGTTAAAACTACTCAAACATATTCCAAACCTGCTGGCCAAAGCACTCCTGAAAAAGCTGTAGGAAAAGAGAAACAAATACAAAAAGAGTTGCCTGTCAAACAGCCAGTAGCCCAGAAAACTTGTGAGCCTATCCCTGCAAAGGTGGAAGTGATCAGGGAGTCATCTCTGAAGGTATCTGTCTCAGACGTCCTGATAACAACCTGCTCCAAGAGCAATGAAAAAAATTGTGCTGATTTTGCCATTCCACCTCAGATGCAAGGAAAAATGCAGTCAGCTGGCCCCAAGGCACAACCTAAGGATGGCAAGGAATCACTGAAACAGCTAGGCAAAGATGACAGCGGTATTTCTAAAAGTTTTGCAGAAAGGGACATAACCAAGCAGAAAGCTGAGTCTAAGAAGGTTATCTCAGAGGCAAAGAGTGAAGCTCTTCCATCCAAATGGCTTGTGCAACCCTTAAGAGATTGTGATCATAAAACTGAGAAGTCTGCACTGGTTTCCTCTGTGCAGAAGGACAGTGCTAAAGATATGGGAAAGAAAGATCAGAAATCACTCACTGATACAAGACTTCAAACTACTGAGAGAGAGCAGTCCAGCCAAGTTCCTCGGCAGCAGCTTAACACTTCAGGCTCCCCTGCTGTGAAAGACGCAGTAGGCAGACCCAGCACTATAGAAGTTCATGTAGGGGTTCAAGAACATGTGAAGCCTGCTGCTGCCAGTGTGGAAAGCATCAGTAATAGACCCAGGCCAGCCTCTGATACAAGTTCCTCCAAGGCTAAGTCCTTAGATAAACAGACGTTGTCACAAAAACCATGTACTCCAACTATAAAAGAAAAAGAAACTGTTACTCAGTTGTCTACCAGCTCCCGGAAGGATGGAAAACATGCCAGTAAAAGTGTCCTAGATCACCTTTCTCCTATTCCAGGCTCTTCAAGAAGAACAAACAATGAACATGTGCAGGCTGAAAGGCCTGTGAGTTTGGACCATGGCTCAGTCACCACCCTCCAAATGAGCAGCACAGCCCCTGACACTAAACCCAAATCATCTGCTGTGGGCCCACTACCAGCAGGCCCAGAGAATTCTAAGCAGATGCAGAGGCAAGACGCAGCAGGCTTGGGGGAATCTGCTGATCAAAAGCAACTTCGCTTCAGTGAAAAACAAACCAGTGCTCCAAAGTTTTCCACTGTGAAAGACTGTCTCTTGCTGAACAAAGAGGCAGACAGAAGTCCTAGTAATGAGATGATCTCTGCAGACAAAAGACCTGAAGGAAAAATATGCACTGACGCACTTTACGTTCAGCTTGACAGTGGGAAAGTGGAGCCTACCCTTTGTCTCACAAACTGTGATGTCAGAGGAAAGGGAGCAGAAAAACCGACCGCAGGTAGCAAAAGCTCTCAAGATATAAAAGGGAAGGGACAAGTTAATCAGAAACAGCCAGAGGATGCAAACAAGCAGAATGCAATAAAACATCTGCCGGCTGCCAGTGGGCAAAGTTCTTGTCGTGTGGCTGCAACACCAGGAAAGCCACTGACTTGTTCATCCAATTTCTCTGAACGTAGACAGGAAGTATCTATTTTGTCTTCAGCCAAAAGTGATGCATCTTCAGCAAAGGTTAAACCAGGCTCATCAGAGCTTCCTGCAACTTGCAAGGAACTAAATAAGAAAAGCACCTCCTCCACAGGGAGCAGTAAGGCAGAAATGACTAAGAGTGTTTCACTGGTGGCCTTGCACAGTGGCACTGTTGTAGCAGAAGCCCACCAACCTGCTTCAAACCTTGGGGGGAAACTTGGAAATCAAGAAAAGCCTCTTTTCATTAACACTGTGGATGTAAAGGGAAAAGATGCTGTTCTGACTCAGCAGTCTGCTTCAAGAAAACAGAATGTAGGTAAAGATTTATCTAGGTCAGCAGCCACACCTGACCGTCCTAACGCACTTTCAGATGACAAAGATTCAGCTCGGCAGCGTCGAGGAAAGGAAATTTCACGGAGCAGTGCTCACAAAAAACCGTGTTAGCTCTACGACCTGGCAAGTGTGAATTCAACACTAGCTGAAACAATTTCAAAATGTTGTACTGCCTTTAAACCAGCACTGTGTCGTGTCTTTGTGCGGCAAAGCTTTCATGTCACTGAAGAAACAATACAAGGGGATATGTAAAGAGAGGACTTTTTTTCAAAATGCCTTTCCAATTGTAACCGGTAAAACTGTTACCATATAGTATTTGTACAAAAATACGTTTACAGCCAAGAGCTGTTGAAAATATTTCTTCTGTAAATACTTAGCAATGTGTTTGGGGTTTGAATGTAGCATATATACTTTGCTGCTGGTTGTGTTGTTTACTCTTTCCCTTTTTAAGATAATTGCTTTGCCACGTATTTGCCATACTCGAATATGAAACCAAATTATTAAAATTCAGACCTGGCATGGACATGCACAAGCACCGGTCTGACTGGAAAAAAAAAACAGGCCACATTTTTACTTACTGAAAATCCTAGATAGAGGCTAAAAAAGTACTAGTACAGAATAATACAATGACCTATTGTGAGTTTTTACATGTATTTTTAATAATCTGATTTTGATAGTACTGTATGTGGCTGACTGCTTCACCAGATCTAACACAAGACATAACTGCATCTCCCTACTGCACAAAGTCTGATTACAGTAGATGTCCTTAAAGCTATGGGAAGACCACTCAATTGTCAGGGCATCCCATCAAGAGCCGTGTTGTCTGGTGAAATGATGGTTCTTGTCTCTTGGGAATGTATTCTATGACTTTCACCTCAGACAAGGCTGAAATTCTGAAGCACATGCCATGTGCTTAGCTTTTGCTGCAATCCTCTCGAGTTCCTTGAACTTTTTTAAATTCAGGCCCTTACAGCGTGAGGCACAAGTATAAGCACATGACTTATAGTACTAGTATGTTCATCCCTGTTCTTAATAACATTTAGAGAATACGTATTATGGCATATAGGTCTGTTTAATTAGTGTCATACAGCTGGTAGCTCTTTTTTATGACAAGTAAGGTAAAAAGGAAAAAAACACTTCAGTATCATATCTTCAAAAAAATTTAGGCTATCTGACACATTTTAATACCTAGCTGGGGCCTTATGTTGTAGACTTAACTTGCTGTTTTTAGCAAGTAATCCTGGGTTTCATATTCATTTTGAAATGCATTGAGTAGCTCCATACATTTCATAACATAATCTTTTTATTTGTATGCAAAAAAAGTTCAATACTGTAATTACAAAAGAAGCATTTTTTAACAAAGGAACTTGTTGGAGCTATTTGGTGCTAGAATGTTACTGTCTTTTTACTTTTGCTAAGCCTTATTTAAATTTTGTATACTGTGGAACATGTAGACTTTGATCATTTTCGTGTGGAGTATTTTAGCTTGTTTTGAGGGATGAAAGGTAAAATTTGAAACATGTACAGAAGCACTATGAAATACCCTTGCAGGTGCATGGGTTTTAATAATTGGGGATCAATAGAATGGTTGTTCTGCTTATTTCTGTTTTCTGTAACCACAGTAGAGCTAGGCCCCTACCTTTTTCACCAATGCTTATAGTTTGTCTTTCTGTCTCAAAAGCTAGAAAATTTTTCGTAAAAGCACAGTGTAATCTTGACTTGGAGACTTGTGTGACAACAGACAGTGTGCAGAATTCATTTCCCTCTGCTGAAAACTTTATTATACTGATTAGTTAAGTTGGATTACAGCAAACCTGTAAGGATATCACAAACAATATCACAAACAACTCCTGATTTTTCATGTGGCACTAGAACATTCATACTGCCTTTGATGCATTCAGAAAGGAGCTAATAAGCAGCGGATAATAATTTTTGAGAAGTTCTAAAAATAAAATGGTCTCGACATTTACAGTTCATCTGTGCTTTGGCAGTTAATACAAATGAATGCTAATGCACTTCAAAATAACATTTCTGCCTGGGAGATATTTCCTAGTTTACAGTCTCTGCATTTTTTTAACTATCCTCTTGTTTCCTTTAAAACACATCTAGCTTTTGTTTACAGTATACCTTTATGAATATTTTGTATTATCACTTCTGACAAATAAGTTCTTTGCATTTTGGAAGTGTAACAGTGCATAAGCTTGTGTTTATGTAGTACCTGTTTGTTGGTGTTTACCTTATCAGTGAGTTGTTAGAGATCCTCCTGCCTGTGTTCTTCTTGGTCAGTCTTAATGTGATTGTAGATCTGATGTGTTCTTTTGTAGACTTCCTGCAGTAGATTTCTCAGCTTACAAAAAAAATTTAAAAAGTAAAAAAAAAAAAATTGTTAGGGTCTGTGCAATAAAGTGTTTGCAGTCTTATTTTCTCTGAGAAACTCCTTATGGATGTCATAATTGTTATATATTGAACACGATTATTTATACTTATGCAGTTGCATAACATTGAAATAAAAATTCAGCATGAAACTGTTGTGTTAGCATTTTTTTTGGAGTGCTTTCATTGGTGTAATGTAAGGCACATTTCTCCTGTACTCAGAGGCTGGCAGTTTTGGGGTTTTTTGGGGCCAGCTCAGTGCACCCCTTAAGGCACATGCTGGTGGAGGGTTTTTCGTGAGCAAATGCAGTTTGGTCTGGGGAGAGAGGAGGTGTGCATGGCTGAGTATCTCATCTCAGGCTATGCCTGGAACCTCTGCTCTATTTTGGATAGATGGGTGTGGTGTGGTGGTGGATGACATAGCCTGACTGCTGGCTTCTATGGGCAGTAGCCTGTAATGTGACATTTAAATACTTTCTGAAAAACACATATCATCATGCATTGCTATAGGAGCAGGATATATTAAAGTACACACCTCTTTACTGTTCTGCTGCTCGTAACTCTGCAGAGCTGCCCAGCAGGTGGGAATTTGTGTTCACCTTTTATTATTGCATTGTTTTCTCTGTATTTTTCCTCTGTACAGAACTAAGTGCAGCAGTGTCACAGCATCACTTTTGCTGCTCTCCTTTCTGTTCGAAACATACAGGTGAGGGGAAGCTGCAGTTCACCCCCAACTTTTCCAATTTGCTGCAGCCCACCAGAAGGCAGATAGTCTTGCAAATCCGGTGTGCTGATGAGAGGAGATGTGTAGAGAAGAGCAGGATCCAGCAGCTGAGGAAAAGGAAATTACAAGAGTTGAGGGTTGACTGAGTGTCATGCCTCTCCTGCCGCGCTGTCCGTGGCTGTGGACAGCAGAGTCGTGTCTGCCAGGGGAGGCATAGAAACCTGCATGCCCAGAGTGAGCCTCTAGAGTATTGTGGGCTAGAGGAAAAGGGTGGTGTATGGAGTTTGTGTTAAGGAGGAAGTTGGGAGAGGATGGGTTGTCAGTGTTACATCTGGCACGGCCTGTCACCTTCATTCTGCATCTTGCCTGAGATGGGAATGCTTCCAGGGTCTGAAGGGAAGCATGAGCTCCCTTCTTCAGCACTGAACTCTCAGTTTGCTAAACCCCCTTACGCCCCTTATTGTAGTCTTGGTAGCCTGCAAGACTTTGCAGGGACATCCAGCTTGATTTGGATCAGAACTCAGCAGGCAGATCAGAAGGAAAAGATCACAGGACAGGAAGATGCTGGAGGGTGTATGGATGCATGTCCCATTGCATGCCTTGGGTTAGCAACAGTTTTTCTTTCCACTGACTGTATCTGTAGTATAGTAGCTGATTAGAACCACCCAGATCAATCTCCCAGATATCTGCCAAGGATGCATTTGAATGAACTGAGTGTAGGAATCATAGAATGGTTTGGGCTGGAAGGGACCTTAAATTTCCAACCACCATGGGCAGGAAGCGATGTTAAAGGTTATAGTTCAAGAGGCAAAAGGTTGGGAGCATCGGGAGGAGCTGAGAAGACTGCAGAGTAAGAAGACAGTAACGATGTAGTTGTGTTCTAGTACACATCAAGCCCTAAAAAATGCAGGTGTGAAGGGGAAGAGGATGTCCAAGGGTTTTGGTAGGAAAGATGTCTTCTGCTACTGGGGGAGAATTTCCATTGGTTTTGTCTGATCAGGGAGGTATAGTACAGACTGTTTGGGAAGGGACCTCAGCTGCTCTTTTTCCAGGTACAGACAAGACCAGAGAATGAAAAAAGTTCTTAAAAGATGTTTCAGGAACCTCAGGGTGTGTTTTTTGAAGTCAGCATGTGTAGAAATTGGCCTATTTAACCATCTTGTTCAAAGTAAAATCCTCCTTCAAAAATTGACTTGCATCTTGGTGAGAGACCTTGCTTAAGCACAGTTAAGGAAAGAAGAACTCAGCTCTGAGTTTTGGTTTGCCTGGTGAAATAAAAAGTGCTTACCATTCTGTGAAATCATGAAGATATGCTGAAGTTCCTTTTCTCTGTAAACACTGATAAATTCTGTGTGTGGTGCTGAGTTGTACTGTGACTTCAGGGACGCATAGTCCAGGAGCTGGGGTGGTGGTGAGCTGAATCTTGTTAGGCACCATTCACCTCAGGCAATTCCCTTGTTCTCTCTGTGTGCTGGCTTCATAGCCATATTTGAAAAAATGAGAAATAAAGGCCTGACTGGAAGCCAAAAGAGTGCATCACATCAGAGCCTGACTAGGTACACAGTTCTGTAAGAAAAAATCTATTGCCTCTTCCCATGTATATCCTTGCTAAGTAATCCCAGAAGACTAAATCTTTGAATTTAACAAAGTCTTAATGTATAATCTGAACATTTTAGTGTATTATATCCAGAGATAAATTTCCTTCAGAATAGTCAGTCCTTGTATTTAGGGTTTGTGTATCCTGAAACATACAGAATATGCTGTTCAGCATTGTTGTCACAGTGTCTTATGAATGGCATTTTTGCAGGCAAATAGAGCAGAGATGTCACTAAAGAAAATCAAAGAGTAAAATTAGAACACCTGAAGATACAGTCATCTAAAACAAGTTGTGTAGGGGGAAAGGGATGGATTGGAAGAAAGCCTTAATACGTGGTGTGCAAACCACATTTCACCTTCTCAAATGTCTTCGAGTTTTCACCAACTGAAGTCTACACCTGAGTCTACACTGTGACACAGGACAGCATTTCAGAAAATGGTGGTGGTTAAATCCTGTTGTGTTCTCTCCAAACAAAGGGCATTTCAGAATACCTTTCAGCCCAACATGCAGTTTTCCCTCCAGTCACTGCTATAGGTGGATCTCCCGCAGTTACTGCCTGATACTTGCAGCAATATTTTCTGGTGCCTGTGGAGTGTGTTATGTTCCCTTTTGATGTCAGTATTCATCTAACACCTTCTTGAACCCGCAATTTCAAGAGGGAAACAATGGAAGAAGCAAGTCTTTCTTGGGTGGTACACACACTGGCAATCATGCTGGATTGTTAAGATACTGGTGGTTGCTCATTTAACTAATTGGATTTGCAGAGTCAGAGGAAAATGCACCTTGAACCTTGGCCTGAGTTCAGGAACACCCCTGCCTTGCTCCCAAGGACAAGTCAGGGTGTGCTCAGCTCAGGCAGCGTGGTTTGCTCGGGGACAGTTCTCTCCTGTAGCTGAGCCCTTGCAGAAGGGTAGGCAGCCCATGCTGCTTCAGTGTTGGCAGCTGGAGCACAGTGCCTGCCGATGGTGTCAGGAGGAGTCTTCAGCAGCCACAGGAACACAGAACATGGACTAGCAATATGGAGAGGCAACACTGTAGGCTGCCAGATCTGGGAGTGTTTGTGGACAACTGGAGAAGGAACATCAAACATCTCTCCCTGAGTGCCCTCAGGCAGCACACAGCTATGAAGGCAGGAGGAGAAGCTGGGGGGTAGGGCAGAGACGTACGTGATGTAAAGGCATCTGAAAGCTCCAAAAATACACATTCCATGAGTCTGATCTGCTAACAGATGGTAAAAGGGACTTTTCAAATGAGAGATATTTCTTACTGGAGAAGATCAGTCATGGGTTCTTGTCAGTAGTATCATCAGAAATGCGCAAAAACTTTCTAGTCCCGCAGGAATCTTTGAAAGTTTAGCTAGTCAGCATGTTAGAGAGGAAAATGTTGAGGAAATGCCTTGGACAGGAGCTGAAGCTGAATGTGGAGTCCTGCATGGGAAGTGTTGAGAGAGAGTTGGCCTTCCACATTTCAGAGAGCAACCGCAGCTCCAGCCTAACGCTGCAGGGAGTGGTACTGGGCGAGCCTCCCTGTGGTGCATGCTCCAGGAGACAGGAGGGCCATACTGCCGGGAGAGTTGTGTCTATCCATCAGGGTAAGCCTGTTATTAAAGCACTAAATAAACATAAATGATTTTAATGGTGATACAGGGCAGATGAGTAGGCCTGACAAGCTCCCATTAGATCCTTGGTCAAATGCACATACTCTGCCTTGCTCTGGGTTTATTCACATGTGGTGGCAGAGAAGACAATATGGTGTTATATAAATAATAAGCCTTTATTCCTGCCTAGCTGTTGCATATCCAGTTGAAGCAGGGATCATCATCTCTGATTTCACTCCAGGGGTGCACACCAGAAGCAATGTGAAGTAGCTGTTGACACCAGGAGCACCTGAGGGATGAGGTTGTCCACTGTGCTGCCCCCTTTGCAGCCTCTGGTTTTCTCACCTGGGCTGTGGCTGAAAGGAAGAGGCCACTCCAGGCTGGCAAAGAAATGGCTCCTATCTGTCAGCATTGAGGGGTTTTGCCCTGTGCAAGCAAGCAGAGTATTGCACCCACAGATTCTTGACCAAATCTACAATTTTATGGTTAAAGATGATGCTGTCTTTACTTACTGGGGAGTCTAGAAAATAGCACAGGAGCAGGGCCTGCCCCAGGCTGAAAGATGGATAGACAGAATTTCAATGGCCAGAAATTCTCTAAGGATCAAAAGTATTTTAAAGAAATATTTTTTTAAAATCACAGAGGTGATACATGCTGTTTCTTACGTGACTATAAATGTGTCTTTTCTTCACAGGTAGTTTTTTTCTTTTTAGCAGAGTGGGGTACACTACTGCCAGCTCTTAAAAAACATTGCGTTTCAAGGGTATGTGATAGAGGGTGGAATTTGGCTGGGGGTTTTGGTTGGGGTTTTTTTGTTTGATTGAGTTTTGGTTGCATTGTTTGGTTGGGTTTTTTTTTTCCTTTTTGGGAGTGGTGATGGTTAGGTTTTCTTTTTTTAAAGAGAAGGAAGTTTGTATTTTGCCTGTTGGATTTTCCCTTTACAAGTGCATTAGCCATAGTACTGGTATAACAGGGCTACCATTGAGTGGAATTGGGATTTCTCTGTAAGTTATTCATTTTCAAGATTCAGGTCATAGTTTATTTTTTTAACTCTAATTTTTTCATTATTTTTCTAGAAGTTTCAATACAGGTAGAGAGGATATTACGAAAGTTAAGAAAATACTTGTCACAAATAAAAACAGTGAGATGTCTTTCAACTTAATACAGTTGCTGTAGGTATTTTCTGTCTCCCCATCCTAGACACACAGTTGGTAATTTTGCTTGAAATAGCGAGCACCCCCAATGAAGATGGCACTACAGGATAAAACAGCCAGGACAAAGGCAATGATTCCTGATGTGTTCATCCCATGGGAGAGTGAGACGGTGGCCAGCTGAACCCAGCTAGCAATTTGGGTTCAAAGCACCTTGTTCCTTCAGGGTTTTCAATTTTATCCAGATTTTGCTTGTGATTAAACCAATATGAGAGCAGGTGCAGTCCAGAAGGCTGTAGTGTAAATTGATTATGCACTGGCCATCTAGGGGCACTAGCTGGTCACCTGGTACAACATGGATTTGCCCATGTTATGGGCACAATTGAGGTAGATGCTCTGGAGATTTGAAAATGCATCTGTCCTGAATGCAGTAAGTTTATTGTAATTCAGATCAACATGCTGTAACTTCCTGAGGTTGTGAAATACTTGGTTACCTATTGCTGTCAGTTCACAGGATGATAATATTACCACCTCTAAATTGGATAGGGAACAGTTTGTCCTTTGGCATGATCCCCAACTTGAAGTTATTTTGACTAAGATCCAACAACATTAGGTTTTTCAAGCCTTGAAAGAGATGCTGAAGGCTAGTGTTAATGTAGGAGGAGGAAAGATTCAGCATTTGCAAGAGATGCAGATTTTGGAAAGAGCTCTGTGAAGTGTTGATATGGAGAGGAGTGAAGGGTAAGTCCAGCAGCTCTAGGCTAGCACTGTCCCAAATGAGCACATCCTGGAGATGGAGGTGTGTGTTGTGGCTCAGATTCAGGTAACAAAGTCTGCTCAAAGCTCTCAGTGCTTTGCTACAGAAGTCAGAGCTTTCAATGTGACTCTGATTTCAATTGAGATGTTGAAGCTTTGCCAGTTTCTCCAAACAGCCAGAGCCCAGGTGCAGAACCTGTGGGTTACCCCTGATGTGGAGGTGGGTGAGGGTGGAGAAGGTAGCAGAGCTGGTGTTGCAGAGGTGCTCAGAGCAGTTTGTGTTGAGAACAATCTGCTCTAGCAAGCTCATGCCACTGATGCCAGGGGACAGTGCATGGATGTGGGTTTGAGTTAGGTCCAGCTTTTGGAGCCTGGTTAAGCACTGCAATGTGTCAGCATTTAGATTCTGAAGTGCCATAACTGCACATAGAGATCCTTGACAGAGATGCTACAGAGGCCTTGTAAAACATCTGGGTTTATGTAAGGCTCCTTTCCCACACAGTAAAATGTTCCCAGCCAAAGGGTCTGGGCTGTGGAGTTCTGTATTCCCACCAGGACCCTGGGGATGTCAGCACAGCCCACTAAGTCCAAACTGCAGAAGCGGGACTGAAAAGATCCATGTTCAATGTATGTAATATCATTGCCTCTAAGGAGGAGAGTTACACTGCTGGTCTTCTGCAGAGCTTTAACATCTTCTGCTGTGATTGCTCGTATGTAGTTCATTTGAAAATCGAGGCGTTTGAGGTTTTGAGTGGGAAAGTTGGGAGGAAGTTGCAGTGAAGAGATGTAGTTGCTGCCCAAGATGAGGATATCTAAGCTGTCCAGATTTGTCACTGGAATAAAGGACATACCTGTTATTCTTGTCTGTGTTGAGATGCTCCAGTGAACGTGGGCCAGCAAATGCTGTGTCAGACAGAAACAGGAGCAGGTTTCCCATCAGCATATCTGTCTTCAGCTGCCTGTTGCTGTGAAAGGTACCGTCATACACCCAGCTGATCTGACACCTTAAGAAAACAATAGAAAACAGCATCACTGGCCTGTCTCACAAACTCTCTTGGTAATGTGATTACTCAAACTGCACCTTATATCTGTAAAAACCCATGATCTGTTGCCTTCACCAAGGTAAAAGTGTCTATCTTGTTCAGTGATGCTTGCCTGGTACTTTTAAGTTCACATTTAATTACAGGGTTCTGCTGAGAAGAAAAACCTGTCCTGAAATGATGGGTGTGAGGAGGCATTTGTGGGAGTCAAGAGACATGAGGTATTTAATGTCTAACTTAACAGGAAAATCTCCTTTTTCTGGCCACTTCCAAGGGCCAAACATGTGTTTCTCCAGTTTTTAGGGAACAATATTGAAAAATTAATAAAAATCTACTGTAGTGACTTTGCTGTCACTACTGTCTTAGATGCAGTAATATCTGGAAAATGCACATTTCACCAACTGTACTGTAAATGATTGTCCTTAGAGGGGAAGCCTAGACATTGCCCAAGTGGATCAATCTCTGCTTAGCAAAAAAATTCACCAGCCATCTGAAGGTGCTGGTACCGGTTTTCCTGTGAAGCCAGGAAGATGCTGCTGTGGTGTGCTCCAGAAGTCTCTGTCTCTGACAGGGGCAGGAGATTTCACCCCTGTGAATGTGATGAGCAGAAGTGAGGATGCTCCTTCCATACCTTGTTAAGTCCAAGCAGAGAAGAGAATTCAGATCAGAGAAGATTGAATTCTGGAGGGAGAGGAGCACATTGAAGCTGAAATCAAAACATTTCTGTTGTGACAGGTAGTCACAGGAATCTCTCTCAGTCCTAAACCTTCCCAGCTGTAGCTTTCATTTTCTGTAATCTGTGGAAAATACACAATGAAGCTGGAAGAGTTACGTACTGGGAATATAAATAGGAAAACATGGCACTTGGAAAATCCCCCCCAAACTAACACAACCCACAAAATCACCCGAAGAGAATTCTGAATTATTTAAAATGCAGCAGCCAGAACCCTAGGCAGCCTCAGCACAGGCTTGCACTGCATAGCTCTGGGGTTTTGGGGAGTGCATTTTTAAAACTAATACCTTGAATTTCTCTTGTATTAATTTGAAGTGTCCCATCTGCAGTACTTTCTAATCAAAGTTAACACATATGAGGATTGTTTACTCTTCTGGATGAATTATTAATCCTCAAAAAAGGATCCCCACAAGGTAGTTTTATATTGTGAATGTCATGAGTCTTGTAACAAAACTTACTTTAAGACAAGTCTTAAGTAAACCTTACAGAGAGGAAGTAAAAAACAGCAGATCTGGAAAATGTTCCTAAGAGGAATGTGGCCAAATTAATTGGATATGAACTTCAGTTACACACTGCAGTCAGGAGACAGCAGGAATATTTAGCTCAGACTAGACAAAAATCATGCCTGGTATGCTAAGTCTTAAAAATGTCTAAAAAGGCTTTTCAGTTTTAAGTGAAAGTAAATCCATCTATTACATAGAGAAGTCAACTCTGTGGATACCAGGGAAATTCGTTGAGCGTGCCTGACTTGCCCGTGCCTGCTGATTGCATGAAAGTCAACCAGACCCAGGTTATGGGCACCCCCAAATAGCCTGCCATACTGCCGAGGTGTGGGAATGCTCAGAGCATTGCACTCGTCCCAGCTGCCAACTGCAGTGGGGAGCAAAGGCACAGCCAGTGCAGCACCAGCCTCCTCTACGCCCACCTCCCCTCCCAAAGGACAGAGGGATGGCCTGTCCTGGGTGAGATGGCCACCCTAGGGCCAGCCTAGGAGAGGTGGTGTACCCAGGGCTGTGTGGGAGCTGCAGCTCCGGCAATTCCCTGCCCAGTAACCTTGCAGATGTTCAGCTTGTGGGGAAGTAAACACAAGGATGGCACAGTTGGCCAACATGAGCACTTCAATTTGACACAAAGCTATTGTGCTAGTGGAAGAAAGCAGGCACGGCAGCAGTTGTGTCCAGAGAGGAATGCCCTGGAGCCCATGACACGTAGAGGATAGTGCAAGTGCATGCCCAGGGGGTGGGAGCACGGGGTCTGTCGGGGTTTGTTGAGGTGCATGTGTTGGGCCCTGGGGAGCGGTGCATGGGGCTCAGGTCTTTCTGTTGACACAGCTGTATTTGAGGCTAAACCACGTCTCTGCCTGTCTCTGGCTTAGAAAAGGCAGGTGAGCTGTGTCTGCACTCAGTAGCCTCAGGAGAAGGGGAAGAGCAGTTGTGTGTTACAAACCACAGTCTGGGTTTGGTGAACGCTTTCTTCCTTTCCTTGAAGCACAAATCCTGTAACTGAAGGGTGCCAGAGAGTATCAGGGAAGTAACATGGGCATCCACTGCTGCAGAAAGGCATGCAGGGGCAGAGAGATGTCGGCAGCAGCGGGTGGAGTGGGAGGAAGTGGAGATGGCTGTCATGGCAAAATTCCCCATCTAGGTGGGGAGTGCAGTTCCTCAACTGTCCAGCTCCCTCTGGCAGGCTGGGTCCCAGCTGGAGTTCAGTGCCAGGCAGACAGCACCCAGGAACAGCATCAGCAGGGAGGGATGAACCAGTGCTGCCCACGGCTGAGCCCCCCGCTTGTAGGTGCTTGGCATGACCTGGGGGCAGAAAGCCAGCTCAGTACCTGCTGTGATAACATTTGACATAGCACGGGGACTTGGGCCCAGCCTAGAAGCACTGATACAGTGTTAGTACCTACAAAAATGACTAAATACTGACTTAGAAAAATTGATGCTTTCAATACTGGTAAGCAAAGCAGAACCTGTGGAACTAACCGCTGCCATGTGTAGTTTAGACAGATAAAAATAATTTAACTGTCACTGTAAATGAGAAGAGTGCTTATGTTTTGCCATTCAAATAAAACAACAGGTAAGTAAGCTGTCTCCGTATGCTTCAGGGCATGGAGTAGCTCTCACAGAGAACTGAGGAGAAACTATCCCAAGGGGGATCCTGTTGTGCAGCTCTGAGCGCTCAGAGATACGTAGATTTAATTCAATGAGGAATTTGCTATTGGCCGCAGGTGTGCACTGCACGGGGCTGCTTTTCCATTGTACTTCTTCCCTGAATCAAAAACCCTGCCTTTTTTTCTGCTGTCTCCCACTTGGAATAGAGAAAAAAAAAGATAAAAGAAAAGGAAAAAAGAGAAGAAAAGCAAAGATAAAAGAAAATACTAAGGAAAAGGAAAAGCTAATTGGGTCAGTCTTTTCTCCTGCCCCTGGGAAAGCCCTGGTACTTTCTTACTATTCTCATGTGGTATTGCACACCAGCCAAACAACAAATAGAGACATCATCATACTACCACTGTGTACAAATTCCTGTATGAAGAGCACAGTACAAGGGGTAAAATCCTTATACCTCTCCTCTGTCTAGCTCTCATACCTGTTACACACCCCAGGGAAACTTTATCATCCTTCAAGCTCTCTGTGGGATGAAGCACAGTGCTGGTTTGATGCACCCCCAAAGTCCCCATCAGTGGTAGGAAAGGGTGTGAGGCTGCACAGATGCACAGGTGTGAGGAGGAGGAGGAGAGACAGTGGCTGATGTCCCTAAGCACATACAGAGACACCTGTCTTATTTCTGTGATAAAGACCTTCAGATTGCCCTAAGATAAATCCCATGGGAACTGGAAATATTCACACGTTAGCAGGCAAGTGGTTACCCCAGACGTCTGCAGCTCCTGCCCATCGAGAGGGATGGTGGCTGTCACTCCCCTCTGCGCACATCATCTCTTCAGTGCTAGGTGCTCTGCAGCTGGCACAGGCGAGCGCTGTGAAAACCAGAAGATATGAATCACAGGCCATTATGGAGAGAGGAGGGCTGCTGCAGTGGATGATCTTGTGCTATCTTCCCTGAATGAAAGTGAAACTGAGCAAAGAGGTCAGACAAACTGGGGGAGTCGGCTGGAAAGCAGGTTGCAAGCAAAAGACATGCTGAACTTAGTGTGAGCAACATAGGAGTTTCAGAGTAAAACAGGAACTTGCCTGCTTTAAATATGGCCAGGTTACTGTGCACTGATGCTTTTCTGAGGCAGAACAGATTTTTAAAAAGTGGAAACTACGGAAAATTGGTCTTCATGCTCATGTGGACTGAAATGTCTCTGCTAAATACAGGATAGTGCAAATGAGACTGTAGCACCCTACCAAAGGGGAATTTAATGCAATGGGAAGTTTGAGTTGAACAAAATCTGATACATCACTTAGGAAAGGCACATAATCTTGTAAACCAGCTGAAAGTCGGAGCTCTGTTTTGGGGGCTGGTGGCAGTGGTGGACTTGGCGGTGTTAGTTTTACAGTGGACTCGATCTTACAGATCTTTCCCAGCTTAAACTGTTCTACAACTCTAAGATCTCTGCCTACGCTTTTGCAAAAAGGATTGTGTTGCTGATGCATGACTGTTGCAATAGAAACAGTAAAGCTAGAAAGCAGTACTTCAATCTGAAAATTAACACTCCTCCTCTTGTATTTAGATTACACAGAATGATCACTTTTTTGGAGGGGGACAATATTTCTAACCATTTCTAAGACGAGAGCATGTGTGCCAGCTGCAGGCAGGAGGGGATCTTGTGCCAGCCAGCCAGAGGTGTCAGGTCCTGACTGCCCTGGGCAGAGCTGAGCACTGACTCCAGCCAAACAGCTCAACCTTTTTTTTCCTTTCTTAAATGACTGAGTTACTAGCTTGCCAACTTTGTTGCCTTAAGTGGTGCTCTTTCTTCACCACCTAGGAGAAAAAGGCATGATGAAACTTTACTGGGCTCAGCAAATGTGGCTCAGCCCAATGGAGCCGATCCAGACCCTGTACTCAATTGGGGAAGTTTCAAGTAATCAAGATGCCATTCAGAGTGCATCAAGGTCAGCACCCAGGAAAGAGAAGACACCTGAACTTCTCTGGTGCTAAGGGCACGCACAGAATCAGTGGCTTCGGCTTGGAAGCAATGTGTGAAGGCCACAGCTGTGCTGGTAGCTGGAGCTGATTTCAGGGTTCACCTGAGCCGTGCTGTGCTCATTCCCGCAGGCAGCTGGGGAGAGGGGAGAAGTCAACAAGGCAGGAGGGAAGCTGCCAGAAGTGCAGAGTTCACTCTGTTTTGCATACTTGCCTAAACCTGTTGGGTGGATTGTTGGGGCTGGCAGGCACCAAGAGGCCATAGAACCAGTGCCCAGCTGCTGTATTTGTCTGCTACTAGAATTCTTCTGTGCCAACCTGATTGGCTGAGTTTTTTTCCTCCTCTTTAATTTAAAGTGTACAAAAGAAAATAACTTCTCTCAATACAAGCTGAAAAACTGACTCCACATTCCACTAACAGCTCTGCCTCTTCTGCAGCCAGTTCTGTGTTTGCTGGAAACCCTGCTTGCCCTGCAGCTGGTCACAAAAAAGTCTGAGGAATTTGATTGGTATGTTTGCTCCTGGTTTATGTGCCATTTTCCATGTTAACGCTCAAAAGCTAAGGCTTGGTGTGTCCCTGTGTATCGGGTTTGCATGGCCAAGTTTTGGTAGCAGGGGGGCTACAGGGGTGGCTTCTGTGAGAAGCTGCCAGAAGCTTCCCATGCCCAACAGATGCAATCCCAGCTGGCCCCAGGACAGATGTGCCGCTGGCCAAGGCTGAGCCAACTAGAAATGGTGGTAATGCCTCTATAACAGATCTAAAAGGAAGAGAAGTTATTGTGCAAATGTAATTGCAGCCAGAGAAGAGCAGGGTGAGAATATGTGAGAGGAACAGCCCTGCAGACACCAAGGCCTGAAGAGAAGGAGGGGCAGGAGGTGCTCCAGGCGCCAGAGCTGAGGTTCCCCTGCAGCCCCTGGTACAGACCATGGTGAGGCAGCTGTGCCCTGAGCCCATGGGGATCCACAGGGATGCAGAATCCACCTGCAGCCCATGGAGCAGACCCACACTAGAGCAGGTGGATGCCTGAGAGCAGGCTGTGGCCCTGTGGGAAGCCTGTGCTGGAGCAGGGTCCTGGCAGGGACCTGCAGACCCACAGAGAGAGGAGCCCGTGCTGGAGCAGGTTTCCTGGTAGGACTTGTGACCCTGTGGGAGACCCACACCAGAGCAGGCTGTGTCTGAAGGACTGCACCTCGTGGAAGAGTAACCCATGTTGCAGCAGTTCATGGAGAACTGTGTCTGTGGGTTGTACTTACACTGGAGAAGTTAATGAAGAACTGCCTCCTGTGGGAGGAATCCCAGGCTGGAGCAGGGGAAGGACTCCCCTCCCTGAGCAGCTGCAAGAACAATCTGTGATGAACTGACCATAACCCCACTCCCCGCACCACTGAGGGGGAGGAAGTAGAGTCTGAGAAGGAGGGAATGGTGGGGGGAAGATATTTTTAAGATTTATTTTACTTCTTATTACCCCTTCTGATTTAGTCGGTAATACGTTTAGTTAATATCCCCATGTTCAGTCTGTTTAAGCCATAATGGTATTTGTTGAGTGATCTCTCTCTCTCTCCTTATCTCAGCTCATGAACCTTTGTCATATTTTCTCTCCCCTATCCAGCTGCGGAAGGGAGAGATAGAGGGAGTGANGGAGGAAGTAGAGTCTGAGAAGGAGGGAATGGTGGGGGGAAGATATTTTTAAGATTTATTTTACTTCTTATTACCCCTTCTGATTTAGTCGGTAATACATTTAGTTAATATCCCCATGTTCAGTCTGTTTAAGCCATAATGGTATTTGTTGAGTGATCTCTCTCTCTCTCCTTATCTCAGCTCATGAACCTTTGTCATATTTTCTCTCCCCTATCCAGCGGCGGAAGGGAGAGATAGAGGGAGTGATGGGTGCCTGGAATCCAGCCAGGGTCAAACCTCTACACCCTGTGATCCCTGCTGTGCTTTCCTGGAGTGCAGCAGCTTGGATTCATGCTTGCACCCCATGACTTATTTTTTTTGCAGACTGATACTTCCTCAAGCAGGCACAGTGGCACAGATACTTTCTCAAACCACCCATACCAAAATCCTCAAATTTAAAATGAATGAGGTATTTTGTAAGAAAAGTCCTCTGAATCAAGAGGGGCATCAGCCAAAGCTAATCCTGTCTCATTCTGCAGTGCAGTGAAGCCTATTATGTGTCATGGAACTTATGTGTCATACAATAAAGCAGGAATAACTCCAGAGATGTTTTTTGTTTTAGCTCGTTTTGGTTTTTCGTTTTTGTTTTTTTGGGGGGAGGCTGGGGGGAAGGAGAGGGCTTGTTGAGAAACTGGGAGGATTTATTACTTAAATAATGAATTCTAGGGCCTAACTCAATTTCATAGAATCAGAGAATAACGTCAGTGGAAAGTGATGCACAAGGATCTTAAAGCCCAACTCTTGGGCAGGCACAGGACAGTCCCAAGAGTCACACCATGTGCCTTACGGTGTTGCTCAAATGCTTCTTGAGCTCTGTCAGGCTGGTGCTGCGACCACTTCCCTGAGGAGCCTGTTCCAGTGCCCAAGCACCCTCGGGTGAAGAAATTTTTCCTGATTCCCATCCTAAACCTCCCCTGGCATAACTTCAGGCCATTCCCTCAGTCCTGTCACTGCTCAGCAGAGATAAGACACCAGTGTTTGCCCCTCCTCTTCCCCTCACGAGGAAGTCGTAACTGCAGTGAGGTCTCCCCTCAGTCTCCTCCAGGCTGAACAGACCAAGTGACCTCAGCTGCTCCTCATATGACTTCCCCTCAAGGCCCTTCACCATTTTTGTTGCCCTCCTTTGGACACTCTCTAGTAGCTTTACATCTTATGTTGAGGCTCCCAAAACTGCACACTTTGGATAATGAAAAAATGATTATGGAATTACTGGGTGACTGAAGTTCCTCTTCTTGACCATGTGCTCAAGTAATTGCTGAGCTTAGTGAAACTAATGATTAGGGATATTCGAGTTATTCATTATGTGTGCCTATCAGATTAATTTAGATCTTTGTGCTTTTAAAGCAAAATGGGGAGGGGTAAGAATTTATGGTAGTAGTTAGTGGGAGTGGGTTTTGGTGTTGGCAGGGGGCTTTGCTATGGATACCCACCATGGCCTCAGGCAGGTTGCAGACCCTCTGTGACAGCCACAGCCAGGGCTGTTGCAGGCTGATTCATTTCCCATGCTCAGTACTGCTCCTCTTCTGCGTGCTGGTGTTTGCTGTTGCCATGTGCTGGATAGATTTTCTCTCCATCGCTGCATTCAGGGTGGCTGTCAGACCACACAGGGGTTGCTGGGACAGTCCCTTCAAAAGTAAGTTGCTGCTCCTAATTTAACTTCCTCTGTGCTTGCTTGAAACTCTTTCCACTATTGATGATGGGGAAAATTTAGGAGGGTGTAAACCCGAGCAGTAATAATTGACCTCAGTACTTGCCACTGAATGCTCGTGAGACGCCGCATGCTGCATGGGCTGAGCACACTGCTCCCTTCACACTGCCCTCCAGTGCTGTGGCACCCCAGTCAGTCTGCCCTGCAGTCAGAGAGTCACCCAGAGAGGGTGGTTACACCCTGGGATTCCCT
This sequence comes from Rhagologus leucostigma, assembly GCA_013397725.1. NCBI lineage: Eukaryota > Metazoa > Chordata > Aves > Passeriformes > Rhagologus > Rhagologus leucostigma. The sequence goes on along the minus strand of VZTD01004179.1, from coordinate 376,470 downwards.
ATTCTAAACTGATACCCTGAACTGGACAGAAGGAACAGGTCACAAAAGTCACCAAAATGCAGTGAAGTCACACACAGTGTCTGCTCACAGGTGATGGATCTTTGCCTGCCTAAAAACTATCAGGGATACAGTGTCACTCCTAGCAGGGACTGTGGCAGTGGAGCGCTGGGATGTCCCTCAGCCCAGCCCAGGCACAGACCCACAGACCTGGGCATCGCATGGGCTGCTGGCACAATGTGTGCCAATTCCCACTGCCAGCACAGAAAGGCAGGTTCTGTTTCTGCTGGGTCCTGCAGAAGTCTCTCCACCTGGGTAGGAGGATGGCTGGCTGGGTTGAAGGGAAGTCCTGTGTGAAGTAAAATCCACCTAGCTGACCCTGTGCCTGGCCCGGCCCTTATATCAGGAAGGGCTCCAGTTCACTGAGTGCCACACCTCCAAAAAACCCAGGCACCGAGGGATGCTGCAAGTTGAATGAACCTGAAAAAGATGTGTAATGGCTGTAGGAATAAGTGAGAATCAATCTAAGATGTTAAAAAAAAAAAAAAGAAAAAGCACATTGAGTTGTGCATATGTATTTAAAAGACTTAAGTACCTTCAGAATCCCTAGGAGATGTTAATTCTCTCTTTTTAAAAAGATTAATCATGTCAATCTCTGGGCCTTCCATAGCTCTGAAGAGAAAGGGATTGGCAACCCAATACAGCAAGGCTCCAAAATACCTGTAAATCCTATACAGGATCAAAGGATTAAAATAGTTTTCAGCTATTTCCTTCAAGTGTGGATTTCAAGATTTTCCTCATTTGTTGTTTTCTTCGGTATTACAAACGAGATAGGAATCCAAATGATTGAATGCTGGATGTTAAGAACTCAGGATTTGCCTTGGAGCTGTGGGATTTGGGCTGTGACTACTCCCCCGCTATGTCTGCGTGGTACCAAAAAAGCGTGAAACAAGGCAGCTGGGGAGGACCAGAACCACACGCCCTAACTCAAACCTGCATTTCCCAGCAGGAAAACCTGCATGGGCTCTGCTGCCAGTGCAGTAGGTGCTGCAGGCTCAGGCTGCAGGCAGCACTCTAAGGAAAATCCTAAAATAAAGTGATGAAGCAAGAGCATAAATCACTGTCAAGAAGAAACAGCTGCTGTAAAACACATCAGACTATACCAGACTTTATGTGAAACTCCTTTGCTTCATGCTGCAGCAATTGATCTTCCTGAAATATTAAACAAGGGAAGGAGATAGCAGCCAGATGTGCTCTCCAGCCCACACTCTGCACACATGAGCAATGTCCCTTTGCCTGCCCATGGGGGTCTTAGGGACACAAGTGGGACAAGAGCTGCAGGACTGCACCCGTGATGCCCTCCTAGATGGGCATCAGCTTGCCCAGTGGTTCTTTCAGGCAGCCAGGGACCAAGATGCAGCATGCCCCTTCCCCAGGGATTCCTCTTCCTCTGTTTGCCACCACTCCTTGGCGGGTGACCAAACCACCAGCTTCTTTCTCTGGCACTGATGGTTGACGTCAGTGCTGAAGACACACCACAGCTCCAATCCAAAGTTTCCATGACTTAAGAAAACCATTTGCACAGATAGTGACCTGGATACCCCTTGGAAGAAAGGGACAGTATGACCAGGAACATGATGTGAGCGCTGTGTGTAGAAATATTCCAAACAAATAGAGTGAGCATTCCTCTGGTTGCCTCTCCATTGAAGGATTGTTCTCTAGTGGATTTTATTTGTGGTAACTTTCAAACGGATTGATGGTGCAGGCGCTTAGCCAGGGTGCTACTGCTGTGCCATGCCCTGGAACCCCTGGCTCCAGAGGGGGCAGCAGGGCTATTTTTTCAGCAGACAGGATGAACAAACTGTCAGGTGATGACAGCAGCTTCCTGGAGGCCAGGGGACACAGGGCTTTCCAGCCCCTGTGTCTTCATCCTGAGCCGTGCTGCTGGCCAGGAAGCCGAGTTGGCCATGGCTGGGGCATGTGGAGCTGTGTGAAGTCCTATCAAATGCAGACTGAAAATGGCCAGGACAAAGGCACTAAGCAGGAAGGAAACCGCTGACATGATTAATTAGCAAGGATACATTACTGGTGTTGTGTTCATCCATGCTTCCTCTTCAAAGGGGGAATATCTCCTATGCTCTCCCTGCAGGCACTGTTTCTTTATAGCTACTGCTGCTGTGTTATCCTACTTGAGCAGCTTGTGATTTTCCAAAAATTCAAAAGATGTCTTGAGGATGTCAGTGCTGGAGTTCCCTGTTACTCTGTGAAACAGTTAGAAGACTTTTCTCTGTCTCAAAAATTCAGCCTCTGTTCCTTGCTAAGCAAGCAAAATACTCAGTGTTCTTCATCCCCATGGGAGTACTTTATAGTACTGTATAAGCACTATAAAGCCAAGATAAAATGCAGATTTCAATGATTAGTAACAAGCCATTATTCTTCTCTCCAAACAATACAGAATCTGACAAACTGGGCTACACAAGTCTTAATTCCTAGATTTTAAACAAACAATAAATAAATCTATTGATTGCAACAGTTCTCACTTGAGTAGCAAGCAAAAAGTCATAATTAAAACCCTTATAAGCTTCCCTTTTCCTCACTGGGCTCTCTTGGGTGTTGCTTGGGGTGGCTTTGTGGAAAAGTAAGTTCTTAGCCCTTGCACAGCGAGGCTGGACTGATCACTCTAAGTTGCATTTTTGTTGGATTTGGTTTAGCTGGTCACAGATATTAACCTTGCAATGGAAGGAAACCAAGCAGAGATAAAGGAAAAGAGCCAAGCTGAGGAAGCTGGTGTGGGTTCAGACTATTTAAAGAACTTCTGGCATAGAGGCTTTGAAATGACAAAAGAGCATCTTAAAAGGAAGCACTGTTGCTAAGCAACATGAGTTGTTGTATACAGAGTTCCAGGAAGAGAAGAGAGAAACCTCTGCTGCTTTCAAGGAAGAAATGCTGGTGAGGAGCCATAGCTGCATCCAAAGTGTTTTTAAAGTGTTCCAGCCACATCCTGTCTGTGAGAGGGTTTCTATGACCCTTCAGTACAGAGTGGCCACTGGTGAGACTGTGTGGGCAGGTGAGAGCCACCTCTCCTCCTTCACCTGCTGAAATGCTGGAGCATTGTGCCTCTGCTCAGGGTAGGTGAGAATAATGGGAGAAACCCAAAACTGCAACGATAAGGCAAAAAAAGCATAGGTCATGCTCAGCCAGATGTTTTGGGAACGTGAAGTGATGCTTCAGCAGAGTTTCGATTGCTTCAATAATTTCTCAAGTTTCCCTCCTCTTTCTGCCCCATTAATATTAACAAATGCTTATCTTTCACACTGATGGTCTTTGCTTGGTGATCATCCATCCAACTGCCAGATAACTACTGGTTATAGCATGTCATTTAACAATGTAAAATGCATGCTCCATTCGGGAATATGTCAAAATAAACATATTTTGCCACAACATGACATTTTTTCATTTGTCCTCTCCATACTTCACCGATGGGGCTCACAGTGGTCTTGGCTTTCTTGCCAAGTGTGAGTCCTTGACTGATCTGATTTGCTGATGGGAGAACAAACCAACCTCTCTGCTAAAATTCAGGGGTTTTTTTCATGTGGCTGCTGGGAGTTGAGGCTGCAATTGGTTGCTGCTAATGAGCTGTTTCTATCAGGTAGTTTTGAAAGGGTAAATTTTTATAACTCAGCCAGACTAGAGATGGGGGTATGGAAAGAGCGGTTCCATGTGTGCAGAGCTATTCAGCCATGTCCCCTCTGCCCACTGACCTCAGCAGTAACCAGTGACCTGGGGCCACAGGCCATTTCTCCCATCAGATACTCACTCCCAAAATTCTGTCTGCTCTAATGTCAGCTTTCATGTGTTTTTTTTTTTAATATATACACCAAATACCTAGTCCCTGTTTCCAAAACTATGTGCAAGGAGAAGAATTTGCCAAATGTTTAGACTTGCTGAGTTTGTCAGATCCTGGTCTGCTCCTCAGCCCCCTGAAAAATCTCTGGATGAATGTCCTACAGTGTTGACAGGGGTAACAGTCTGCAGGCTGGTCATTAGTCTTTTGAAAGGGTTTCACTTTGCAACTCTGTCTTTGGCATGGTTTTATCTCCATCAGAGAAAGCACATCAGAGCTTCACACTGCAGCTTGTCTGGGTGTTAGTTCTTCGCATATTGCCATGCCTCCAAAATACCAATTTCATTCAAAGGAACGCCAGACGCAAGCCAAAGCCTTCTCTTGATTTTTTGCAGTGACTTTAAAAAAATGAGTGAAATTCTTGAGACACTGTACCCCAGCTCTCTGTGCTCTCCTGGGGTGGCTGGGAGCAGCTGAACAGCCAGGCCCATAGCAGGGAAGGCCTGGGATGCCTAATCTCCCTAGCCCAAAAGGAAGGGAGCAGTGGCTGGGCTCCATCCTCCCACAGGCAACGACGATGAAGTCTTGCCAGGATGGTGCTGGCCGATAGTCAGCGCTTCCTCTGTCACTGGGGCCCGTTGCCCAGTCACACTTGCTGTCAATTACAGGCTTTTTCCTCTTGGTGTAGCTGTATTTTCCTTGCTCTAATTTAACTTGTTGCTTATTTTGCTGTCAACAGCTGAGGACAATTGACCCTTTCCTCCACCTAATATCTCCTGCAGCATCTGTAGCCTGTCAGCACTGCAGCTCCCATCCCTTCTTCTGCATTGCTTCTCTGCCTGGTCAGATCCGTCACCTCCAGCTTGTGGGGACAAAACCATGTTTAAAGAAACGTTCCCAGAAGGTGTGTGAATTGTAGTTTGTCACGCTGCTGTGCTGATCCGAGCTGCACTGCTTGGGGCAGACACGTGTCTCTGTCAGCCTGCACTGCACCATGGGACGTATATTTTCCTTAGGCCACAGAAGAGTGGGTCTTAAAGAAACACTAGGGGTTGGGCACTGGCACCTCATTTTAATGAACAAATAGGAAGTTTCAGATGTTTTGTTGGTGTGATAAAAAGAGCAGTGTCTTTCAATGTGCTGCTGTTTGTAAGTAGTAAGCCTGCCCCGGACATGGTTTGCCTGGTTTGATTAAATGACAAAAGCTGGGTGTGGGCAATAGGACTGCACAAATGGACTGTTTTACACATAAGTGGAAACAAGTCTAGAAGAGGACAGTGGGGTGAACAACAGCAGAAAGAAAAACTCCTGGGATTTTGATGAGATTTACAAAATTTGCCTCCCATATTATCCTTTTATTTAGTTTTACCTTTTCTCCTTCTCTCTTTTAGATACCTAAGCAGCATAAGCAGCAACTGCTATGGACCCAGCCTTGCAGGAGTGATACTCAGCATTGCAGAGTGAGCAGGACCTCGGGGAGCTGGAGTTTGCAACAGATTTAGCTGGCTGCCTGCTGCCAAACGAAAATCTAGCCAGTTACTCGAAATACAACCATGACTTTGTCTAGATTTTCAGTTAGGAGTGTTTTCCAGGGCCTTTCTTTTTGAGGTCCCGTTTCTAAACTGATGTCAGCCTGGACGTCATCATGGCCAGGTGTATGGGATCCCTGCAGTGCATGCTGCTGTGCCTGTCTGCAGCTCCAGCTCTCATGCTCATGTGCTAAATGGGCACTGTTTGCTAAGGCACTGTGGGACACCCTGAGCATGAGAAGACAACAAAGAGTTCTCTTCAGGGTAATCCATCTTCTTAGCATTATTCAAGTGTTTGTGCACCTTGCAGGTGTGTGCAGTTTCACCTGAGGAGGTTTTTGCGTCTATGTTCAGTGATCTATGCTGGTGACCTGTTGATGTCTTCTGTAGTTTATGGGATGTTTGTTATACCTCTTAGGCTTGAAAGATTTTGTCATCACTTAGATGATTCTAAGTGGTGGTAACTGCAAAACCAAAATGACATGTATTTCATGCTGAAATTCACTTCTTGTCCTTGAAACTTCTTGTCCTTGACTTTAAAAGGAAAATTTTAAGTGAATTTTGTTAACTGAGGGTAAAACTCAGAGTCTGGATAAAGAAGAGAATAAATCCAACAGTAAATTAGGAAAGAGTGAGTAATTATTATTTTAAAAGATAACCTCACGAATTTCTTATCTAAACTGGAAAGTCCTTAAAGACAGAAACGTGTTTGAGCTCTGCAGTACAGATGTTCCCTCCGTTTTACAAGCACACACACAGGGGTACAGACAGAGGGAAACTAGATGACAGAGATGAGAAAAAAGTGCTGAGGTGCAGATTCAGCTGTAAATTGATCAATGGAAGCCGGGAGTGATGGGGGACAGGGAGTCCCTCTGGCAGATGGTGTGAAGTGGAGCTCTGGGTGACAGAGGTTGAAGCCACCACATAGCCCCAAACTACTCCTGAGCTCTGAGCATGATCATATAGTAACTGTGTAAATATCAGTTATATGTCAAAAATCCAATAAAACATGCCAGTTATCCTGGATTTGCAAATAGATTTTTTTTCTGTTTTTCCAAACCACAGCTCAGGCTGCAATTCTGGGAGGAACGGGGCTAGGAAAACCCCCGTGGATAGGAACCAAAGCCACTGCTGGCAATGCGGCCAAGGAGCAAGTTGCCAATATTTTCCTACAGTTTTCTTCCAGATCATTATTTGCTCCCACTGCTGCTACCGATTTCCACGAGATGGAGCTATTCTAACATGGATTTGGCAGCAGACCGTGGGGAACAAGTGTGTTACAGCTCCGCTTTTCTTTTCTTTTTTTTTTTCTTTTTTCTTTTTTTTCTCTTCTCTTTTCTCTCTTTTCTCTCTTTTCTCTCTTTTCTCTCTTTTTTTCTCCCTCTCCTCTCCTCTCCTCTCCTCTCCTCTCCTCTCCTTCTTCTCACTGGGACATCAGGTCACGGCATCTACATCTTACTCAAGAGGGAGAATTCATGTGGTCCTCACTTAACCTGAGGGTATATAGGGAAACAACCAATAATCAAACTTGCCCACTACTATAGCACCATTCTCAGTTAAACTCTGACT
>VZTD01004179.1:283874-369176 GCA_013397725.1 Rhagologus leucostigma | reverse complement strand
CCCCTTTCCCCTTTCCCCTTTCCCCTTTCCCCTTTCCCCTTCTCCTTCCCCTCCACAGAATTTCTGAAGTGGGCAGAATTTTATGAAAAATCATCATCCAAAAAAGAGCAAATCCTAAAAGCAACAGCTGGAACTCAGTGCACATTTGGATAGGCTGTGTCATAAAAGACCTCTTGCAAAAATTGCTCCCAGAGGATGGAGGTAAATACAGAGCAGCTTTGCCCCACACTGGGACAGCTAGTCGGGTGTGTACCCAGCCTCACCTTCTGGAGGATCTGTTTTGCCATGGCCAAGGAAAGTTCCACTGCCCCATGTCCTGAGCATATGCTGGGTGGCTCTTTGACACCCATCAGACCTTGCCTGTGGCCCCAGCTTGCACACCTCAGCCCTCTGGGGCAGTAGACTGCCTTTGCTGAATCGTGATGACCCTCTCCTGTGACATTTCCGTCCTTCTAAATCAATTTTCAAAAATCTAGTTATGTCTGTTTCCATGTGCCATCTTCTCCCACTGCAGCATCTGCTCATTCCCTCTCTGCTTTGCCCCCACCAGCCCCATCCCCCACCGAGTCACTATGCAGACAAACATTCATGCAACTGTTGTTACTTTATGATATATGCCTGAAAATCTCATGGCATGCCTGTCTTTTGATCAAGTCATGCCCACAGAGCCAAACTCCTCCTACCCTTGTTCCTGGGGCATACTTTCACACTGCAGCCCCTATAAACAGCAGCACCTGAGGGAGAGGATTTTCTGCGGATTTTCAATAGGACCTGTCAAAATTAGGGCCAGGTTTATATGCAATGTTGGTAATGCTTGGAAGAAAGGTATCACGAGCACCCTTTGCTCACAGCTTGTGTTGCAAGTTGTTTAGGGCTGTGCTGGCACTGCTGTGAGAAGCTGGTGTTCTCTGTTGGCACACAGGAGATAAGTGCTATCTCCGTGATGAGGTGTTGCTGGCAACCAGTGCCTGCCCTGAGCCCATGGCCACCCAGCGGGGCAGTGGGCAGAGGTTTCCTTACCAAGCAAGTGCCCAGTGCTGGAGGCTGACTGCTCCTCTCGCCTGCCACGGCAGAGAGCCAGCCGGCTGCTGCTTGTCAGCCACATGGCGTCTGAAATCCTCACTGCTGCGGGTCCCGGCTAAATGGAAACCACAGCAAGACAAATAAGGGTCAGCTATATAGGCAGGGGGCTGCCATTGCCAGATCTGGTAACACTGCACCTGTCCAAATTCCCGTGTGAAATCTTAATTCACAAAGACTGGAGCATAAATGTGTTTGACAATTGTTGTTTAGGCTTTTTTCCCAGTCTGGTTTAACATCTATCCTTTCCTGCCCCCAAACCTGTGCTTTACAGTGTAGAGAGATTTGGGGGAAATATAAAAGGCTCTTGTGAGCTCCCAAGCAAAGGATTGTCCTCTTTGCATGCACTCCTGGGGCAGACCAAAACCTTTGGTACACTCTTAGCACACAGGCACTAACTAAGCACCGCCTGTCTCTTGCTTTTAAAGACCAAAACAGAAACAGAGTAAGTATAATTTCAATTTCTTTAACATGATGACCAGCTGGCGCAGCTGATAAACATGTCTGGGAGGCCCCAGAGAGCAGGCAGCCTTTGGCCGTCCCCACTTCCAAGGAGCACCTTGCTGTGTGTCCTACAGATGAAGTTTGCTCCTCTTCCTCCTACTCTCCAGTCTCCAACATGAACTTGTCATAATAATGATCTGATGCCGTTGCCAATTTTAATTGGTTTATTAACGGTGGCAGAAAACTTGGACTTGGGAGTAGCCCAAGACAGAACAGCAAGTCAAAGCAAAACAGCGCACGCAATGCTGGGCGCTCCCCTGACACGTCGGTCACGAAGGGAGAACCTGGTGCTGAGCACCAGGGGAGCTTTTACAGTCTCTGTTGCGGTCAGGATTGGTCCCTTTACAATCCACTCCTTCATTGGCTCGTTTTGGGGATGTCTGATTGGCTCGTTTCCAGGGTGCATTCCTGACCAATCATTTGTCCATTTTCCCATCTCACTGGTTCACAAATTCACCACTCCATCTTCGAGGTGATGTCATTATACCTGTGGAGACCTTCTAGAAAGTTCTTATTATACCCTTCCATGTCTGCTGTTGCCTTCTAGTGGCCTTACAGAGGTAATACACCTGTACATTTGCGCAGCGTAACTATAATTAAACAATTAACAAATTAACCAGGCTCAGCCTATACATAATTCAATAAACTTATAAACACTGTAAGATATAACTGGCCTGTGAAAGTCAAATCATCTATAACAAACTGCTTTGAAGTGATTTTGCTTGAGCCACTTCACTGCCACTATACTGTAGTGCTGTATTTTCCCGCTCCTTTTCTTACCAAATGCCTGCCCTTCCCACATTGTCCCCCCTTCCCTGCCCCTAGTCCTAACCTCTCCCCTGGGTTCTCCTCATTTGTTCTGTATCCCAACTCCACCCATGTACTGCCCCTGTGCCCTGAGACCATTAGTCCATGTGCTCTCTCTGCCCCCCTCATCCTCATATAAAACTCCAGGCTCCAGGCTATGTGACTCTCTCTGCCTCTGGGAATCAGTGTGCGAGCGCATTAATAAAGATCCTCCGAGGTCCCCATGTGGGGAGCCTTCTCGCCTCCTTTATCGCCACCGTGTTGTGGAGCCGACAGCTAGCCGGAGCATGAGCCTGGGGCTGCCCAGAAGGGCTATGGGAAACGGGAACAGCCACTTTCCCTGAACCAGACCTGCTGTGCTGTCCAGGAAGGTCTGCGGCTTGCCATGCCATCGCAGGAAACTACTGACCACAACACTATACCACTTGTTTCACAGAGTCAATAAAGTCCTCTAATACGGGTTATTTAAACATAGCTTTAAAGGTATGATTTTCACAGAAGTGTGTGTCTGTTTGTGCATGCCTACCATGCAGTTCTCGCACTCCGCATGTGTGGCCTGACTGCCCTTGCTGGCCTGCCTGGCTCAGGCTTGCACACTCCCAGCTGGCTCTGTGGGTGCACAGGCGTGCCAGGAGCACATCCAAATACAAATAGGATTTGCCATCGGCCATGAAAACCTGCAGTGTGCAATCACCTGTGGATGTTTGGGGTGTAATTCTTGGGGACGACAAACTGTCCATAGCTCCTTATGGACTGCGCTGCTGTGCAAATTCCCTGAGACCAACTGGTCCAGGTCCCAAAGCTCCTGAAGCTGTGCCCCTGGAAGATTCACCCAGATGGAGGGAGACAGCAAGGAAGGGAGCAGGCTGATGGCAGTGTGTGGGAGCGTGGCACAGGCAATACTGCTCCCAGGAGTAACAATTAGTGAGCTAAAGTACATTCTTCTGCTTGCATGTAAGTCCCTGTTTTGGTCAGGTAGCAAAGCTGGAGGACAGCAGAGAGGGAACATCTTCCTTGCCAGCTCCCCTGCAGGCCCACCATCCAGAGTCAGGGAGAGAAATCAGCCAGTGAGGGGTGCCTGCCCATGGACACCAGCTGCTCACAGAGCAATAAATGATTGTGTTTCTTCACCAGAAAGAAGATGAAGCATGTGATATCTCTTGCCAACATTGGTGCCATGGGTATTTATTCCTTTTATGTGAGAAGAAAAAAAATGCCAGAAGAACCTAATAAATCACGGTATAAATGCTACTATTTGAAAGATCTGGTTTAGAAATTACTTGAACTTTCATGAGTTTCACATGTCAGGGGTGTGGGTGATTTAGGCTAGTGATTATTCAAGACACAGGGTGTGATTGGACTTTTAGGATTTAGAAGGATTACACATGCTTGTCAAGTGGGTGTTTAATCTCTCTTCAGTTATAACTTCAGTTTGTAAATGTTGAAGCTATAAATCATCACACCCTTGGTCCATGGCATAGGACAAACTGTGCTGATTTCCTCCCACCTCAGCTTAGATTAACTGCTTTTCTCCAGTGCTATTAATGCCCTCCAAATTATGACTTTTCCTTTTTTAGCCCACACTGTTGTGTGCACACACACATGCAGGCAGGCATGTGTTTCATAACAGGTTTTTGTGCTTGTGACTCAGAGCTGAACTATTAAACCATAACACATGGCTGACATCTGGAATTCTCCCAAGACATTTTTGTCATTTGAATACTGGTAGCCATGGTTTGCTACTCTCCTCCAAAGTGTAACTTTCTTTATTCTCAGCTTGTAAAAACAGAGCTAGAACATTTTACTGAGCCTGTTGGTGTCGCTTGATCAATATATATAAACTATTTTGTCCAAGCCTGCTTTAAAGGCACATGTGTTCAGAGAGTTTGGCAGAAAGATCTTACTAAAGAAAGCCTCTGCTTCATCTTCAGGTTTAAAATGATTGCATACCATCAGAATATTCAGAAAATAATTGTTTTTGCACAGCAAGAGCCTGTGGTTGCTAAAAGTCACAAGCAGTCACCTGCTAGCTAGCAAAATGGGGTAAGATTTGCAAATGGATTGGCTTGGTGTTTGAATATAATTATTTGTATTAATTCCCCTAAATGAATGCCGCTCATTTGGCTGGTTTTAGAGGAAGATTAAAAGATGCCTGTATTTGCTGTAATGTGGAACAGTTTGTCTTAGCTGTGTCTCACAGGGTGTTGTGTGCTATTCCCAGGCTGTTTGCCATGAGCTAGTACGGTCCTGCAGAGATTAAGATTTTGCATTCTTCTTTAAATATTGTGGGGTTGCCACTCAGAGTGCTGTAATTAAGGATGTGTTGAATTTCACATTGATACCAAGGATGTAATGAAATCTTCTTTCTATCTGCCACTGTGGTAAGTGTCAAGCAAAAGGGGTGAGCTGGGGAAATTGTTCCTGGCTTTGACTCAGAAAATCATCTACTCTGATTTTTCAATCCAGCCCTACAAACACATTTTTAAATTTGAGGGTTGTCTGGTTTTCCACGGACATTGAGAAGGATGTAACACTGCTTCACTGCTGCTTCAGGAAGAGCGGAGGAGCACTGTCTGAAACCTATGCTGTTCCCTCTCAGAGTAAATATAGGATGTCTTTAAGGCACTTTCTTTGCCTGGTGAGTGGCTGCAAAAGAGGGGTGACTGCCACTAAGTTAAAGAAGGTGATCACAGAGGTTTCTGAGAGATGGACATATGAAGGTTTGTTGCAGAGGATTTCTAGTCTTTGGCTATCAGAGCAAAAAGTGGCAGTGGTGGTGCAGCACTGTGATGCCTTTGAAGGCATGCATGTTGTAGAAGTGAATTAATGTCATTTGGTGCAGGTTTTTTGTGTGGTTCACTGTAAGGCCTCTCAGATTCAGGAGGGAAGGCTTCACCTGCAGCACTTGGTCTACAGCACAGAACTGACACATATAACTGGCTCTGGTGATCACTTGTCTGTGTGCCTGAGCTGCCAGCTTTCCATGTGTGTACTTTTTGAAAGTCTTTTTTTAGTTGTTTTGTTTCAGACCTGGTCACTTTTGTACCGTTCACGGTAGCTGAGGAAAATTCTCCTGTCAGTGGTTCAGAAAATAATTTCTGCTCTGGCTCAAACAGTCAAGTCTCTGACTGTTACTGCTCTTTAGTAATAACACCATGCCAAGGCAGTCTCATTATGACAGGCTGTGACCATTAAACACACGATGGCTGGAAGAGCATTCTTCCCAGGGTCTTTCATCCTCACAGCTGCACTTCTCCACTGACTGGACAAGTGAATACATTATTGTACTCACCTGTCATGATTAAAGTGGAGTCCTTTGAACTCCTACAGAATGGTTTCTTCATCAAAAGCCTCTGGTGCTGATGTGGCCCTGAACTGTATGTATCCTTGCAACAAGGTTTTTCAGTGCACATGAATACATATGCACAGATTCACTAAAGGTGAGTCATATTTGACCAGCCTGATTCATTCTATGACGAAACAACTACCTGGATGGATGAGGGGAGAGCAGTGGATATTGTCTACCTCAACTTCAGCCAAGGCTTTGGCAGTTTCTCTCACAACATCCTCACAGACAAACTCAGGGATGTGGGCTGGGTGAGTGGGCAGTGAGGTCAATCGAGAACTGTCTGAACAGCAGATCCCAGAAGGTCAAAATCAGTGGCACAGGGTCCCGTTGGAGGCCTGTCCCTAGTGGTGTCTCCCAAGGTTCAATGCAGTACTGTTTAACTTGTTCAGCCACGAAGAGGGTGAAGGACAGATGCCTCCTCAGCAAGTTCACCAAGGACACAGAGCTGGGAGGAATGGCCAACACTGGAGTGCTGTGCAGCCCTTCAGAAGGACTTGACAGGGTGGAGAGATGGGCACCTGGAGTGCTGTGTTCTGGGCTCCTCAGGACAAGAGAGACATGGAGCTCCTGAAGTGGGTCCAGCAGAGGCTACAGATACTATGAGGGGACTGGAGCATCTCTTATGAGGAAATGCAGAGGGAGCTGGGCCTGTTCAGCTTCAAGAAGAGATGACTGAGAGGGGACCCCATCAATATTTACAAGTATCTGAAGGGAAATTGCCAAAAGGATGGACCAGGCTGTTCTCGGTGGTGCTGAGCAGTGGAACAAGAGGCAATGGGCAGAAACTGATGCCCAGGAAGTTCCACCCAAACATGAGGAAGAACTTCTTCACTGTGCAGGTGACCACGCCCTGGAACAGATTGCCCAGAGAGGTTGTAGATTCTCCCTCACTGGACATATTCAAGAATTGCCTGGACACAGTCCTGTGCCATGTTCTCTCAGATTATCCTGCTTGAGCAGGGAGGTTGGACAAGATGTGGTCCCTTCCAACCTGACCCGTTGTGTGATTCTGTATGTTAAAGTGACTCTGGTGGCTGTGCCCCTGACTTTAATGAAAGCAGAGGTGGCCCTCGGTAGGGGTGGCCATGGCCAGAGCGGTACCAGCCCATCTGCAGCCCAGAGCAGGCAAGACCACCCAGTCTATCTCCTCGAGCTGGTATGCAAATGTAGCTGTATTTTAGCTGCTGACAGCTCTGTTAATGGATTATGTGGGTACACAAAAGTGGTGTGCTATAAACAGCAATTAAAACTGTGTTGTCAGAGTGTCAAAATCAATCTCAATTTTTGATATGGCCAGACATGCTTCTTATTTTCTCATTATAAGGGTTAGAGCTTGTTGTTATGGTTATCAGGTGCTTCTGATTGTCAAATTCTGACAAAGTGTGATACCCTGAGTTGAGCACTTCCTCACCAGATCTCTGAGTCAAGCTGATTTTGCTGGAAAACTTCAGCCAAAACACTTGGCTGTTTTTGAGCACAAATCCTATGCACATAAATCCTGGTGGACACCCACTCCATGCTTGCTTCATCCTTTGGAGTAGCTCAGTGGGGCCACATGCCCTGGGACTTGCACCAGGCCATGTCAATGCCTCTGCCACCAGCTGAAGTGTGTGCTGTCCCCATGGAGCCCAGAACTGTGCTTCAGCTTGGGGTGAGTGGTTTATGCTTCTCCAGTCTTGGGTGGGATAGCAGGGACTGTCTGCGTCTGGCCCCCACTGAGGACCACAGTTTTGGCTTGCTTCTTGTAAAATGAGAATTATTGCTTCCCACACCTCCTTAACTCTTGTCCCTCTCCCCAGGCTGCCTTGAAAATGAACATGTTGTTTCTGAAGCACTCACGTATTGTAGTGGCATGGGAGAAAACCGGCAGAAATTAATTAGTCTGTCTTCAGAGCGGGGTTTTGCGGATTATAGAAAATAAGCCTGTTAATCATTATGGAGAAGGTAGAATGCTCTGAACTGAGTCCTCACTCACCCTGGGTACTTAATGACATGTTTTCACTAGAAAAAAATGGTAAGATCACGTTAATTAAAGGCTATGCCAGAATGCGTATGTACAAGGGGGGTAAGTGAAGAATGCTGAATGTCTGCCAATTTGTGCATTACCTAACTAGCTTGATTTTTCAACCATAGTAATATTTTCATATTTATGTATTTTTTGGGATGCCATATGAAAGAAAAATATTTAAGCAAAATAGCATACTGAGCAGAGTAAATTACAACAGCAGGGTTCCTTGTTACTCTGTGCCTGATGGAGAAAATGAAGAATGATAGTAAAGGGAGCAGGGGAGAAATGGTTCGTATATCTTACATAAAAAGGTACTGTAACAGTGGTGATCTGTCTGCCATAGTAATGAATTCAAGCATTTGGAATAATATGATTTCACAGCAAGACAGGGTAGTAGAGCTCTGTTGAACTGAATTTGTATTAGATGGTGTGAGTTATGTACATGAAACTACAGAAAAGGTTAAATCTTAATTTTTTTAAATAGTGGGTCACAGCAGACAGGATCACCTTACGAGTTTTCTAAGTTCCTAGTTTTCCTTGTCTCTAGCTTGTTATTCATTAGAGCTCTGCACAGCTCTATGGACTCCATGCTGCACTGGGCTTGCAAACTCATGGTGCTAGCCCTCTTCCCCAGGTGCCTTACTCCTGTACTGTGCTGTCAGACACAATATTCAAAGACATCACTCTCTTTAATATCTCTGGTTTCTCTGTATATATCCCTGGTAGGAAAAAAAAAAGACAATTCTGCCATCCTGCAGCTAAGAGGACCTGACACAAGAGTTGCTTTTTCAGCAAAATGTGATTGGGTTTGTATCCCCAGATCTCCAAGTATCTTAGGCCACCAGCTCCTAATCTGATCTCTGTGACTTTGTTCCCTTCTTTCCTTGGGCTGGCACCTTATGGCTCATGTATTCACATCTCCCTTGAATTTCCCTGTGCTGTTTTCAGATTTATATTTCTGAACTAAGTCAAAAGCTTTGGCCTTTTACAAGTAGTTTCCAGTCAGAATTACTTCTGCTGGGACACCTCTGAGGAAAAAGAATTATCTGGTTAAAAAGAGGAAGATCAAGCCACACACAATGTGATTATACCTGAATCTGTTGGAAGGTCAGCTGATTTTTCAGATGATTTAAAACCATTAAATTGAGCAAGGACAGATATGCATCATTAGTTGATCTTATCTTCATTGCCGTGGATACCTTTGATCTCCACTGGTCCTTACCCTGTTTGTTTATGCTCTTTCATGCCTTTCTTCAAAGCAGACTGTAAAGCCTTTGGGACAAAGATCAGGGGTGTGTTGGTAAATGGGAAGGACAGACTGACTCCCTCATCTTGCCCAGTCTTAACTGTGGGAAATGGGTGAACGTTGCAGTGCTGACAGCAAGAATGGGTAAATCTGCCCTTGGAGTACTGAAATTTACCTGTGGCCACACTATGGGCGGGGACTTAGTTTGCCCAAGCAGCTTATCTGGATTGCTTGGTGGCCAGGGGAGTAGCTGCTTGGGGAACCTGTGCAGCATTCAGGAGCCAGCCTGGCCAGCACTGTAACCTGTTATTAACCAGAAGCCTTGGCCAAGGGACATCAAAAATCTACTATTACAAAAAACAAATTAATCATAGAAACATCACATGTTTGTTAGGTTTTGTATAGTTTTTGCTCCAAGGGGATGTTCATAAAGAGTTTCAATAACTATTGCAGAAGCAATGATCTTCAAGACAATCTCAAATAACTAACTGCTGTCAGATTTTACACAAACAAAAAGAGTATTACGAGGAAGAGCTAGAGATAAGACAACAAATGGAGCAATATCAGAAGATTACCCTAGAAATCTGCATTGATCTTTTTAATGTTTTTAATTTGTGTAGTGCTTCAGGGAATAACCTGTGTGAAGCAGTTGTTGTAATGCTAAATTAAGGAGGAACAGTTGTGAGAGAGGCAGGTCTTAAACACCTGGCACAATGCAAAAGCCCAAACTGAACCAGAAATGCTACTTACAATGCAAATATTAAACAGTAGCTGTTTTCCCTAAAGACTATTCTCTATACTTTGTTACAGTGGTTAGGGGATATCTTAACTCTTCTTGACGTTTTACTTTCACCTTGCTTAGTTTTTGGCTCTGTCCCTTGCTGTGAAGAAGAACTGTGTGAGTATCTTAGTGCTTGTGTCTACAGAAATGTTAAAGATGAAATGTGATAAAATCCTGAAGGAAAGTGGAGGGAGTGGCTACCAAAGCATTTAAATGGGAGGTTTCTTCTTTTGGGTTAGTGGCTCCTCGGGCGCAGGTTTTTGTAGTTATCTTGTATTAGGCATGATGACTTATATTTGAGAAAATCTCATCCCTCATTAGTGACATCTTTATTTCTGTCCCATCAGAGGTAGATATGAAAGACTGGACTGTGTTTTTATAATCAGAGGGGAAGCGTATGTGAATGCATTATCAAGAAATCTGCCCTACTCAACAGGGAGGTTGAGAAACTGGTAAATCAAAATTGAAGATGGGTGTGAGAGGTTTGTCTGAGTTTGGTTTTTGTCCGAGTTCGGTTTTTGTCCATCACTACTCAACATTTTAATGAAGTAAAGACAGTTTATTAAATTTGCAGATAACACAAAGGTTAGAGTGCTGTGATCATATCTCAGAAGGGTTTTGAATTGTAAAGGATTTCAGTGAATTAAAGATATGGGCTGCTAAAGGATGGTGTAAATGAAGACAGTCCAAAGCTCTGCCTTCTCAGAAGCGATGAGATCGATGGGCACAGGTAGGGAAATGCTAAATGTGCAGGAGTTTGGAGGAAAGGTATTCTGGGGCATGTAGTTAGTTTCAAAAGTGAACATGAGGCAACATTATCCTCCAGTTGCAGAGGGATGTGGAAAAATTGCCAGTAAGGATAGCAGTGTGAGCTCTAGGAGGAGGCTCTGAGCCTGTGACAAAGCAGCTCAGGACCTGTGTCACCAGCAGAGAAGTTGGGCACCAACTGGAAAAATGCACAAAGAAGCAAAATGGGATGCAGCAAATAATGTTTGATGGTGAAAGACAGGGTTTTCCAGCCCAAAGAATGGGAGAATGAGGACGGAAGAAATAAATGTTTTGCTGCTGCAGAACTGCTGTGGGGTAAGGGAATGGCAATTTGTAAATAGCAGTGAAGAAGTCTCTGGTTTTAAAATAGGAAATGCTTTCTGATGGTAGTGATGGTGAACTGCAGGAATAGGACACCAATTTTTAAGAACCATTGGGAGACACATATGCCAGAAGTGACACTGGAGCAGCTGATTCTGCCTTAAAGCAGTGGTAAAAAGTTCATAGCTTTTCAAATTCTTTTCAATTGTATCCTTCTGAGTCTACAACACAAAAGCATTTTGCGCTGAGCAAACTGAAAGAGAGGAAAACCTGGCTTCAGACTTTTCCTGGTATGTCAGGTGGTACGGCTTTTCTTTCCACAACAGTAGGTGTCCTGGCTAATTTTCAAGGATGGTGGGGCGGAATGAAATAAAAATATAAGAAAGTTGTATTCTGGGAAGGAGTTTCTTCTGCAATTAGTTGTGGCTGCACTCTGACATGGGATGGATGTTTGGAATCTCACCACTTCTAATGTGGCTTTGTCATGAGCTCTAAATGTCACTGCTCCCCGTTGGCTCTCATTTTTTTCTGTGTCTGTTGATGAACATAATACTAGACTTCGTAGTATGTAGCTTGTCTGAAGAAAGGTAGCTATCAAATGCAACTTGGTTCAAGCTGCAGCTGGATTTGGCAAGTAAGTTTCTGTGAGTCTGTTTCGTGGTAACATGAACTGTGCAATTCCTACAGGGGAAACAAAAAGCTAAGAATAGTGTTACTGAGAACATGGCTTTGGTGGTTTTTCTTAGTAAAGAGGTAGATGAGCAAGATGTAGCCTGTAAAAGGGAAGAAAAGATGCGTGGGTGGGTATATGTGAGAAATTGAAAATTCCAGGTAGAGATCTAGTGGTTTAGGCATATAGAAAGGTAGACTGGATTGGCTAACTTTTAATCCTCAAAGAAAACTTTGTACTTTAGCTGCAGCAGGAATTACTGTCTCAGATAACATTTTTTGAGCTGCTTCTCTTATGTATGTTCTATAATTAAATTCTAAGATGTTATCAAGGGCTATGTCAAATGCATTAAATAAGCATCTGAAATACGATGCTTCCAGCTTCCAAGCTTAGTGCAATTACTCTGGAGTTTTATGACAAAGAGTTTCAGACATTTTTTGTAGGACATAGAAACATCCAGATGGAGGAAGAAATTTCAAGCACTTCCGTTAAAATTGAAGAGTTCTATGAAATCAGGTTGATTTTCCTGGAATTTCACAAAGAAGAGGAACAGTAGAATAATTGAACATTTTTCTGATAAGATACTTTAATTATTTTAAAATATTTCGACAAACTCTTCAACCTTCCTCCAGCTGAGCAGTGAACATTGCAGTAAAATGAATAATATTGGGATGTTTTGATTTTATGGATTCCAGAATGTTCGTATGACTGGAAAACACATGATGCTGCAGAACCACTTATTCAAGAAGTGGTAACTTGAGAAGCGTGCTGCAGCCTGATGGGAGAGAGACAGGTCTTACACAGCTCTGCTTGAAAGCTTCCTCACTTCGTGGCTTTTCCCCAAGAAGATCAAAGGGGAGAACCAAATCTGCCCTAACAAGCCAGATTTTTAACCAAATAGTTAGAAACTAAGCCAAATGGTGTGAAGCTTCCTAAGGCCTCCACCAGCTAGCTTCTTCCAGAGAATGAGGTTCCACCTCCAGCTGCCCTTTTGTTCCTCTGGCACTCCTCTGGGTTATCCCCACTGCCTGCAATTGCTCATTGAATGTGATCAATAGGAGACTATAACACGGCTCCCAAAAATATTTCATCTTACACAGTATGGACCTCTGTTCTCACACATCTGAAGTGGCAGAGTCTGTGTGACTTTTCTCTGCTGCGTGCAGAACTTAACACAGAGGAGCTGTGAGCTGTTTCTGCCCCTGATGTTGCTCAGCAGGTTGCCATGCTCTGCTCAAAGAGCACTTCCGCAAAGAAGTGATGGGATTAGTGTGGGCTGCCAAACCTGAAAGAAAGAATCCCATAATAGAACAGGATTAGTTGACAGCTGTGGCATGTCATTTCCACCTCTTCTTCATCAGTACTAACTGAACTGTTTATTTGCAACCCCAAGCTCCTCCCTGAGGAGAGTTTACAGAAAAGCTAGTACAGGAAAGCTGGTACACTGCTTAGTTGATTCACCAGAATCAGCTCCAGCCCACAGAACCCTATAGAGAGGGACTGTGTGGAGCTGATGCAATTATTGTTTCATCACATCTTGCATTTGAAGTGAGTGCATCTAAAGTCTAGAAGAAAACTATGTAATTTTCCTGCACCACTTTCCTTCTTTGGGGACTGCAGCTTCCATTTGCTGAAAAATGATTGCTGAAGCCAATTTCGTGAGACAAAACAGATCCCCTGTTTGCATCCAAGCAGCGAGGTCAAATTTAAGGTGTATTATTGTTTTACATCTGCTATGTTCCACTAAGCTTGCAGTTCTGTCGATCAAGCAACTGCAGTGGTCTGATCAATTACTTCTTCATAAGCTTGTGCTGTCTGTTATCCAAATCTGTGTTACTGTTAAGTTTAATACTGTTAATATCTTCCAACTTATTCCTCTCCAGATAAAGCAGAAATTTCCAGACATCTTCATCTGCCTGCTGCCTCACAGGTTAAACATAACACCTTGCTTCAGGGGAGGCTGGCAGATTTGGAAGCCAAAGTGCATCTCCTGGATAGCTTCCAGGCTCTCTGAACAGGACTGAGAGTTGTAAGGTCAGTTATTCCTCATGGGAAAGAACAGGGAAACTTTAGAGTGGGTCTGAAAATTGAAGCCTCGATATATAGGAATGCAAGAGAAAGGGCAGCTGACTGCAGGTTAGACTGTACATTCCCTTTGCAGCAGCACTTCCACCCTGGTATCCCAGGTATTCAAACACGGGAGCTCAGACCCACATGCCCTGTGCTGCACACCACAAACCTCTGACTATCACCACAGGCAAGAGGTCGGGCTTCTCTCTCTGGCAGCTAGTGCCCATAAACAGGTTATTTCAGTGAAATATTTTTCTTGAAAAAAAATAGTGTGCGAAGTCTGTTTTCGCTCACACAAATAATAATTGTTCGAAGATCTTCAGCTTCACAGATGCTAAGCAGGAGAATGTCTGCACCTTTCCTGTACCATGCCCTGTAGCCTTGGCACCATGTTTATTGCAAAGCATCCTGCAAGCTGGATCCCTCAACAGTAGACCTTGCACCAGGGTTTCTTGTCTGCACACCAGGGTTTCCCTGCAAGGCCTGGAGCTTGGTATGCCTGTGTCTCACCGGGTTCCCTTGAGGTGCTGGAGGTCTGGTTTTCAGATCCTCTTCTGAATGAGGCAGAAACAAGACTTAAACCTCAGCCTGTTGCTTTTCTGGTAGTTTTTTTAAACAAAGGTTCAGACTGCAATATCGTGACTTCTTCTCTCAAAAATGTTGGTCTAGTTTTCATTCTGATATGAAATGTTTGAGATGTTTTAATGGAATGGCATTTCTATCTAGCTGCCCAAGGGAGGTGGTCCATGGCATGTCTTTGTAGATCAGCTGTATGGTGTGAGAGATCTATCAGGCCCTCAGAGAGCTCCATATCAGTAGTTAATATTTCAGATAAAGATTATATCCTTCCCTCTGCTTGTTACAGTCCTGTTGTCTCTCTTTTTCAAGTAGAGACGATGTGGTCAGAAAAAGGTATTGATTTCTTATGAGGCAGAGTAATTCTCTGTAGCCTCTGCTTCCTAAAATATACTTTTTTTTCCTTTCTTTTTCATTGGCTTCATATTCTCATTCTCTGCAGCTCCTAAAGACCTGAGCCTGTCTTTGGCAAACCCATATGTAGGATGATGAAAGCAGTCAGTGGTCTTTTGGAAGGGACCCATGTGGCCTGCAGTACCCCTGCAAGACTGTCTTCTGCAGAGATGTCAATGAGCTTGCAAATATCAGATAATGATAAAGAGAAATGGGGTCACAGCTCATATTGCCTTACATAGAAAACATCAAGTTATCAAGTCATAATCCACAAGTGAAAATGTGTAATTAAACTTTGTCAGTGCTCTCTTTCTTGATTTGTCTTCACTTTTTTCCACAGTTTGATAAAGCGCATTAGTAAAACAAATTCGATATGGTCCCTTCTTGTTGTCTTATATATTTGTTAAGGTTCATGTAATGACAAACCTATGTCTTGATTAGAAATTATATGCACTGGAAAGTACTTAAGCACACAATAGGAATTGTGAGAAAGGAATATGAAAGTCCTGAGTAATGAAAGTTTGGACTGAACTATGTTTCAGCTGCCAAGGAGGGGAAAAAAAGCAAACCACCCAAGTTTGGGTGCTCTTTGTCTTTCCAGTGAAATGTAATAAAAAGGGAAATTTTACTTTGGAGATACCAAATGTATTACTTCCATCTCAAATGAAATATTATAATTTTTACACTGTCAAAATACTTACACAGTTTAGTTAAAAATTATCACTTGCCTTTGCTTGGCTAACACTATTTGACCTGAATTATGAACAGATGAATTTTGGTCACCTCTGAAATGATTGATTTTGGTGCAGCTTTATTTGTAATCACCTGTCACACCCATGAATCTGTTTCTCTAGACTCTGAAACAAAAAAGGGCAGAAACAAGAAAGCAAGGGACTGTCTATGGCAAGAGCTGTATTTACAATGATGTTGAAGTTCCACTGTAGAAATGATGCAAGAGACATAGATTTTCCTTTAAGCCAGATGAGGCCTTGGTGTTGCTGTCATCCTGCTTCATCACCCCTAGGAAGATTTGTGGTCCCTGCTCCTTGATGGTGCCTGAGGTACTTCTACAGCAAAAACTTTCTGGCTGTTACTGCTGCCTTTACAAAGCAAATCCTCTGTGTATAAGATAATGGCCAGCACCTGGGGTCAAAAAGCAGGACTCCCTTTAGGCTTCAGTAAAAATGGTCCTATGTGAGTTAACATGGAAAAATGTAATAGTACAGAGGACTGGGTTAAACAATAGCAAAGCAAGACATGCTTTAAACAAAAACAGCCCCCAGGACACTGCAAGGAAAATTATCTGGAAGATGTAGTACATATAAACTTCAAACCATTAGCCAATATCTAGCATCAATTAGAAAAGCATAGGATGCTGGGCTGCCCCATGGATTTGATATCACATCCTGCCCCCGCTTCTTGCAGGACAGCACCAAGCACCCGGGGCCATGTGGGGCAAGGCAGGGCAGACTGTGCCAGGGTTATATGAGTTGAACCCTTTTGCAACTAGTTTATAGCACCAGTTTAGGTTACTAAATGAGGGTAGAGATCTGTGGTAGGGGGGGTAATAAGAAAACTTGCTTTTGAAGTCTTGCATTTTCTCTAATTATCTTTCTCATCTTCATGCATGTGTAGGTATTGTGTCTAAAGGTGAAGGAAACCCTGATGTGTGACAAAGCTTCCTCTTCATAGCCAAGCTCAGTCTGTTACTTTCCAAACAGGAATGGACAGGGCTGAGTGCATCTGAAGCAAGAGGGCAAATCTTTGTGGCACAGATCTGCACTGGATGTGAAGCAAACAATGACAGTAGCAGTCACGTGTAAACTGTCTCTCTGTGGAAGTCACTCTAGCCATGTTGTGACCGTGGATTGAGTCCACAAGAAAATTGTCATAAATTTCATTGAGCCTAAGAGTGGAGAAGAGTCAAAGCCAGAGCTGGAGGGCAACTGCAGCTTGGTGCAGCTGCCCTTCCTCCCCAGGACACCTCTCAGCTCTGTTGTGTTGGCTGTGATGGGAAAACTTCCTTGTCATTCTGGGAGAAGTATCTCCTCTCCATCTTTGAGATCTGCAGAGAGGCCTACCATTTTCTCTCTTTAGTTGCATTTTGGCAACATGCAAAAACAACACATCCAATTTCTCGGTCTTTCTCTGGGACAATCACTTAGTACAGCAATGACAAACTATCACGTACCAGGTACCAATGCCACAACATCACTGCTCCATTGTCAGAAGAACACTCTTTGCCTACAAAGTCCTGAAGATGAGCCTTAGTTGGCCAGAGTGCTGACTGCCAAAGGCAAGGCTGCAGAGAAACCTGTGCTCTAGTCTCCCCATGGTTTTTCATGAAGCAGAAGGATGGTTATATCTGTGGTAGCATTTCAGATGCTTGCTTTTCTTCCTGAGCTGAGTCTGAGGCAGTTTTAGCCTCTGGAGGAGGATGTGGCACTGCATCACAGCTGACAGCATCCTAGGAGAGGTGAAGGATAAAAGATAGACTGTGAGATCATTTGATTTCTTTGGTTTCCCACAAAGGCCCTATGACTGAAAGAAAATTGGTTCTATTTTCAATTTGGTTATCATCAGATATATAATTTTTAAAAATAGTAAACTGGCTTCTTTTTATCTGACCAGAGAAAGATGATTTTTGAGCTTCACAGATAAGTGAAAACCAGCCGTCAGTTATAGCTCCTGCCTGAGGTATGGAGCTTTACAAGTGAGCTTGAGCGCTGGGAACTCAGGCCACTCTGAAATTACAGTACCTCACTCATTTTGGCAGCCTGCCTTCCCTTTTCATCAGCTCTTGGGATTTCATTACAGCAGGAAACCTGTTGTGAAGAGATGGTGGATAAAGATTATGCCATGCAACTCAGCAGTTCATCTTTTACTCAAGTATAGCTTTTTCCCTTCTGTTACAATGATTCCTCATATGTAAATAAGATTCATATTCCTGCATTTCCTTGAAACTTAGATATTACTTCTGACTACATAATAATTTTCTAATTTTGAGATGTTTCTTGCTACAGAAGGGCAGAAAGCACCATTCAGTTCTAGATCTGAAGCTGTTCAATGCCAATGGCAAAAATTTCAGTTTCCATGTGTTCAATCCTACCACATGCTGTCTCCTCACTCCCTTTTCTAATTAGTCTCATCCCCTCATGCAAAGATACATACTTAGATCTATTTCTACCAGACTAAATCTTTTCCAGCTTTCATGTGCAGATCTCTTTCTCAGCAGCCATTCAAAATCAGGCACAAGCTCTTCTTCCATACTCTTTGACTTCTGACCGTGGGAGCAGGTCTGGGCTACGCTTTCATCATCTTTCACTTTGTCACAGATGACAAGAAAGAGAATACAGCATGAAGCAGGGCAGCTGCAGTGGCCTCTGCTCAGCCGGAACAATACTAAAGCACTGGGTTTTGTCATTTCTCCAAGGGAGTATAGGCCTTCCTTCATGTGCCACCGGACCTTTATCTCAGCAGGAAGAGAGAATTTCCCTCAGTGTGCTTGAGGCTGACTATAAGGTCTTTCATACTCTTTAAAAGAAGTTGCTCTGTAGAGATGTGGCAAGATCTATGAACAGCTGGAAAAAATAACATTATCTCTTGTAAACTCTTTTTTGCAGAATTCTAAAACCCCCAAAGGGCCCCATAGTTGTGCACTTTGCAGCAGTAACTGCTGACAGGCTCCCAGCTCAGCCTTAACACAAGTGAGGCCTTTGCAGCCTCACCAAGCCAGGCAGCTGTGCTCATAAACAGGACTTCCATCAGGGCTGTGAGCAAAGTTATGTGCTGCCATTGACTTGTTGTTGGGAAATCCCTGGGAGCCTGGGAACCTGGGCAGTGCTTGATCCTCAGCTGTTGGTGTCCCAGGCACGTGGGTTCCCCGGCCCAGCCTGGTCGGCTGTGGGAGGGTCTGCTCTGCTCATCACAGAGTAGCTGATTCCCACCAGCTTTTGAAGAGCCCCTGGCAGGCAGCTGGCTGCCCTCTTCCCCTGGACAAACTCTGTGCTAGTCAACAGCCATCCTGCTACTTTATATTTCAAATATGTTGTCCCTGTTTGAGACAAAACTCAGAGGAAGTTCCGAATTTGAACGTCCTCTCTTAGAAGGCAGGTTACAGCCACCCCTCCCCCACCAGGTTCGGGAAAGAAATATTCCTCGGAGGAAAGTGAAAGGGAAAAAAACTATCTATTTAACAAACACACGGAAAAATAATAATGCCAAATAATAAAACCTCTCGCTGTGGAGAGAACCTGGTAAAATTCAAAGTCCTTTTGTGGGTGTGGCTCTTCTCTTTCCGGAGCTGGGGTGTGGCCCCTCCAGGTTGTGGCGTGGGCCTCCCGGTCCTGGTGAGCCGGACCGGAGCAAAACATCCCGAGGAAAGTTCTTGCCTCAGCTAGCGAGCTGGCTAAACAGCAAAGAATTTTAGCTGTCTGTCTGTCTCTCTCCTGAGAAAAAGCTGAAAAAGCTCAGGAAAAAAGGAAGGGTGCTTCCTCCGCTCTTGCCGCTGCAGAAGCGCGCAGAGGAGTTAGAGTAGAGGGAGCACAAAACTGCTTTCAAAAGTTCATCTGGCTTTTTTTTTCTTTCTCTTGCACCCAGTTTTAAAGGCACAGAAAGGCACAGGATTTCATATCTGGGTATAGAGCAGCAATAGGGGATACAACATCATAAAGTCACCCCAAGATATACGCGTGAATAATCCACTGAATTTCAGTATCCCGTTATTTTCTCAAATTCTTTGTGGTTGTCACGGGTCATGGCTCTCCCATGGGATGACACACTTCCACTTCACACCTGAGAAAAAGCTTGCATGCTGGAAGCTGATCTGTTTTATTTTTGTAATTCTGTTAGTGAGTTTAATAAAATACATTCCCCTCTGCCCACAGACCTCGTTGCTTTATGTTCTTAGATCATTATACCCCACCTCTGCTAGCACCACCCTTGCCAAGATGGAGTAACTCTGTTGTTTGTGCTGTGACTGAGAGCTCAGGCACATCAGTCTGCTGGGGTTATAGTTTTTCTGAAGCAGTCTTGAGGGAAACAGCTGATCTGGTGCTCAAAACACCTCTCGCCTTCCCTGGCTTAGGGAAAGATCACATATTTCTGAGTCAAACAAGCTGCATCCTTGCCCCAGGGCTCATGCCAGCAAATTTAGGTATTTGTTTGTTTTCCCTGACTTGGGTCTCTGCACCTGCAAGGTAGGAGGCCTGCTGCTTGTTCCTTGGTTTACCACTGCTTTTGCATCTTCTAGATGAAAAATCATCAGGTGACAACCTGCAGTTTGTTTTGTAATTCAGAGTATTTACATAGAAGCCAAACACAGGTGTTTCAGGTGGTTCCAATGAGTGCTCTCCCATTTCAAAATCATTTTCCTTTATTCCTTTAGTCTGGGATAAGGGAGGTGAGCTACTGAGGCAGAGCAGTTGGATATTGTGGTTAAACCACTCCTCCTCTGAAGGCTGTCCATCTACTCAGCACCATGTCATGTTAGGATTGCTAAGCTAGGTACAGCAGGTTGAAAAAAAAGAAGTAAATTTTATATTTATGGTTCATGTGTATTTTCTAGTAAAACTTTTTGTAGGGAAAAGACTAATTACCCGGGTCTCAGTCTGCTGAGATTTTCCAGTCACCATAGTCATAAATTCACAGAATGGTGTGGGTTGGAAGCGACCTTGAAAATCACCTAGTTCTGAGCCCCATGCCGTGGTCAGGGACACCTTCCACTAGAACAGGTTGCTCAGGGCCCTCTCGAACCTAATCTTGAGCACTTCCTGGGATGGGATACCCACAACTTTTTTGGGTAACCTGTTCCGGTGTCTCACCACCCTCACAGTAAAGAATTTCTTCATAATATCTAGCCTAAACCTGCCCTCTTTCAGTTTGAAGCCATTCCCCCTGTCCTATCACTGCATGCCTGTGTAAAAGTCCCTCTCCATCTTTCTTGTAGGCTCCCTTCAGGTAGTACAAGGTGCTATAAAGGTCTCTCTGTAGCCTTCTCCTCTCCAGGCTGAAGAACCCCAACTCTCTCAGCCTGTCTTCACAATCAGATATATTTTAACTTTGTTCCAGGATTCAATTTTTGTTATGCCATGAGTGTGGGTTCTTCCTTCACCTTGGCTGTATTTTTGATGTATAGAACCAGCAGTTTAAAAGTTCTGACTTGCTGTCGTTTCAAGTTTTTATAAAACATCTTAGTGTTTCTCTTGGGCTTTTTTCATCCCTGACCAAACTTCTCATTATGTCAGCTAAAGAAGTAGTGTGGCCCATTCATGTCAGCACCAAAATGGGAGGGCTGTGGGTGAGTTCGGCTGGGGCACGAGTAGCTGAGGGATGGGGAGGGAGTGAACACTTGTTTTGGAGAAGCTGTCAGGGTGTGTGGTGGTATGGCACGGGAGAGGCATGGAAGGAGGACCCTGGGGGAGAGAGGTGGTAGGGTTAGGATGAGAATATATTTGGAAATGCTGACCCAGAGAAAATGTCAGTGCAAGAGTTGATGGCTGGGCTGACAGGTAGATGAGCAGCACCCTCTGAGGACAAGCCCAGATGACAGCCCCTACTGCTGGGTATTTCCAAAGTGAGGCTACATAGCTGGACACCTGGACTGGTGGTAGAGATGACTGCAGTGGCCATGCAGAGGTGTTACAGCATGGGGGCTTTCCATTCCATCTCTCTACTGTGTGTGTGGATGAAGCCTACCGGTGTCCATGCTCTTAGCAACAATTTGAGTGAATAAATATTGCTGCTTTTCAAGTTTTAAAGGTGAATGAAGTAAGCAGAAGTGCGACATTACCTGCATCTGGATATGTGTGTTGTCAGAGAGTGCAAAGTACAAATAAAAATAGTGAGGTGAGGGTCGGGGAGCTGGAGGTGGAGGTGTTGCAAGAACTGTGCTGTGCTGCAAAATGTTCCTGCCACTGACAGTGCTGTTAAGTGATAATGTCTTGGCACGCTACTTTTAGATTCTGGTTCATCCTATTCCTCCTCTGTTTTCCTGTTGTAATTCCAGAATGGCGCTGGGCAGAGAAGATGCAGGCAGAATTGGAGGTGTGTGACATGCTCTACATTGCAAGCCTGAAGTGTGTCAAGCACTGAAAGGATCAGTGTATTGCTCTAAGTTCCTGTGCATAGCTGAGACTCCAGACAAAAAGAGGGAAACATTGTCTAGGTGGTCCAAGGACAGCTCACAGGGGTAAAACTTGTTCCCTGGCTCCTTGTCACACAAGATATCTTTCCTCATCAGTGGTGTCCCTGGCTTGGTTCCCACGGTGGCACAGCCGGAACCAGTGCTGTGAGGTGGGGAAAGTCTCCTTCTGCCATGAGCTGTTCCATACCTGCACGATCTACAGCATCAGCAGGGCTTTGTTAGCATGGTGTTTAGCTGGTCACAGCAACCTGTCAGTCAGGCTTGTCACTGCAAGGTGTTCTGCAGCAGGAAAGCTCATCACGATGATATAAATTATGCACCACACCAGGGACTTGCTGTCTCCTCACCAGGCTCAGCAGGGAGCTCACAGGCACTGGATTGCACCAGCTGGAGTATGAGGAAATCCTAGAAATGCATTCCTGCTGCGAAACGTCTCTTACCAAAGCAGAGTTCAGCTCTGGTGACTGCTGTAAGCTGCCACACTGGGCCAGTGCAATGTCAGGCAGCCCCAGACACAGCAACGTGCCTCGCCTTCCCTGCTGGCTGAAGACGGCCTTCCTTTTAGGGCAGAGAAACTGAACCTTTCTTTCTGTTTGGATTTATTTATTTTTTAAAACAGAGGGATTTCTGGAAAAAAAGCACATGGGCTCTAATGTGACCCTTCCGTGTTTCTGTGCAGTGCGGACCTTCTTATTTCCTGAATGGCTTGCTCTGCACTCCATTTAACTCACACCCTGGATTTCATCCAAGTACATTCTGTTTCTTGATACGAGGCCAGGCTTTGCTGAGTTGTGGTGCCATTTTCTTCTGCCTGCTCTCCTCCCAGTTCCTCTATTATGGTTCTCATTGCTGAGGGTTGCTGGCACCCCTCAGCCAAAGGGAAGAGCAGAGCCCAGCCCCATGCCTGCTCCCGACAGCAGTCGGAGCAGGCGAGCTGGAACTGCAGGGAATGACTTCTCCAACGAGCCTGTTGGTTGAGCTGTCCCCAGCTCAGCCTGTCACTGAGAGGTATGTCTGAAATCAGCTGAAGCAGAAAACATTTGAACTCTACACCCTGCCAAATAGCTTCCAGATGTGTAAGATGTAGCCTTGCTGTGGACTCTGACTGTAGCTCTGCCAACATATGTCTGCATATTTCTGGTGCACAGGGAACATGAAAGTAGATATTTTACAACATCTGCTGCCTTTTTCTAGTTCTCCCTCCCTGCTTTTTGCAGTCCTTTTCCTATATTTCATCCTTCAAGTATATATATATAAAAAAAGCTACAAATCTTTCTACTGATTTATTGAATCCTCTTGAATCCTCTTTGCACATTTTGTACCTTTTTGTGCCAGCAGTTTGGTAAAAAGGGAGGGAAACAGAGAGACCTTGTTCTCCTGCCTGGAGATCAAACTAGTGCCCAGGTCATTTAATTATTTCTGTATTGATTCAAGGTGTTTTTCTTGCAGAATCAAATAATAAAATAGTATCAAATTCTACTGAAAAAGGGCTTTGATAAAAACAGAGATTTATCTTGCTTTCACAGTAAGAACTACTTCCTTAATTCTGCAGTCACCTGGGCCTGAGGATTGTCAGGGCAGAGCTGTCCAGAAGAGGGAAGGGAGAGAGCAGAGAGGCTAAGGATTAGGTTAAATGTGAAAGTGATAATACCTCTTATTTGAAAATAAAGAAAATTATTGGGTTTTAAAATCTTACTTTTAAAGTACCCTTTTGGTTAAGAAAAAAGAAAATAGAAACCTTCCTTCCATGTTGTTCCCAAACAAAACAGGGTAGATGACCCTGTCTCTTTTGGTTTGCTCTGCCTTCTTATCTCTGACTCCACAAGTCACAGTTGTTTGCCGACCTTTGTTTCTACCCCAAAACCTGTGTATTTTTAAAGAAATAATTGCCTTTGGAGCCCATGACTGTGTTGGTGTCATTTGTTCTTGAAAGTTAACCAGAACCAGGCCTGGGATGTATTTTGATGAGAGACCACCTGGGAATCATAGAAGCCATCTACAAACGCCAGGGAGTTGTGGTCAGACTCCTGGCACGTAGTAGACCACAGGTATCTAATGAGGGGAAAGACTTCATTTGGTCCCATCATCACTGCTGAGTTGACTGATGGAGCTGAAATGCAGCAATACCCACACACCTATTTCTATCTTTTTGCTGTGACACACTGGTGTGTGAGATGCTTGTCAGTCAACTCATTGGACTTCTACAGATGAAAATGTCAAATGGAGGTTATCTGTGTGATTGTGCATATCACAGAACTGGGGGACGGAGACAGGGAGATGTGGTAAGACAGAAAAATGGGTTTCCTATTCAGTCTACCTATGTTATAGACTGCCTTATTTTGTGATCCTCAGTTCGGAGCAGTCAGTACAGCAATCTTCACATTTTGCTGCAATGTTTGCAATGAATCTGCCTGGGTGACACTTGGCCCTGAAGCAACTCATAATTTTGTTGGGAAAATATCCCTGAGAGCTGCAGTTCTCACCAGCACTCTGTTTAGCCAGGTGGGCAAGCATGTCCCTGGCTTTGGGCAGGTGTCTCACTGACATATTTTGCACCAAGCATGTGTGGAGGGACCTAAAAGATCCCATCTGTTCTAGCATGGCAGCTAACCTGAAGGGATGGTCTCTCTCTTGCAGGCTTTTGATGACTGTGGGGATCTTTTCTTGGAGCATTTTCTGCAGTGAAAGCCTCACCTTCTGCTGCTGAGGATGTATGGACCAGACCTGGTTATAAACCTCATTTAATCTAGCCTAAAGCAGTTTGACTTGATGACCTTAAAGGTCTTTCCCAACCTGAATGATTCTATGATTCTCTGAAAGCTGTTTTACTACTATTTTTTTTAAGTGATTAGTTTCTTAAATTGTCTTCAGATAGTTGAGATGTTTCTATACCTCAGTTAAAGATGATTAGGGCAAGGTCTGAACAAGATACTGAAGAAAGAAGGTTTTAAGAATTAACAGAATGGTCTCAGTTCACCCCTTCTTCCTCGGGTGCTACAGATAGAGTGAAAGGGAGGCCCTGATATTGGCTGCTGCTTCGTCTCTTGATATGATTTATCTGTGTGTCAAAACTGGAAAGCTCTGGATGAAACAGCTTTGCTATTACAGAGACCTGTTCCTCAGCAGTTTAAATCTTAGAGACAATTTTATGTTGTGAAGCGTCTGGAAGTCTCCTTGGCCCCTTTCCAGCTCATTGTCCCATGGAACATCTTCCTCTGAGTGCCCCCAGTGAGTGACCTCTGACACCATGCCTACAGGATGAAGCAAAGCATCTCAGGTTCAAAGCTCCCAGGCTCCTCTTGCAGTCCCTGCCTAAATATTACTCAAACAGGGAAAGAGAACAGGCCAGTAACAGCCGTGCCTTGTCAGCTGCAGAGGATACAACTTCATTTAATAAACAGTACCTCTGATACAATTCTGCATGTCAACATCACCATCTCCGCCAGTGCCCTGCTTGCAATATCTGCATGATAATCAAGGTAACTTTTGTAAGCACAGTACAGATTGAAGAGCAGATAGCAAAGGAAGCCAGACTTGCTTCGGTCTTTGTGCCTGTCTGCTCTTCCCTTTACTCAATTAGTTTTGGATCTGACTTATTTCACTCACAAGCCATCTCTTTGATCTACTGCGTCGAATACACCCTAAGCCACTTCTGTCTTCCTTCTCCAGTTTCTTAGGCTTGTATTATTGCTCCCTGATGGCTCTGCTCTCACATTTTTGACTGCTCCAGGCCTTCTTGATATTCCCAGTGAAACTACAACAATCCTCTCTCTTCAGTCATTCTTAGGTGTAAATTTGATCTCTATGTTAGTCTGCCAGCTGTCTTCTCTGGAGATTTCCA
This sequence comes from Rhagologus leucostigma, assembly GCA_013397725.1. Taxonomy (NCBI): domain Eukaryota; kingdom Metazoa; phylum Chordata; class Aves; order Passeriformes; genus Rhagologus; species Rhagologus leucostigma. The sequence continues at coordinate 343,618 of VZTD01004179.1, read as the reverse complement.
CACCCCACAGCTCTGTGTGTGTGCTGAGACTGAACATGGACGTTGTGTGAAAATGGGAGATTACAACAAATTTGTACCTGAAGTGTCAACTGTTTGCAAATGCAGAGCTTTCATATGTTGTGTATGATGTTCAATAAACCCTACAGCAAACTCCATGCTGCTCCGCAGTCTCACAGGACTGACTTCCCAGGTGTCCTGGGACCTAGAGGAGTTGGTAAGGGTAATGATGCGGGACAGCAGGTCTGGAACCCTTGACTCTGTCTTCTACTAGGTGGTTTTGGACTGACAGGAGGTGAAAAGACTTCACCATTAGTGGAAAAAAAATCCTGTGCTAACTTTTGTACCTTTTGCCTTTATCAGACGCTGACTGTTTCAGGGAGGGACTGACCAGACTTCCTCTTAGGACTCAGTGAGTAGAGTGGTTAGCTAGTTTTCCAGAGGGTGGACTGTCTGCATGACATCCACCTTGGTCATTGACATCATGGTCAGCTGCGGTCTGTGATGTAATGTCTGCTGCCTTAAGGGGTAGCAAGTCCAACTCAAAATGGAGCAAGTATTGCAAGTCAGAGGATTTTAAACCTATGATAATAAATCCATGTTATTTACATTATTATATTTCTATCATATGTTATTATTTTGAATAATATTTTACATTAAAATCCATGTTACTTTCATGGATTAGTGCAGCCTTTTGTGGTTCAGCTATGGTGGTTGAGGCACTCGTGAGTAGAGGTACCACTTTTTCAGTCCATACAAGTCAGACTAAATGTCTACAGCACAATTTGACTACCGGTGAAACACAAGGCACTTGAATAGACTTGAATAATCAATATTAATCATCACAAATCTCTATAATAACCATATGGAGACTTTTCATTTTACTTTGGTTCTTTCATGGCAAGAGGAGAGTTTTAGAAAAAAGAACAAGCCAAAGCCACTGCAGGCAGCAAACAGCTGACTCAAAACTTTTTTTTTTTTGGAAGGAGTTGGTGTTAAGTTTTTCCTGAGGTGGTGGATGATTGCTCTTGAGGAGACGATGTTCTTGCACAGCTGGTGGAATTATGACAAACTGATTACTGAAACCACATAGGTCTGAATTTTACTGCCTTTGTAGATCAGGGCTTATGGATGTTCCCATTTAAAGTTCTGGGTAATTGGATAGCTAGCACATGTAAAATGCACGAGGAGTGAAACTCCTGCGTATAAGAAGCAGTCAGCTCAAATGCTCCTGAGGCTTATGGGTGTCTGCACCTTGAACTGTTGATTTGGTTTATTATTTGGGGAACACATGCCATTTAATGTCATGACCTCTGTCAGTAGCTTCATAAATGTATTCAGTCTGATATAAATTATTGTCCACATAATTATTATAATTTTTGCACATATGGAATGGATGTATAATCCAGGTTTTTACAAGTAAGTGCACAGCGTGCTGTTTGGTGGTATTCAAAAGTACGGTGGGCAGATACCCAGAGCAAATCTGTTCAAGTTGCAATTTACGTGATTAGGAGATATTGAAAGCAGAAATACTTATTTCCTTACACAGAAAGAAGAAAGAATCCTGTATAACTACTTACCAGCTGTAGCCTCAGCAAATGAACAGTGCCCTCAGTGCCCTTGCCTGAACTAGCTTCGAACTTAACCTCGAGATATTCATAAAAAGTCTTGAGGGGAATATGATAGCATATTCCAGTTCAAGAACAGAGCAGTTCAGCCCCTCAGTTACATAAAATAATGCTCAGCTAAAAAGCATGGAAGGATTTACTGGAAAAACAACAAATAGTCCAGTTTCAAGGTGTTCTGTGGTCTTGAAAACAAACAGAAAAAAAGCACTTCAAAATAATCCCCACTTCATCCTCAAAGCCCTGAAATGCAAAATGCAAATAAAATTTCTAGAACTTACCCAATAATTATGCAATAATTTATAAATAGAAAAACAGACAGCAAATGAGTTGCCATGGATTTCAGAGAAGAACATGAAAGGCTTAGAGTGCAAATGAAAACAATCAGCGAGACTTCACTTTATAGATGTTCTACATTTTTCCTTGAAAAAAAAAACAATTCAGAGAAAGAGAAGAATGGATGGGGCATGATGGGTCTTCTGGCCTTGGGGAGAAAAGTGGACAGAGAGACAGCAAAGATGAGCAGTTTCTTTGGATCAAATATTTTAAAATCTTTCTTTAGATAAACCTCTTTAAAACTTTCTAATAGTTATTCTTTATTGTTTTATGAAGAACTCCATATTGTAGCAATGGTCCAGTCTGCTCCAGTGGCAGACAACCAAAGGGAGAGGTTTATTCATCTGTTCCATCACTTTTCTCAGCTCCCAAGTGCCACACAAAAGAAGTGTGATACTTTGCTAAATCAGCAGAGACCTGATTTGAAAGATGGGTTTACATTTCCTTAGTATTATGTGCATGGCCTAACAGAACTTTTATGTATTTATTTATGTATATTTCATGTGTAATTACACATTTCCTCCATCTCACTGAATCTTTACCTTGCCTTCTCATCCTCAAGGAATTTTAAGCAATCAGTTGCTGGTAGACTCTTTTACATTCCCTCTTAAGTCTTTACACTGCCCACTACCCATTTTTAATATCAGGAAAAGGTCAGAAAAAACAGTGTCTGGAGTCCTGTGAGCTCATTGCTGGTCTTTTATAGTAGTGTAATTGTCACACTTTTCTCTAAATTCCCAAATGTACTAAGCTTTTATTCTGTGCAGTGTTGGAAACTTCAGTCAGCTTCTTCAGGAATTTTTGAAACACTGAGTAATTACAAACTATAAGGGACAGGATTTACAGGGTTATGTATCATTTATATGCAGACTGAGGTTATGAATTTGGCTTATTGGTATTATCCTTTCAGTTAATTAAGACTACATTTTTTTAAACAAATGAGAAAAAGTACACACTGGGTACAGCTCTTAGTATATCCAAAGACTGTAATTCCAAGGAGTTAGGCATTCAGAAAGCCCTATCTCTTCCCAATTTCCGCTCTAAACCCTTTCACCTGACTTTGTGTCTCCAAAGTCCAGTTCCAGCAAAACTAATACTCCAGTCTCTTCTTTCACAATTGTGCCGGTTTGGCCAAAATCTAGTAATATAGCCCCTGACAGAAAACCAGGTTGCAACCACCCTTCCCCCCACAGGGTTCAGGAAAAAAGGAAATTTTTCCTCGAAGGAAAGTGAAAGAGATAAAAACTATTTCTTTTAACAAACACACAGGAAAAGGATAATGATGCTAAATAATGAACTGAAACCCTTGCTATAGAGAGAAACCTGGGAAGATTTCAGAGTCCTTCTGTAGGTGTGGTCTCTCTCCTCCTCGGAGCTGGTTGGTGAGGGCGTGGGCCCACCCCCGGGCCTCGGGGAGAAAATTCTCCTGATGCATTCTGATGTTGTTGAAACAGTTCAGAAGAGAAGAAGAGTAAAAAACCAAAGTCCCAGGAAACAAAATTCAGCTCTCCATCTCACACCAAGAGGGAAAAAAAAACCAGCTGGCTGAAGAAAAAGCAAGCAGGGTGCTCCCTCCGTGCCTTTCTGCAGTCAGACAAAAAACTGAAAAGTGTGTGTAATCTCTGTGTCCTTGAGAAGCTGCTTTGGAAAGTTTGTCTGGGTTTTTTTTTTTCAAGCTCAGCTTAAAGGCACAGAAAAGGCACAATATTACTTTTTGGGCATAGAGCATGATAGGGGATACACATGAGAGAGTCACCCCAAGACAACAATATGTGGAAACTCTCAGGAGGAATGGCTTAGCCTTGACCTCTTTTGCAATTTAATGCCTTGTAAGGAAGCTCAAAAATGATTTTTATTATATAGAAAGTGATTTCATTGCTCCTTCAACTAAATCTAAAATGAGCATGGCAAATCCAGTGTTTTAATAAAGAAGGTTATTGTCTTTCCTTCCGAAATTCATCTCCTGGCAGCCATTAGGATCTTTCAGCAAACACTACCAAAATGGCATTCTCTATGTATCTAAGGGCTTGATCAGCAATTGCTGCACAAAATCTTGTATAGCCTCAAGGATATCACAGCTCTGCCAGAGAGTAAATTGGCAGAGACGTGCTTGTTCAACTTGCTTGTGCCTAAAGACCTAAAAAGGAGCTTTGCTCTGTAAATGAAGGTTTCTTTTAACTGGAAGCGAGGGGTTTTAGCTCTGCATGTCAGATAGCCATAAACAAGAGCATAAAGAACACATGTTTTGGAATATAATTAGTTTCTGACCACTGCTGGAACAAACAGGTTGCCATGATCTTTCCAATATGTTTTCAACCGTAACGTATTTGCCTCTGTATATTGTTAGACAAATGTCAGCTAAATCAGAGTTAAGTGATTTCCCAGAATTCAGGGATAGGATGTGCATTTCTGGTACTTCCCAGAAGACTTCTTTTCAGCAAACCTTGCTAATATTACATACCTCATTATGAAGGCTTATTTTCATTTATGGAAGATGGTGTACAAATAATTGCCATTTATTAAGAGATGCAAGAACATTTCAGTGTGGGTTGTTGTTCTCAGATATATACAATATTCCACACTTTGGTTTGTGCATTTCCTAGAATGCAGACTAAATGTCTCTCCTTCAAGGCAGAGGAGATACTGAATAGCAGGGCAGCGAACAGACCCATGGCCCTTTTTATTTTTACTCCCTCTCTTCCGCCTCCCCAACCCCGCACCCCATGGCTGGTAATGCTCAGCCACAGGATATGAGAAATTAAGTCTGAATATACACTTATGCGTATTTATATGCCTATCATTTCCTAGTCATGCACGTGTTACCTCAAGTACTTCGCCCAAAGAATTTTTGATTAGCCAAAGAGCACATATATCTTAGCTCTACCCAAATTGCCTACATCTCCTGGATCTCTGCTTTGTCTGGTTAAAAGGAAAGAAAAAGCTTATTCAGGATTAGGAATTTAGAGCCAAGTTCTGAAGAGGTAGTAAAAGAGCACTTCCTAAATCCTCTTCTGTACAGGAGGCCCTAACTTTTCTTCATTCACATGAATGACTGTGAATTTCAACTAATGAGCCTGATGGAGAAAAACAAAAGAAAAAAGGTAGATCCTGACATGCTAGTAGTAAATCCAATTAGGAAACACCAGCAGGAATATACATTGAAGTCACAGGGAATAACTTCATAGGATCTTACCTTCACCAGAGTGTCTGATAATCCTGTTCTCTGTGGAGTCATATTACCTGAAATAGGTTGTTTATAGCAGGTTATAGTCAGGTTTCCTTCACAGTGAAATTTTCACACTTAAATGCTTCAAAACCATCTCTAGTCCAAATATGTATCTCTTTGGTGGACAGGCTGGACAGTCCTAACTAGTAATAATCACTTTAGTCCTTTGGCTTGCATGGTAGGGACTTTGGGACTAAAGTTGTTGGTTTGAGGTGATGCCAGCAGGTATGTAGTGGATAGACAAATATATCCCCTGCAAGAACAGAGTATTTACTTACCTTTAGTCTTTTCTATACCTCAGTCGTCACATTGGACGTGCGGAGAAAGACCCAGATGTCCTTTTCTGCACAGCAGAGGAGGGGGGAAGATATGTGCCTGCAGCCGGGCCAGCCTGCAGAAGCTCCCTGCCCAGAGTGCATATATGCCTGGTTTTTAGTATGTGTTCTGTCTAGGTTTGCATTTGCCACTGTGTGTTACAAGAGTTTGGGGTGGCTTAAATCGGATAGGCTGCCTTGCAAGCATCCAGCCTGCATCACCTCCTTTTCAAAACAACCAAATGATAATCAAACTGTAAGGATGGTAGGAGATTCTCAGGCAGGAATACCTGTGTTCCCCTAGATGTGCCTTTAATTTCTTCACTTCGTGAAGAAAAAGCATTTAAACCTTTAATCTAACTGATTATGATGTCTGAGGGGCTCGTCTCATGCATGTAATTTTGGAGGGCTTCTTGAGGAATATGGGGGATCTCTGTTGGATAATAATTTTTGGCAAAAAAAAAAAAGAAAACCTTTTTCCTTAGAATATATCTTTTTTTTTCCTTTTTGATTGGCTTATAATTGCATGTCTGCATAATTTACAGGCTCTTATTCACTGTAAGATACTAGGGTAGTATGAATTCCTGAATTTCTAGCCCTGAAAAAGTGTAGCTCATTTATTTTAATGACTGGATCATCTAGCCTGTTAATGGGATGGTCAGGCTCTTGTAATGAAGTGCAGTAGCATCAGCAAGGGCTTTTCCCCGAACATTTGTCTTTACTTAAAAAATATTTGTGTTGTAAAGCTCCTGTTGAGTGCTTGGATGTGGTCACTGAGTTGTTAGTGTTGTCATTGGTGACTGCTTTTCTTCTGTAAAACGTAAAATTTTTGCAAATGTTCTTTTGTTGTATGTTTCTTTTAAAAAATAGCCACACCCTGCGGGTTGCATAAATAGCAGTGCAAACACCAAACACTGGGGTGGAGAGGATACCCACACACTCTGATTTGATTACTGTTGGGTCTAGAGGGCCTTTTTACTTTACCAATTTTGCATTTCCATGTGGCATTTTTCTGACATAATTTGGGTACAAAAATGTGGTAAATCAGGCACAGAAGGAGCGTTCAGCTGTGCCAAGATAAACTCAACTGAAACCTTCACTCAAGGGAACCAAATGGCATGAGAGTAGGACCTCTCTACTTTCTGCAAAGGACATTACTGGTGCAACGCTGCTGCTGTTCGCCCTGCTGGCTACCTGGCCCGGGCTGAGCGAAATGCCTCAAGGCAGAGGAGGGCTGCACTCACTGGGGTGGCTCCCTGTGCTGGACAATGCTTTGGATACATGGCATGAATGTTGTTCGAACTTTTCTGCAAGTTGAAATGCTTCCCACCCTGTTCACTCTGCTCCTACTGTAGGGGCACAGCACCACTGAGTCACCTGGCAAGTGGGACGAAAAGTTACCAACAGAGTAAACCTTGCAGCTGTTCCAGAGCTGTGGGCTAGCTGCAGGTGAAGTCATAAGAGGAATTTTTGTCAGAACCTTGAGGCTTAAATCTTAGCAATTACCTGGGTATTGCACAAAGAATCTGAGTTGGCACAGGGCTTCCTAAGGACTAATATGTTTGATAAGAGGGAAACCTGAAAAGTGTATTTTCTAAGATTGTGACAGTGAACTTCTGATTGGCAAACTAATCCAGGACACAGCAAGATGTCTTCAAAAACTGTGGTGAAAAAACAGACCACAGGAAAGGAATATGTGCAGCATGCCAGCAGCAGGAGGAGGGTCACAGACACCAACCCACAGAGAGCTGGAGGCTGCAGAGGGGTGAGTACAACTGTAGTTTCCTTCCAGTAAGAAATAGAGAATTTAAAGGTCTCTGTGACTCTTGCGCTGTCCGTCAGCAGGAGACTCCTGCAGCCTGTGGGAGATGCTGCTGAGCAGCCAGGGCTGCCCCCCAGGCAGCAGTCCCATCAGGCATTGTTTTCCAAGAGGTGGGGTACCACAGGAAGGGAAACCTCTTAGCAGGGTCATTGGTTCGTTATTCTTAGAGGCAGTGAGCATGAGTAAGGCTCTCTCTGTATTTTTTTTTCTGCATATCTCTTCTGTGAAATTTGCTGCTTACTGTGCTAAATTACACTTTTAGACTGGAGACCTCACAAGCTAAACCGTCCGATTTTAGGGTACATGCAGCTACTACAGAGAAGAACAACAGCCGTAATATATTTTGCAATTCATACAGTGTTGCTTTGTTCCTTCAGGCTCTGCCTGCAAGGTTTAAAATGTCTAGCACGTAGTTGTGCCTTTGCTTTTCTTGATTTCTATGAAGTCTGGGGTATTCCATATGAATGCAGCTAAGCTCAGAGTGCTAGCAAAATATGTTACTCTGCATAATACAAGTTAGTTTAAAAAAGGATATACGTGTATGCATGTATGAGAGGTGCAATGCAGCCATGCTTTCTGGTTGTTGCTCTGAAGTCTGCACATCAGAACAAGTGAGTTTGTTTTATGCATCCCAAGAGAGGTCTTGTGCAGTGTTTGAGGTATGTGCTGAAAGACCTCACTGATGATGAAAACACTTCAGATGTCATTGACTCATGAAAAAGCTCGGAATAGGAAGGTCTGTAGGAAATTGATTTTCTTTAATTCGTTTGTGAAGTGCCATGTGGAATATTGATCACTTTGGTATGAATGATTTAAATCTCTGTGCAGGTTTGGCCAAAATCTAGTAATATAGCCCCTGAGAGAAAACCAGGTTGCAACCACCCTTCCCCCCACAGGGTTCAGGAAAAAAGGAAATTTTTCCTTGAAGGAAAGTGAAAGAGATAAAAACTATTTCTTTTAACAAACACACAGGAAAAGGATAATGATGCTAAATAATGAATTAAAACCCTCGCTATAGAGAGAAACCTGGGAAGATTTCAGAGTCCTTCTGTAGGTGTGGTCTCTCTCCTCCTCGGAGCTGGTCGGTGAGGGCATGGGCCCACCCCCGGGCCTCGGGGAGAAAATTCTCCTGATGCATTCTGATGTTGTTGAAACAGTTCAGAAGAGAAGAAGGGAGAAAAAAAAAAAACAAAGTCCCAGGAAACAAAATTCAGCTCTCTGTCTCACGCCAAGAGGGAAAAAAAAACCAGCTGGCTGAAGAAAAAGCAAGCAGGGTGCTCCCTTCGTGCCTTCCGCAGTCAGAAAAAACACTGAGGAGTGTAATCTCTGTGTCCTTGAGAAGCTGCTTTGGAAAGTTCATCTGGGTTGTTTTTTCCTCAAGCTCAGTTTAAAGGCACAGAAAAGGCACAATATTACTTTTTGGGCATAGAGCATGATAGGGGATACACATGATAGAGTCACCCCAAGACATTCTCCCTCCGGCATCTACTGGAAGGCAAACAGGTTTTCATCTGAGATTTTTTTTTGGTTGAAACCTTGTGCTTGTCATTTGAATATTAAGATGTTTGGGATGTTCACAGACCCAAAGGTAGTGGTTTCTCCTTGGAAAGAGTTGCCACTTATCCTTAAACTGCTGGAAAATTATTGTTTCGTGCGATGTTATGCCATATACAACAATTTTAATGGCTTTGCAGTGAATAACTAGAAACACATTGTGGAAGTATTACTCTAGATACAGTATGTTCTGTCTTTGGAGAAGGATCAAGGTGACTCAAGGTTCTCTTATACTCAGCTTTATTAAGACTCTTCACTATTAAAACTTATCAGTTTGGGGCATATTTTGCAACTAGTATTAATGATGAGAAATATGGTAATGGAAAATCCCTGTGGAAAAAGAAATCTGTTTTAAAATATGTTTATATTGTATTTTTACAGGTAAGTTACAGTTCTGTGTTAGAGATGAATTTTTCCAAAATTTTTTTTCTCCCCTGACCTCACAGGCAGTGAAGGTAAATTCATGAGTACATAAAGTGCTGGGTGCTCCCTGGGTGAAAGGAGTGATAAAACTGTAAAGCACTTTATTTGCTTGGTATTTATGGGGAGTTATTACTTTGGTCCAACACATTATTAGTGAGTTTTTGGAAATTACACTGAGTGATTCAGTGGGAATCAAACAATAGCAAATAATGTCTGTTTAAAGTCTGTTTAAACTTGCTGCCATATGAGGACTATTTTGACTCAAAGAGAGGTAGAGATTTGCCTAAATAACATATATTTCTAGAGAATTTTAATAAGATCAACCAGCGTAATCATAAAACAGCAGGCCGTGATATTCACCTTCCCTTATTCCTGATTGCTCTGGCATTTACATTATCTTGGTCTGCTAGCTTCATCTCAAGTACTGTCTCCGGGAGATAATCTACTCTGCTGTGCATGGAAGCAACAGGAAATGTTTAAAGAGCTTCCACTGTGTGTGTATGTGTGTGCATGTGTGTGTTACAGAATTGTCATGGAGAGGAGAGTTTGCACTCTCACGAGAGTGAGAGTCTTCAGGGCAGAGGGAACTGGAGAATACTAGTCCCAGTGATGTGCTCAGCAGTATCCAGTCTGAAACTGGGATGCAGGTTCCTATCCCCCATGAAATCTTCAGGAAGTTTGGCTGCAGATCTCATCTATATTCAGCACACTGAACTGTCTCTCAGCAGCACTGTTAACCTCACTTATTATCACTCTCTGGGTTAATGATGGCTATCTGATCTGCATAGTGATCTTCTCTCTTTTGCCCAATTCATCATAGCCTCAGCTGTGTTATTAAGTAGCAGAAGTGAAACACAGGATAATCTCTTGCAAAATAAATGCCTGTAACCATGTCAAAATATGATTCTGTGGTAGTTGTAATGAGTCTGATACACTGGAACTTGATGTTGCCTTTGTCACCTGTCTCTGACCTGCCCAGGGGACCATGCTTGGCTGAGCAGAGGGGTGGTCAGGGCTCCAAAGCAAGACCTTGCCTCAGACAGTGTATTAGCAAGGGCATCCTGCCCAGCAGTGGACTCAGTGTGGCTGTACCTGGGCTGTTCCAAACACTCCTCCCTTTTCTGACAGTCCTTATATCAACACACCATTTCAGTATAATCTAGGGTCTGCTGGAATACAGAAACTGAAGCTTCCTTTCTCCTCTAAGCTGATTTAACACAAGTGTCCTTGCCTCCCCTGCATGGCAGCTCATTCTGAGGAGATGTTGGAAGGGCTGCCCTGAGAACTGGTGATATGGGCATGGCAAGAGGCACACTTGCTGGAGGTGCTCCCAGCAGTGCTGTCATGTGCTAGGACCACCACCTCCAGTCCTGGACTCTGGCAACACCCCTGCAGCACTGCTAGCACCAGGTGGAGCAGAACCAGATGCTTCTCCCCATGTAGAACCAGATGCTTCTCCCCATGTAGAACCAGGTGCTTCTCCCCACGGCACTGCCACCAGCCTTGTGAGTTCGGGGGCTTGCTGCTGCTTATTTGCAGGGAGGATTTGCCCTTGAGAGGAGGCAGTGTGACGCTGAGTACAGCAATGATCTGGCAAAGAAAATGGGACATGAACCAGCTGGGGATTCCTGGCTGGAAATCTTACAGTGCCTGAAGGAGCTGCACTTTAACAATTAACACAAGATGTACTACTTATTTGTGTTTAAACACTCAGTCTAGCTTAACTGAACTTTAGGTATCACCTTGATTTGTTCAGTTCAAAATGGCACAGTTTTAAAATAGTCTGCTACTTTTTGCTTAGATCTTAATTCCTGTTCAGTGAACACAGTATTTTCTTCTTGCTATTTGATACTTGTAAGCATCTTAATTTTTTCCTAATAGATTTTTCTCCCCTATCCTTAATATGTGCATACGAACACAAACTACATGCATGGTTTTGCTCTAGCGATAAAGCTGTCCCGGGTTTCTGATGACCTTGTTCCCATAAAATGAGATTGAGGTCATAACACAACTTTTCAATTTTCGAACAGAAGAAGGGAAACTAAGGAACTAGGTGCAAATCTCAGTTTTAAATACACGTCAAGCATTTAAAAGCCTATGATTGTTCTTATAAAAACAGGACTCTCTCCTAACTGTGCTACAACTGGGTGAATTCCAAGTTGCTCCTGCTTGTTGGAACACACATTTATTTTGCCCCTGTGGCTGCAGTGAGATGTTTCTAGTACCACTGTTCAGTTACTGTTTACTGCCATGGTGATACCACTCTAATTCACCATTGATGGACAGTGTCTTTGAGACAGATTTTTAATGTCGTGGGGTCTTTTTTTCACTGGGACCCAGCATTTCAGGTTGCTGGATGTATTGGTAGGCACTAGAATAAGGTCTGGATTGTGAAGTGCTCAGGTGTACATCTCTGGTTGCAATAGTCCATGAGCAGTTTTCCAGACTGGGATCTTTGCCCTGGAGCAAAGGAACATCAATGCTGCTTTCTGGCATCTGAACTGCAACAGGGCTTTGAGACATTTGGTCCCGAAGGGGACCAGTATCGTCCTCATGTGTGTGTATGGGGATTCATCAGGCTTTGGTTTGGAAATCCTAATTCAGTTGAAGATGTAAGCATGGCACTTCTGGCCTCGTATTTTTCAGCTTTCTTGGGTTTAGTTGAAGGTAATGAATAACTTGGAAATTTACGTAAACAAAGCAGAAATAAAAGTATGTAAGAGCTTTTGTTTAATTGAACTGAGACTTTTGAGTACTTTTCTGTGGTACATGTAAGTTGTGTTCAGGATAGGAGGGAGCTTTGAGGGCTGAGAAAGATTGAGGAAGTTTATTAAAAAGTACATGAATGGTGCAGAGAAGATAACCAGGGAATGACTGTTCCCTGGGATCTCACAGCCTGAGACACCCAGTGGAAATACCAGTCTGTGGGTTTAAAACAAAGAGGAGGAAGTCCCTCTCTGCACAATGCATGCTTTAATTGGGGAACTCATCATCACAGGATGTTTGGGAAGCCAAAGCTATGAATGGGGTCACAAAAAGGGTTAGTCAAGCCCATGGCAGTAGGCACATGTGAGACCCTGGCTGTGAGCTCTGGCTCAGGAAGTGTCTACGCCAGTGAGTGCTGGCAGCCAAGGCTGTGAAGTGGAGACATGCTTCTTTCCACTTTGCTTTCCTCTGGGCTTTTTATGGCGTCTCATCACATCAGCTCCAGGCTGTAAAATAAGGAAGAAAGAAGGACTGAGATAGCTCTCACATGTTCTTCCCCAGTAGCTCTCCTGAATGATGCACAGGCTGAAATGGGTGGTAAAAAAGCACACACCTATATACTCTGGAAAACCTGGGCTGCAGTTATTTCTGGAAGGAAATGTTCTGAGAGCTGTGGTATCCGGAGGGAGTTTGGTAATGAAACGTGAGAGGAAAAGCAGCACAGTGGTCACTTATTTGCCTGAGGGATCAGAGACTTTTGGGCCAGCATGTGACAGCCTCGCTGCTGTGGAGAACCCTTAAAATTGGGCTCATTTAGGCAATTACTAAAAAAAGCACAGCAGCTCACAGGCAAGAAGCAGTGAGGACCACTATGCAAAGCCCTCTGCACTCACAAGTAGCTGCTAGGAATGACCCCTTGGCCATGCATTGGAAATCTCAAGACATCAGTCACAGGAGGAAGTGTACGAAACTGTTTTCCTTACATGAAGCATTTGTGTCACACATATTTCTCAGACATAGCAGGAAAATATTCTTCAGCTATCCCTAGAAGTCCTTTAGATTGGAAATCTAACACAGCCGCACAATTCTGGAAGCTCTTTTTGAATCCTTTTATTAAAAGCACAAAGCTACAAATAACAGAGTTGGGGAAAATTATATATTTGATGCTTAGGATAAGGAAGCTGGGGCTGTACCATCAGGCTCCAACATGACATGATGCTCATCTGTTCTTTAGATAATTCTGAAAGAATTGTGTCTTCCGGACCAGATTAATTCTTTATTTTCTGGAAGACTCCTCAGTCGCTCTCCTTTTCTTCGAAGGAGGCTCCAAAGGGAGCTTTTTCGGACTGAGCCTGAGTTTTCCTCAGTAAAGATACCTGCTAGTGTCTCAGGACTTATTGCTCAAGGGCAGATATTGGAACTTTGATGTCCCAGAAAGAAAGTGAAAAGCCAATTTAATTAAATAGCTGTGAGTGAGATTTTGAAATCTATAATACCTGGAACAGCTCAAAGTGAATTTTCGTCCTAGGAATAACCCATTTCAGCCTTTCAAACTTTTATTGGTATAGCTTTCTTTTTTTTTCCAAATTGAAGTGCTGACAGCTAAAATGCTACCCTATTTAGTCAGCTGACCTCAAATGCTTTCATTTAGCCACGAATAGCTACTCCAATTAAAGGAAAAAGGAGCAGAAATGATGAATCTGAGAGCATTTTTGTAAGGGACTACATTTAAACACAAAATGACTAATGGCTGGGACAGGAGATTTTTCTCATTTAAAGGCCTGGCAGATAAGGAGAATTCATTGCAGATGCATGGTACACAGCGCTCAGAAATACAGTCCCAATTGGAACCCCCCGAATGGGTTTCTGTGCAAAGCTCCCTGCAGGACTGTGAATACCTCAGTGCAAATATTCAAGAACCATCTGGATGCAATCCTGTGCCATGTACTCTGGGTTAACCCTGCTTGAGCAGGGAGATTGCACCAGATGACCCACTGTGGTCTCTTCCAGCCTGACCCTTCCTGTGATTCTGTGACTACACATAGGGTTTCTGGGGCTTCAGAGGTGACTTCTGTGGGCTGTGACTCAGTGCTGAGGATGGTTGACTCACAAATGCATTGACTGATGAGAGGTCTGGCTCATGTGGTGTGGCTTCAGAATGTACGAAATTCAGCTTTTTACATCTGTTGGTCTGGATTGAGCATGGAGCAAGGAGCAGTGCTGTCTCACGTGAATGAGAGTGCAGCTATCAATTTTTCTGTCTGCGGTAAAAGTGGACGTGCTCTATCCTGACTGAGATATGGAGAGCAAGAACAGGGTGGGTCATGCTCTGGGGGGACATCCTCACGATCCCTTGACTGTCCATGTTGAGCTGCACACTCTTTTTGGGTTGTGTGCAGTGGGGTGGGGCAGAGTGACCCATGTCATGGGTTGCTTTTAGGGCAGAGGTTTACATCTCAGAGGTTTAGATGCTTAAAGCTCTGCTAGAGTGGAAGGGTGAAGTTCTGCTCTGTCAGTCACAGAGTTTTTTGGGAGTTCAAGTAAAATTGGTATGCTTTACCCTGGAGCAGTATTGGAGGGCAGTATGTACATAGAGGCAGAACTGTGTAAGGCCATGTTCTGCCTGGGCCTCAAGTAAGACATTTGAAATTTTCCAGGTGCATAGGTTTGGATGGAAGAGTTTGCACGAAAAACAGATAACTATTAATGGCAGTGGTGCAAGTAACCCTTGGCTGTGATATTTTCTTGTGTTTCATTTTGAAAATGCAGCTTCCAGTCTGGACCACTGGAAACATTTCTGTTGATTCCCTGTGATATTTTCCCAGTTCTTGCTTTGCTGAGGAATCTGGTGCTTTGGGCCTGCTTGCTTGTCGAAGTTTTTGTTTGTTTGTTTGTTTGTTTGCCTTTTTTTTTTTTCCAGTTAACATGGCAAACTGACAAGACCAATTAATCATATTACTCCTAAGCAAGTAATAGCACCAAACTCTCAGGAGGCTTTAGAAGGGCTGCAGAGGTCTGGTCTGCAAAGTCCTGTTTAAAACAAAATCCCTTAATAGCTCTCGGGAGAAAAAAGCAAGATTTTGTAGGCACAAGCATAAATTTTCCATGAAACCAGTTAACATATTCCGTATGCAAAGTTTGTTGTTGACTCAGCACTTTTAACAGCTTTTAATGTGATTTCTTGGAGCACTTACTCTCTCCAAGCTATTGAATTAGTTGATCTTCTGAGAACGTCACATTTGCCCTCATTTTGAACTCCTCAGTCAAGTTCTGTGAAATACTAATAGTACGCAGTGCAGAGTGCTGAAAAAAAAGGCACCATAACAGCTGCAGAGCTTATACTTCTGCAAAACTTCTTTTTTTTTTTTTGAAAAATGGTGTTCCCCATGTTCACTATCCAGGAAATGTGGCCAAGCAACAACAGGTTTGTGAATAAAGGTGGAAAAAAAAGATCTGTGAACCTGAGTTGGACAGAAAAGTTCTGGAGCCTGCTATTAGAGCTTCTTATTCAATTATCTATTTTAGAGCAGCTTGAATACAAAAAGACAAAGTGAAATGTGGGCAGGAGAACATCTGTGCTACCATAACAACTATTCAGGGTATTTTTATTTGATTGTCAGTTTTAGCTTCCTGACAAAATATAATTTACATGTAATTTATCAGAACATTATTTTTACTATAATGAATTCTTTCCCTTATAATAAATCCAGATTAACCTATTTCTTTTCCAGAGGAACCCTGGATGTTAGTGAAGCTTCTGTGACTTCAAAGAAGGCAAATTTGGTATTCCACTGTTTTTGTATTTCTTAAATATAATTCTAAATGTCAGGTCCCTAATTCATTAGTCTTTGGGAATGAAAGCTAATGCTATAATTGCAGTTTCATTTCGAACCTTGATCACAGTGACAAGTAATAGTTTTTTTCTAGTAATTAAAGCTTGTTCAGCTGATTTGTGAACACCATGTTCATTGATATTTTTGTTTGGTTTTGGTTCATAATTGTTTGCAAGCAAGCTTCTCTCATTATGGTTCCTGTGCCGTGGTTATCGGGGAGAGGGAGGAAGGGACTGGCATTACCCGGGGACTTTCAGGCCGTGGGTTCACAGTGCATTTCTCATCCTTCCTCTGCAGCCTTGGCACGGTGTGTGTGTGATCAGGGGTTCTTGACCTGAACAGGACCTTGCTGAAGCCCCCAAAACATGCTCACTGGCAAGTAACAAAGGGGCTTTCTAGTGTGAGGGAGAGTCTTTGCATGCCAATGCAGGATTTTTGTGTTTAAAAAATGCTTATTTTTCTCAACATGTGCTCAACTAAATGATAAAAGGAGGTGTGCTGGGGTGGGCGCAGTGAGGGCTCTGTGTCAGCAAAGAAACAAACTCCCAGGGTCCCCAGTCAGTGTCTTAACAATGAGACAAGCCTTTGTTTTGCAGAGCTGCTTTCTAGAAGGAGGTTCAGTCTGTATATGCCTCAGGAGGGAAGCACTCCAGGTATGAGGAGAAAACCTGTTGGATGAGCACAAAGAAGCTTCCTCACAGTCTGGCAAAAGTTTCTGCCTTCTTCATTTACTGAAGACAAGAAAATAGTTCAAGATATGCTTCTTCTGAGTTCTTCAGACTCACATATATTTTTTTCTTTTCTTGCCCCTTGCTTCACATACTTCCTGCCTGTCCTGTTGTTCAATGGAAAAATCCTATTAGAGGTGTTACAATTATCTGGAAGTTAAATCAGGTACTGTTCTGCTGCTACTTTTCCACCTCAATTATGCAGAATGGAATTAAAAGTACCTTAGAATATGACCCTCACTGTTTTATGAGCTCCAAACCACAGCAAGAATATTCTACCCAATGACCTCTATCTGCACATAATTACATTCTGAGGCATTCTTAAATCATTTGCCAGGTTACTTTTAGTGCTATTCCATGGTAATCCTAAATACCTAGGAATTACCAGGGGTTATTGTCCTCTTTTCAGGACTTGTCAGCTAGATATGCAAGTAATTCTGTGCTCTGACACTTTCAGCATGCATTGTTATCTTTGATAAATCTGATTTTTTAAATTAAGAATAAAATTGCTTATTAGATAGTGTAGAGATGGGTCTGTAACTCCTCTTTAAAACTTATAATAAATAACCATGTAAAAATGTGTGTCAATAAAAAAAATCCATGCTTTCTTGTGCTAAATCTCACTGTGTATTTTAAGCAATTTCATGATCCTATTAAATGATCACACTTCTGGAGTAAACTTCTTAATAGATTTAAACGCTGCACTTTTGCTGCATGTGCTGTGCAGGAGAGGGTGAGTGGAAATAGTCACATACGTGCTATGGTCAGCACAGTGGTTTCATTCAGCAAATAATCTGTACCTCACAAAAGGTTTCTAGGGAATGAGATGTTACTCTAGGAGCCTGAAATAAGCTACTTCTTTACCTCTGGGTTATAAGCAGCTGAACATGGATAATGGTGTTGGTGGACAAAATTACTAGCATGTGATAGGCCTTTGTGAAGCAAGTCTGGGGCATTAACCTTGTTTTCCAGGTGTCTTGGGGGTTAGAGGTACTCTGTGCAACCTAAGAGTAAAAAGTGTTTTGAGCTGAGGCTAACCTGGGCCAGGTGTGCCACAAGAGCTGCATTGATCACAACCTTCAGGTCAGGCCAAAAGGTACCTTCCTGCTCCCAGTTTGACCTGCTGAATGTGGGACACAGCTCCTAACCAAGTGGTTATCGCATTTGGCTCATGACTTAGTGCTGATTAGAAGAAATTTTCCCCTGGTCTTCTATCAAGGTCCATCTGCCTGAGAAAAGCTGTCAGCCAAACACTGGGAAAAGCACAGGAAGTAGAAGAGCATTCTTAATAAACTGAGAGAAATACTCAGAAACATTATACACTAAAAGCGTTTCACAATATTATAGAAATTAAATACAAATAACCCTTCTGCTCCCTATTGTGTGTACAAAAAAAAATATTTTTTTCCTCTGTGCTGCAGCAGCTGTTATGCAACTGCCCCAATTATTTTAACATCTAGGATTTGATGTGAAAGTATATGGTTTCTTTCTAGAACTAGTTAATTCAGTAGCAGGTTGCAAGCCAAAGAAGCTTTACAGACATTATATGAATAAACATTTGTACTTTTTAGAAGTGTATTTATTGAGACTGCACCACACAGTTTTCCTGCTTTATTTTTTCTCCCCCACATTTTGTGAGTTCTTCTTAGTGCTGAATATCTTTCAATATTGGCATGTATTTTTCCTATCTATAATCAAAGGTGTTTCTTTTTATTTTCTTAAAACTAGGTTCATTAATGGGACATAAAACAGTTTTAATGCTATAATACACTCAGATCTTTAGCCTACCCTTCGGTAATCTCTATATCCCCACATGGATGAAGGAAGATGACTTCCTGTCATCCATAGTAATGTAATTAAATGCTGGAATATAGTGAAAAGATCTTGTTGAAGAGCCAGCAGCCTCTCAGGGACAGTAGCGATGTGTTTTCAGAGTTATTTTTGCTCCTTGTTTATTCATCTGTCTGTATGTATATATGCTCCTTTGTAAGCAGGCAAACTGGCTCTGGATGTATTAGTCTGTGTTTGGTTTTGCCTACGGGCTCTCAGATAAGACAGCAGTAATAACACATTATATGAAGAAGTGGGTTGAGGCTGGAAAACTCCAGAGAGATATAAATGTTTTGAAAACAACTTTACAATCTCAAATGACACGTGCAAGGAAATTTGACTGCCCTGTGAACTGTGCTCTACAATTTTCCACAAACAAATCAAGACACTTATACTGGAAAAATCTAGGACCAGATGAGTTCTTTCAATTAAATCCTTTAGACTCATAACAAAGCGATTGAATGAACAGACATCTTTTAATTCTTCTTCACTTTCCTTCCTCTGTCTGTCCAGACTGAGAAATCTCCTCAAAGCCCAAATCCTGACTGGTAAGTGGATTAGGAGTGGCAGATGTCTCACTGCCACTCTTCTTCTACTCACTTATTAAAAGTCAGTAAAGCCCCTCTTTTATTCCACCTTTCCACTTGCTGGCATTTTGTCGCTGGGACTGCTACAGGTCTCCAGGCACAGAGTTACAGTGAGATGTAGTCAAAGTCTTTCTAGTATAAAAAAGAAGGAGCTCCACTGTGGTAATTCTCAGGTTTCATCAATATCTTTATGCTTTTAGGAATTTGTATTCTCTTCTTTGATTAGCCCATTCTCATTTTTCAATCACTTCTCTTCCCTTGAGTGTCTTCCTCTTTTTTTCCCCATGTGTTGTAATCCTAAACTTAAATGATCCTAACAAAATGACTACCTTTTCTTCAAGAAAATTTACAAGATGCCAGCTGACTAAATAAGTTTTAGCAGCTGAGATGTGTAGTATCGTTAATCCTAGGGTTTTGATCTGATCCAAGCAGGTATTTGTGGTAGGAGTTGTAGTAGTAGTAGTAGTTATCATCATCATCATCATCATCAAACAAGATGCAAATGTTACCTTTCTAGATTTCCAACACTTCTCAGTTAGGACAAAGGCAAGTGAGAGATTAACACTATATTAAGGGCAATACTTAATTTTCTCCTTTTTTTTCTTTGTGCCATTTACCTTTCAGTGTACATTCATCTCTTTCTCAAGAACTTCCTTTTACACACACCTTTGTTAACATGTGAAATTTCACCCGCTCACTGTTAATCTGCTCAAGTGCTGTATAGCTCAGCCGTGAACTCTGTGCCACAGGATACCACAGATGCACAAGTTCATATCTGAAGACTGAATATGTTAATGACAGATAAATGCACCTGTGGTTACTCAGTATACAGGAATCAGCCCCAGCTCACTGTGGCCCTCATCCCTGTGGTACCGGATGTTGTGACATTAGTTGGGTAAAGTATCCTATGGGTGTACCCTTACCTGCCGTTTTCCATGGGTACCTGCTTTTGGCCACAGTCAGAGAGAAGATACTGAGCCACAGAGATCTTTTGGTATGGTCCATTTCAGATGGTCTCACACATGGTACTAGGTAAGCTAAATAGCTAAATACCCTTTTGCTTTCAGCAGGCAGCTTTCTTTGGGTTTGAACTGGACAGTGAGAAAATTGCCTACAGTCTGAGGCTGAAAGGAGGGAAATGGTCTCAGTTTTAACTCCTGTTCATTGCTGAGAGTACCTCACTTCAGTAGAAGCAAGGGATGGCTCAGAAGCTTGTGTAGTGCCAAGGCTGGAAGTCTACACAAAAAAGCTGTCAGAGGGTACTTCTGATGCTGTGGGTCAGGGGCCTGAGACCAGCACAGGACCCTTCAAGCCATACCCAGACCTCTTGGGCAACACATGTCAAACAGCAGCCGAGGAACCTGGCAGCTTTCCTGCTTACTGGCAGGCTCTGCTGAAATCGCATAGCACTGAAATATCCCAGGGACGAAGAAGGTGAACTGCTCATACACAGACACCTGCCATACTGCCCAGGCTTAACTTTTCAGAGTGCAGTCCTTAAATGCAAAACATCTGGTATCATCTGTGCTGAGATCCAGGCAGATAAAATAAACATCTGCTTGAAACAGGTTTCTGAAAACATAAGAAAGGTCATTTTTATGCCTGCCTAACTGAACAGAATACAAAAAAGGGGATGAAATGTTCTATCCACAGCCTCAGTAGTGTGATTAGGATTTCATTTTTATTCAAGACTCATGTATTGAGTTTCTCTGCCTCCTTTTCAGTGGCATGTAATTCTCTATTTTTCTTTTTATTTTGTGCTTCTTTGAATTTGAATTGTATCTTTCATTCAAAGGGTCTCTGCTCTGCCTTGGCAGTCGTTTACCCTCAGAGGTTTGGTTTATTGAGGCTGTGCAGAGGCAATGAGATCACTTTGCATTTCAAATATCAGCAAGCCTGAGGATTCAGGGGCTGTAGCTATAATCACTAGTATCACCTGGTGCAGTGTGTAGTGCATGTCACAGGATGTGGGGATGGTGCATGCTCAGATTCCTTACCAGTGTGCCATGGGGGACATGACACACTGCTGAAATCCAAGGCCTTGGAAATACTGCAAATGGCACAATAATTAAGCAAATCAAAGAAGAAATCTTGATATACCATTAGGTTACTGTCTTTGAAATGCAAGACTTATTTTGCTGTCATGTTTTAATGCAGTTCCACAGGTCCACAGCAACTGGAAATGCGAAATGCTAGGGATTTGCTGTGGACCTATGAAACTGCATTTCCAAAGCCCTGCATAGGCTCACGAAAGAGGAGTATAAAATGTGAGATTGAAAATACCACTGACAACTTGTCTTAAATGTCCCTGACATGTCAGGAGGTTCTTAACCCCAAAGGCATAACAATCAGCTCTCCTTTCACTGTCACAAGTTAATTCTTGGGACAGATTGAGTTTGTTTAAATAAGTGATTCGGGGGAGGAAGGGGGTCATGGAGGTTCACTGCCTAAACTAGAAAGGAAAAAAAAGTCCAGACAGCTTAGCTTTGCCTCTCCGAACTGTGTCATTTTTTTATCTCCTGAGATCTGTCACATGAAACTTAAAGTTTTCCTTCCATGCCAAGCTGTAATATGGCTGTGACAGAGAACACTTTGCTTTCTAACAGCCACGTGTTACATACATTCAGTGGCAGCTGATACTTTGACATCCATATCATGTAGGAGCTCACTGGCAAAAGCACTTGCTCTGGTGGCAGCTCTGATTATGTCTGCTGCTAGGCTGAGCAAAGGTAAACCTGTTTGTCTCTGAAGATGGGTTTTGGGAGCAGTGAGAGTTCCTTTTTTTCATGTTTTTTTTCCCCTGCTTCGTTGCAAGATTTTTTTTTTTCACCAGGTAGGCTGAGACTCTACATGTTGCAATAGATGAGCACTTTACTTGTAAGACCTTTTTAATTAAATATAAAATAAAAGGATTAGACTCTAATAGTCCATACACTTTTATACACTTTTCATCAGGTAGGAACTTGGGTCATCTTAGCTTCTGATGCAACCAGAATTCAGTGGTCCTGTCCTGCTTCCTTTTAATTTCAGAGCTTTAACACTCGGGATAAAGATTCTGCCATGGCTGGTTTATCAGCTGGATGCATCAACCAATGTAATAAATTATTGACCAGTGGGTGATAGTTTAACACTTCGACACTCAGTATACTAAAGTATTAAAAAAAACCAACCTAGGCTAAAAAGGTCTTCTTCCTTCTTGGTAGAGAGAGTGCTTGGGGCTATTTAACCTTTCTGTTCTTCACAGTATGGAGGCCAGAAAAATTCTCTTAAGGATTTTAGGTTCTTTGCAGTCATTAGTTCCTTGACCACATTCTGTACTCATGCCTTCACCTACCTTATATATTCCTATAAGTATCACATACATCAGCTCTTGCATATGAATTTGGCACTTCTTGACATGGAGGTTATCTAATTTACAATAAGGAGAGAAATGCTGTAAAGAAGATTACCACCATTACCTACATCAGCGTAACTCAAATTGGTGATATGTTTTGAAAGTTTCACAGAAAAAATAATTGGCTACCAGATTTTATATGAAATCATCAGGTTTTTTTACTGTGAGGGAGGGACAGTTGCATAGATTCATATTTCTGATGAAGTGCTAATGGAATGAAACCTTGAAACATTAAGGAATTCCCATAAGAGGAGACATAAAGTTTATGAGGATGTTTGTAACTGTTCCTACAAATACGTGCTTATGTGTCCATCACAGTGATTTAATCGAGAGTTTCATTTATTTGGGACAATATTCCAAGAAGCAGTTTAAGCTGACTGACTGGTAATTGCAGGAAGCCATACGGCAAAGCCTCTTCAGTCAATTACAAGAGACTGCAGGGGCAAAATTGTGTCTCAGTGGAAACACTCAACTCTTTTTCTTATACGTTCACTGATTTTTCTTACTAAAAGTTCTCTCTCCACCCACAGCAGATGGAGTCCAAGCAGACTTAAAAGGCTGAAATTATTTCTCCTCCACTTTGAGGCACTATGGACATAGCAGACCTAGTGAATTTAAAATTTCACTTGTTTTTTTTACTTACCAGTTTCCACAGGTTGATTGCCTTACATATGAGTATAAAAATGTCTCTCCATCTCTGTAAAGAACTTTTTGTTAGGTAATTTGGTAATCACCAACCATGGAAGAAGCTATATAAATGTAAATTTTATAGGCTCATACAGGTAGGTCAAATATCTTTTGGTATAATTGGAGCTACAGTAATAAAAATCACATTATAATTTGACAAAAAAAACAACCCAAAATACTTCTTTGGCACTTGCACAGCTAATAGTGTCATGCTCAGTATTACACATTAGGTTTCTAGGCATTAGGGAAATTAGTCCTTTTTGGGGGCCATCATTAAGCCGTGACAAACAAGAAAAAGTTTCTCCCTTGTAGCTGATTAAAGAGCCTTTGTAAGCACTGGGAAACAGCATAGGTTTTACTCTGTCTAGATTGATTTCTTGTTATTTCTGCTTTTTATAATTTTCTAGACTGTTAATACCATAATTCCTTGGACTTCCAGTACCTAAAGGGGGCCCACAAGAAAGCTGGAGAGGGACTTTTCACAAGGCCATGTAGTGAATGGCCTTAAGATGAAGGAGGGCAGGTTTAGATTAGGTATTAGAAAGAAATTCTTTACTGTAAGGGTGGTGAGGCAGTGTAACGGATTGCCCAGAGAGGTTGTGGACTCCTCATCCTTGGAAGTGCTCAAGGCCAAGCTGGATATGGCTCTGAATAACCTGATCTAGTGAAAGATGTCCCTGCCCAGGGCAGGAAGGTTGAGCTAGATGATCTTTAAGGTCACTTCCAAGCCAAACCATTCTGTGATTCTATGATTCTGTGAATTCCACCTAGCAAAATAGTAAGAGAGGCTACCTGCCATGGTGACCAGAGACAGATTACAGCAGAGTGAGCATTGCATGTGTAGCTGTACCTCTTCCTTGGGACAACACATAATGCTGTTAGAAACAGCTGGATATGTCATAATTAAATACTATATATATATCTCTGTATATTTCTGTATGTATTTCTGTCTTTCTATGTATTCATGTGATTAGTAAGTATGATAATATATATTTTTCTGTAACACTAACAGATTTTATCAAGTGTAAACAATCGTGTACGTTGCAGGAAGTCAATTAATTTCATTTAAAGTTATAAAATGGGATAGGAGTAAGTCAGGACATTGAGCAATGAGGGACCTCATGTCTCCTTGTCCCCCTGCTTAGGCACAGAGGCAGTCTTGTGAATATACTATGGCCCACAGTGGTCTGGGCAAAAAACACTTCTCCAGGAACCTGGGCACCTCCACCAGGGAGAAGCTTGGACTTAATGTCCATAGCTGTCTCCTCTAAAGATATGAGGTCCATTTGATGCCAAATTTGGCAAGTATGGCAATATTTGTCTCCTATCCCACTGTAAAGACAGGAAAATTTCACCCGAGGAGAGGCAGGATTGAGCCATAAAGAAGTAACGAGGGGTTTCCATAGGATGCATGTGCTACAAGACATAAATGTCAGCATGTGCACTGAGAAGAAGAACAGACGACTGCAGGGGGATCACATACAAGGAGATGAGATGACCCTAACCTTCAGAGTCAAAATAAAAAGACAGATTAAGACTGGAAAACATCCCTGCTACTGAAAATAAAAACAAAACCAAACTCAAACCAAAACAAAGAACAAACAAAAAACCAGCCAAACAAACAAGCAAAAAAACAAACAAGAAAAGGGCATAATGATATGCTGAGTAAAACTTCAGGTTGATGAAATGGACTGATACAATAATTTTGCTGCTAATGCTTCTGGAAAGAAAAAATATAATATAAACATTAGGTTGTCATAATGCTGTGTGTCCTGGCTTCTCAGAGTGACACAGCTGCCACTGAGGATGATGGGGGAGAAAAGAGATAGCTCCTCTACTGAAGGAATCATGTGAGAGCAGTTCACAGTCACCCACTGCTTCACTGGCACCCAGTTTCTCCAGCATCATGGACCCCAGCCAAGCAGGTCACTGCCCTTGTAGATGTCCTGTGATAACCAAAGCACATACAAGAGACCAAACTTAAGCTCTTTCCCACTTGATTAACAGCTTTTCCAGAGCCTGGAGGTGTCAGAAATAATTTTGTCATCTATGCCTACTCATGCTAAGGTCTTGTCTTGGAAGGAAGAGTCAGCTAGGAGATCTAGGTACAGACTTCAGCATCTAACTGAGAGAAAGTAAAAGATCAACATCACTCTGCCAATTAAAAAAGCTTGACTCTTTTCTGAAGGAAGTTCCTGGAGTCACATTCTATGGGGCATTTCGTAGTAGAGAAAAGTCCTGATTGGCTAGCCATAAGATTAGCATTTGCTGTACCTAAGAGAGAATTCTGTGAATGAAAAGAAAGGCAATGTAAAATTTATAGACACAAAATTAACTGTATACATTTTTCTGCCAGGCTAAGATCTTGCTACCTATGCTTTATGCAAAAAGGTAATGGTATAATGTTGATGACAGAACTCCTTGACAAACAAGAGGTAGGATAAAAATATTGTCTCAGTCTTTGGTCTGTAGTAGTAACAAAGTAAACCATTCCAATGATACACAGACTTCTGGTTGAATATAAAAAATGCTTGCCAAAATCACTTGAGAATGAAAATATTCAGAAGATTAGCAAGCTGAGATGAGCAACTGTGTTTATTTTGTTACCCCAGGTTATTCTCCTGTCATTTGTGGTGTACCTCCTTCAAGCACTCAAGCCTGGTGTTTGCCAGCAGATGTTTATATAAAGTTGGCTATAATTATGAAATTTGAGATGTTTGACTAAACTCTCCAATTTAGATATCAAGTAATTAAGTAATGACTACTTTGTTTGACATGCTTGTGCTGCATAAAACCATGATAAAAGTGTTTGGGGTGAAATTAAAAGTCCGAGTGTCAGTAAGGAAAAAGGAGACACTCTGATAGACAGAGACAACGTGGGCAGAGTTTTCATCTGCAGAGTGAATGTTCCCAAAACCTGGATTACTTAGCTAACCTCACCGTTTTTCTGGACTTAACCCATCCCAGACCATGCCTTGGGGAAAACATCCTGGCTACTGAGGGACGAATGCTGTGTGGTGGGCGTGTGCGTCAGAAATATTAACAAACCAGTGTTTCTTCACTCTTTGACCAACAAGTCATTAAGAACATCAGAGGCAGCAGAAATGTCAGCTACTGTAAACTTTGTTGGGAGTCAGCATTTTTGGATCTCTTTAATGGTTGCTGGGCCTTGAAAAGAGGAGAGCCTCTAGAGTTAATGGCAGAAGTCATTAAGCCAGTATTCTTGGGAGGAGTGAGGAATGGCAGAAAAGTGGAGAGGATCATGGGAAGAGGAACATGGCCACTCCTCTAACCCCCAAAATAGTGCTTTGCTGTGCCTTGCTTGTTCCTCTCAGCAGTGGGCAGTCCTGCTTGCTCCATGCAGTTGAGGACATGGCCTTAAGATGTGCAATGGAGGGTTTAAATTGGATATTAGCAAGAATTTCTACACTGAAAGGTTGTTTAGATATTGGAACAGCCTACCCGTGGGAGTGGTGGAGTTACCATGTTAAGATGTGTGAATGTGGTAGTTGGGGACATGGTTTAGTGGTCAGCAGCTTGGTTCTAGGTTAATGGTTGGAATCGATCATCTTTGAGGTCTTTTCCAACTTTAAAGATTCCACAGTTCCATGCTCCTGCAGCTTCCTGGCCCAACCTGGTTGTCCAACCATCCATATAGACATAAGTCATAGAACGTTAAGGGTTGGAATGCACCTTAAATATCATCTAATCCCTACCCCCACGCCCATGGGCGAAGACACCTCCCACTAGACCAGGCCACTCAAGGCCGTGTTCAACCTGGCCTTGAACTGTTACAGTGCTGGGGCATCCACAACCTCCCTGAGAAACCTGTTCCAGTGTCTTAATATCCTCACAAGAAAGAATTTCTTCGTAATACTTAACCTAAATTTCCGCTCTTGCAGTTTGTACCCATTATTCCTTGTCCTATCACTACAGCTCCTGACGAAGAGCCCCTCAGGCTTCCCTGTAGGCCCCTTCAGATACTGGAAAGTTGCTATGAGGTCACCACACAACCTTCTCTTCTCCAAGCTCAACAACTACAACTTTCTCAGTCTGGCTTTGTAGGGGGTGCTCAAGTCCTCTTATTAACCTTGTGGCCTCCTCTGGACTTGCTCCAGCAGTTCCTTGTCCTTCCTTTGTTGGGGTCTCCAGAGCTGGCTGCAGCACTTCAGCTGGGGTCTGATCAGAGCAGTGTACAGGGGCAGAATCACCTCCCTTGCCCTGCTGGCCACGCTCCTTTTGATGCAGCCAAGAATTTCCTTGGCTTTCTGGGCTGGTTAATGTTGTTTTTTTTATCTACCATCGCCCCCAAGTCTTTCATCGCAGGGCTGCTCTCAATCACTTCTCTGCCCAAGCTGTTGGTGTGTCTGGGATTGCCATGACCCAGGTTAGGACCTTGCACGTGGCTTTGTTGAACTCCATGAGGTTTGCACCGGCCCATCTCTCAAGCCTGTCCGGGTCCCTCTGGATGCCATCCCTTCCCTGCAGCGTGTCACTGCCCCACGCAGCCTGGTGCTGTCAGTGAACTTGCTGCGGGTGCCCTTGACCCCACTGTCCACGTCCCTGACAAAGATGCTGAGCAGTATCGGCCCCAGCACTGACCCCTGAGGGACACCACTCGTCACTGGTCTCCACACGGACCATGAGCCCTTGACCACAAGTCTTTGTGGGTGGCCATCCAGCCACTTCTTTATCCCCCCAGTGGTCCATCCCTCAAATCCATGTCTCTCCAATTTAGAGACAAGGATGTCGTGTGGGGCAGTGTCAAACACTTTGCGTAAGTCCAGTAGGGGATGTCAGCAGCTCTGCCCCGTCCACCAGTGGTGTCACCCCCGAGTGAAGGCCACCAGATTTCTCAGGCCCTTAGTAAAGCCATGTTGGCTGTTACCAATCACCCCTTTGTTTCCTGGTGCCTTAGCAGAGTTTCCAAGAGGATCTGCTCCATGATCTTGCCTGGCACAGAGGTGAAACTGACCGGTCCCTGTAGTTCTCCGGGTCTTCCACTTTCCCCTTTTTACAAATGGGTATTACAGTTCCCTTTTTCCAGCTGTCATGGGCTTCACCTGACTGCCATGATTTAGAGGAGCTTGGGTAGCCCCAGAGTGGGGAAAAGTTCTTCTATTCCTTCAGGCCTCCAGAGAATACGGATGGTCCTCCCCAGGCAGAGATGTGTGAATTACCCAGCTGATCACCATGAAGCATCCGGGCTGCACACGCACACGGTCTCCTCTGCAGTGGCTGGTGTGGAGAGTGCCCCTTGTCCCGCTGTGGCTGGCCAGAAGCTCTTGGACTTCATGTACCCCTCCTCACTGCTTCAGTGGCACGTTGGCAAAGCCACAAACAGCGTTCAGTGGAGTTAGTTATGTTTCAGCTCTCAGTGGGCTACTTTTGCTTCTTACATGGAATGAGATATAATGCAGTTAAACCCCCTTTTTAAAAATGGAGTGTTATTTCCCTATCTCCAGTCATCTGGAACTTCACCTGTCTGGTTTTTTAAAAATGGTGGATAGTGGCTTAGCAAATTCATCTGCTAGCTCCCTCGGGACCCTCCTTTCTGTGAAAGGTCTTGTTTTCAACTGTCAACAAGCCTGCTTTCTAAGCTTACAGGTCTTTATATTACAGAATGCAAAAGATAGTGTACTTCGGTGAATGCTGGGAAATTGATGGACACAAGTTGACAACATCAAGGAGAAAAGTGACCCTTGTGATTTATAGCAGTAATTTCTAAAACTTTTAAATTATAGTACAGTGAATGGTTCTTCTTTATTGCCAGAATAATTCTCTGAATTTGTCAGATCTACTTCCTGTAAATAATCAGGTTTAATTTTTAAAATTTTTGTTCTTGGGCTTCTTTGAGGGTATGATGCAGAACCATTTGCTAGGGTCACAGTCAGTGGGAGGTTTCCTCTCCTTTTCAGATCTGATTTTCTGGACAGAAAGGTCCTTGTTTTCTGTGGTTATATTGCCTTCATGATGTAGTGCAGGAAGGTTTGCATGGCTAGCAGTTGATTAACTGTTTTAATTTAAACTATCATTTATTTATTTAATAAAGCAGTAAAAGCTTACTGCTGTTGAGTGTGATTGTTCTGCAAACTGCAAAGGAAATAGTTTTCACTTAGGCTAAAATATAGCCTTCTTACCTCCTTTTTGTTACTTTTTAAATGACTGTTTATAAAGGTTTTAAATGTAACTGAATGAAATGTTCTGGCAAAAACCAGGGCTGGCCTGCATATAGTTTTAGCTGCTAAAGTGTTGCCAAGGAAGAAAATTAACATTTCTTTCAGGAAATCAGTGAAATGTTCCTTTGGTTGTGAAAGAAATCTGTGTATCACTGTTGCTTACAGGCCACCCCAGGCAATCCTGTTGATACTATCTCCCGTGGCAGATGCCTCTCCTCAGCAGAGCTGAAGGCAGGATGAGAGCTGACTTCTCTGAGCTGGAACTGAAAGTTTTGCATGGTGAAAAAACGTCCTCCTAATATTTAACAATAAACTGGTCCCTTTTATATAAGCAGTCACAATCCTTTACAAGACTTAGCTAATGAAGCCTTACAACACCCTGCAGTGCACTGTAGGAAAGTGCTGTATGGGATTATTAGATTGAAGCACTGCCAGCTGGCACAGAGCCCTGCGAGAGTCCTCATGCTGCTCCACCAGGCATGAGACTGACCTGCTTAGAGACCTGCTTGGCTGCTCTCCATTACCCAAAGCAGGCAGGCAGATCTCTCTGGAGGTGTGCAGGGGATGTATCAGTTGTGGTATATTTGATAATGACATTCAGATTTAATTCCGTTTTTTGTAAAAATAAACTGACTCCTCATTAAGGCAGTCACAAGATGTTATAACTGCACGCGGCATTGCAGCCCTGCCCTCTCTATTGTGAGCTCCTTGTGTCTCCCTTCAACTCCTCCTCCTTGCGACTTTTCCTGCTTCTTCTGCATTTTTTTTGCAGGTTTCCAGAAGTGAAACAGAAAGTCTGAAAAAAATTAAAAATTCTTTAGTCTTTCCCCTTGTAAATGTGAAGAGTGTGCTGAGTTATGACAGCATGGTCGGCACTGAGACTTCACCAACATAACACAGGACAGACCTGACAACACAGAGCTATGAAGTTGTAGATGAATAGTAAGGATTAGAAAGGACCAGGTAACAATGCAGAAGGCAAGGACAACAACAAAAAAGTAATAGTTTAGCTGAAAAATGCACATTAAAAGAGAGCAGAACTGGTTGCTAAATAATTCACTAGCCAGGTATTTTGGTGGTAAAATAGCTGAATGTTTTAAACCTGTTATGAAAAACTGGCAAGCTGGGCCATAAAATGGCTTAGGATGGCCTATTTCTCCCATAGTGTTCACACACTGGGTGCACACAGCAGCACAGGCGTGTGTCTACTCACAGGCAGAGCACAAGGCACTGACCCCACAGCAGCCTGTGGGAAAGCTCTGCAGCAGGCTGGCCAGAGGGGCAGCCTTGAGTCTAGCAAGCTTGGTCTGGCTCCTGAGAGCTGACCAGAAAGGCAGAAAAGAAGAAGTAAAAAACAACCAGCTGAGCCCTATTAAAATTGTACAGCAGCCCTTGGCAGTAATAGATTTGAATAGCCTCAGTTAGCGGACACTTCTGTGCTCCTGGTGCAGCCAGTTCAGCCCCAGCTTATTTTAATTCTTCTTATAAGGGACAGTGCAGGGCTTGGCTGTGGCCTTGGCAGTGCTTTCAGCATTGATGTGACTTCAGAGTGGGTGGAAAACCCCTGCAGCTAAACTCTGAAACCAAACTATGCAATGCCCTCTCTCTCGAAACCCAATTCAGGGCCATGAGTTTTGTCTCAGACACATAGATGTGGGAGCCATCTGACTGGTTTGGATCTCAGGGGGATTTTCTCAGATGTTTTGGGACAGGGCATCCCAACTTTAACGATAGTGGGCAAGTTCTGTTGTGTTTTTCACAAGTGCCTGGGCTTGCTTTAGATATAATAATGCTGATGACTTTTTTTGTAGCAAGCAGTGTATGTTTGAGTCACACAGAGCGCTTTGCCCTCTCTTATTCAGGTTTTCAAATAAACACACTGTTTACAGCTATCATTAGAAGGAGTAATCCTTTGGGTGTAATCTAACATGCATTTTCTTTCACTGTGGGCCTGGAACATCATGATCAAATTGCAAAAGTGTGATAATCCCTTGCTCATCATATTTATTTAGTAAGAGCAAGACCCTCCAAAGAGCTTATTTTAATAGCTCTTCTTTTGTCATAGCTTTCAATGAAACCCATTTTTGAGAATCAGGCCAATGAATTCAAAGACTTGGGTGTTTTATTATTACAGTTTTGCAGATGACTCTCTGGTGTTTCAGTATAGTTTCTAAATATAACTGTACTGTGCATTTTTTTTCTGCAACAGCTCTTAAAAGGGCACTTCAATTCAATGTGCTTTCTGCATTCTCCCTCTTTCTTACCTGCATATGTTTTTAATCTCCTTACTAATTATTTTACATTCACTCTGTGTATCATTGCTGCTAGTCAACTCTTAAGACATTCCTGTTCTAGACCTAATTTCCGTAGGAGGCCTTTCCTGCCTCGTAGCAATTATCTTTGTTGCATTCATCCCTTTTCCAGTGGGTTTGTGTACACAATTACAAAACATGGTCTTTTGAGATTCATTCATGATCCATAGGTTTTTCAGGGCTGAAACATGATCTCTTGAGACTCAGTCACGATGCACAGATTTTGAATGGATGACGTCTTACAGATGTGAACTATGGCTGCATTCAGACCAACATAACATGCAGCTGTCTATGAAAAAGATAATTTTTATTGTTTTTATAACAGTGCCATTACTCACATTTTTGCTCTGTGTTAAAAAGCAGGGTGTGTTTTGGAGTCAGGCTGAAGAGCTTTTGGCATGTGCATTAGAGGGGACATATGCCAGCTCTCAAGAAGTCTTTGGGGCTGCCTCTTACCTTGGGAGTGAAACTCCCTTGGGAGCTGGCTGTTTCGGCAGTCTGTGTAAGTTTTTGCCTTCTGTGTGGGCCATAGCTGCTAGCTGTACAAGTCAGCCAAAGCCCCCTGTCCCTTTCTCCAAAGTGGTGGCAGAACCTCCTCCTTGGCAAAAATAGACTCCTTCTTCCTGCTTTACTCAGTAGTCTCCTCACTGGAAGAGCTTGATTCCAGCAGAAATGCACAAGGGAAGCTGTAGGAAGCCACATCACTCTCCCTTGCACTTTGTATGCAAAATCCAGCCATAATTGCACACTTGGTACTTGTAGAACTTTTTAATTCATATGTGTGCAGAGGATAAATGACATCTTGTTTCTCCATTAAATAAGGACTCAGAAATACAGCTGGCCAAAGAGGAATATAGTAACATTTTCAGTACTTTCTATGTTTGTATCCCTTAATATCACAGCAGTCCTTGCTGTTCTCTTTTCTGTGCCTAAAACATCTCTGAATGTGCCAAATGACAGTGGTTAGTTTACAAGCTAAATTGCCAAGGAAAGGCATCTTGAGCATCAGGCAGAGCAGAGCTGAGTTCTACTGTTTGCATCTGCTGGATATTACTTGGATCTATTATTTCTGTTCACTTTCAACACCACTTTGAGTTTGATTTAATATTCCTTTAGAAGCTGCTACCTGCTTTATATTAAATTATAGCAAATCTCATACTATATGTCTTTTTTTTTGACAGTAAGTGAAAGATGCTGATGCTGAGGCACCTCAGTGGAGCAGATGTGCATGCATTAGTTCTGAGCACAGACTAGTATTGCCAGCATTGCCCTGTGGAAGCTCTCCCTCTGGGTTTAAAGTCTGAAGCAAACCCTTGCAGGCATATGTCTTGGGGTGACGCTATCATGTGTACCCCCTATCATGCTCTATGCCCAAAAAGTAATATTGTGCCTTTTCTGTGCCTTTAAACTGAGCTTGAAGAAAAAAAAAACCCAGATGAACTTTCCAAAGCAGCTTCTCAAGGACACAGAGATTACACTCCTCAGTGTTTTTTCTGACTGCGGAAGGCACGAAGGGAGCACCCTGCTTGCTTTTTCTTCAGCCAGCTGGTTTTTCCCTCTTGGTGTGAGATGGAGAGCTGAATTTTGTTTCCTGGGACTTTGGTTTTTTTTTTCCCTTCTTCTCTTCTGAACTGTTTCAACAACATCAGAACACATCAGGAGAATTTTCTCCCCGAGGCCCGGGGGTGGGCCCACGCCCTCACCGACCAGCTCCGAGGAGGAGAGAGACCACACCTACAGAAGGACTCTGAAATCTTCCCAGGTTTCTCTCTACAGCGAGGGTCTTAATTCATTATTTAGCATCATTATCCTTTTCCTGTGTGTTTGTTAAAATAAATAGTTTTTATCTCTTTCACTTTCCTTTGAGGAAAAAATTTTTTTCCCCGAACCCTGTGGGGGGGAAGGGTGGTTGCAACCTGGTTTTCTCTCAGGGGCTATATTACTAGATTTTGGCCAAACCGGCACAGCATAACTCAAAGCTGTGCTGTGTGAGGGTAGGGGACAGGAAGAGGGAGCAAGAGACAAAAGTGAGGAAACAAGTATTTCATTACTCAGCATATCACACGCCCTACTTAGAACCTCAGGACATTGGGGCTTCAGCACTCTCCACAGTGGGAGCTGAAATGCAAGAAGGACTATGCAGAACCTAGTTGAAGTGAAGAATGCTGCTCCTTTCTGAGCCAGTATCTGCAAAGAAAATGCTTCTAGTGGCTTCAGAAAACATACACCCTTAGAGTGGACATATAAAGGGAATTTTAAGGGATGAAGGCAAGAAAATGGAAGGTGAAGGGTATCTGAAATGTTTGTGAAAGGAGATATATGTGAGGGAATTGTGTGGGAAGAAGACTCACCTCACTATCAGAGAGATATCTAAACTAAAACATGCCCCAGGAAATCACTAGATGAGAGAGGTATAAACTGTGTGATGGCAGCACTGTACACAAGTGTCTGTTATTATCATTTTAATTAGCAGCAACAGAAGAAAAATCTTCTCAGCCATATAGTAAAACTCAGAGGAGATCCTGTAGAAATCACCCAGAACACATAACTGAAAGCATTTTGAAATTAACTACTGTCAGTGCCTTGGACCCAATTCTTTTCTTGCACATCTAAATTTGGTTACTAACTGCTCCTCTGACTACTTCTACTGCCTGACAAACCCCAGAGGAGGGCTCCTCTTTTCCAAGCTAGGAAAGGAGAAAGACAGGTATCTGTGACCAGAGAGGGGCTGCAGGTGGAGAATGGGTTTAGAGCCATAATGAACACACATCTTAACAGGGCCACTTGGCGGTAGATACACAACGGTCTCTGGTCCAGAGCCTGTGGTTGCTACTGTCGTGCAAATACCAATAGAAGCAAACTGGGAATGCATGGAAAGTTTCCTGATTCTTAGGAAAATGGGGCTTCCAAACGATAGTATCCAGGTGTCCTTGACTCTCTGCTTGAAGTGGATCTGTCTTCTCAGTGACTGACTGTGAGTGAGGTCAGTGACTAACTGTGACCGAGCCTCCAGTGTTGAGTTTAGTAACGCGGACGCACTCAGGTGTTCCACTGGACACAGCCAGAGCTATGTCCTTCCAGTTACCAGAAGCTCCTGAATTCCACGATGTGGTCACATTCACTCCTGATTCCAAGAGTTGTGATCACAGCTTCTCATGGTCAGAGAGAGGGCAATGAACCCAGGAGGGACAGAGTACAAGTTGTCTTCATGCTTTCTCCAAAACCTGTGTCTTTAAACCTCTACATATCTTGAAAACAGCTGGAAAGCAGGAAGTCCCCTGTCCACAGGGCAGGACAGCCAGCCCCTGCCATTCTTGCATAGCATGTACTTTTTTTTGCCTGCCTAGACTGGTGCAAAAGCATGTCCCTCATCTTGTTGTTCAGATCTTGTTAGAAATGACAGCAGCGGATGGGGGATTCCTCTCTGAACCTGTTACAGGGCAATGAAACTGTGATACCTTCCCAGAGGAGATGCTGGAAGCCCGGGGGGCTGTGGCCCGTGTGCACCAACGTCAGGGTGGGCACTTGCCGTGCCTGCATTTGCCGTGCCTGCATCTACACTGCACCCCTGCACTGATGCTGTGCAGGCTCCATCATATGGGCTTGTATGAATTCACCAGATTGCTGGCCAGTTGGAAATCCCATGCATAAGTCAAGTTGTTAAAGACGAGAGACTTCGACCTGTTTGCGGTGGAAAATCTATGACCACACATCATGTTTACCGGTCAAGGGATTCAGAAACAGGTAAAAAAACGTAACTGGAGCCTGAAATCCGGCAGAAGTGTCATGAATGGAGAATGATAATTGTGTGCTCATTAAATTGATGGAATTAAATTATTTTTGCCATTGTTAAGGAGAGAGAAATGACTTGACTGGTACGGGCTTGCTAGGAATGCACTATTAACAGTGGGTAACAGATACTTGTTTGTTTTGAGAATGTTGCACTGTCCCACTGCAAACACCTGACTGCCTATCTCCCTGAAAGTCTATGCCTCAAATAGCAGCTCAGCTTCCTTAGAAAGTGCTGGAAGAACCACTGGAGAAAATGCAGCTTGATCTCACAGACAAAGTAGTGGCCAATGATCTTAGTGCTGAGGGGATGTTCTCACAGAGGGACTGTGTAAAGGTCAGAAACAAGCTCTCCCACTGAATCACAGCAGCTGAGTTAGTAACTGGCAAGGGTTCCCTCTGCAACCACACTCATTCCCATAAAGTGACCACAGCACAAAAAAGAACAAGATTAGTCAAAGGATTCAGTAAGACATAAACCCACATATTTTACTTGGAAATTCCAAGAAGGGTAATAAACATGGAAAAATGCCAGTGTTGACCAGCTTCCTAAGTGGTGGGTAGCAGTGTTGCACGAGTAGAGGTTGTGGGTTGCCTCTGGCGGAAACACTTCCCTGCAGTGGGCAATAATGTGCAACCCAACCCTGACAGCAATTTGGGGAAGGTCTTGTTCACCCTTATCACCCATGGTGAGAAGAGCTGATACCATCCTAGCCCTGCTTCTCTGCTTGAGAGTTGTAATTGCAGAAATTGTAGAACCAAATGAGAACCATAAGGCTTCAGGTGAAAGGAGAGAAGCTGAGACTGAACTTGGGACAAGGAGAATGTAAAGTTGGGAGAGGATGAGAAAATGATCCACATACTTTTTGTCCCATTGTTCATTCCCTTTGTAAGCTGTTCTCCGTTCCAGACCTGTTTACCAGCAAGGTCATAACAGACTGCTTTACATGGAAATTCTGATGCTGATTGACTTAGTGACTCCCAAAGAAACATCTATAACATCATTAATGTACATGTGGATTGTTTAAATAGGCTGATGTTTAAAGACTGAAATAGATTTAAAACTTATAGAAAGAACAACAGGAGGGAAAATACTCAGTCTAAATGGTGGAGCTGCCCCTCTGAGAAAGCAGCAGTCAGAAGCTGGTTCTCATAACTGGGGAGGTGCAGTCATGTCTTCTAACAATTAGGGCCCCAAAGTGTGAAATTGAAAGGTTAAAAATATCTCCAAACCAACAAAGCCAATAAATAAAGAGGGGAAAAATTCAGGGAAGTCTGGCTCAAATGGAGATTCTGTAAGGAGAAGTCACGTGAGGTTTTCTCAGGATTAAATCCCAGGCTGGAGATAAAGCCAAGCTAGGCCACTACTGACAAATGCATGCAATGCTGTATCTTTCCAGAAGAAGGCAAAAAATGGGCAGAGGGCTGTGGCTTGCTTCCTTGTGGTCTGGCCTGGGTCCATGAAAGGTTAGTCTCGTATAAACATCTGCAGGGAAAGTTGGCTTTTGAGTCCCTTGGGGCAAATTCGTTCAGTGAGGCCCATGGCAGAGGTGCAAAGTCTAATGGATGAGGAAGGAATGGGATAACTGTGCAAGCTATTCACCCCAGTCCCAAGTGATTGGTGAATACTGGAAAAAAATTGGATTCTCATAAATCTGTTTTGTCTGATTTGCCTTATATTATATTTTATAAGCACCAGAGTACTATCTATGGTCTAGCTTTCAATTTTAAAATGTTTTAATGATTTGTCTGTCAGACGAAACATGCACTCTCCTCACTGAGAATAAACAAGAATAGCTAGCTCCTGGAAAGGAAATGTCCCTCCTATCCCTTGGGGAGCCTTGGCTTGTGGAGTCGTGTCCTAGATGCCAATGTGTCAGATCCATCTGGCATCCATGGGTTTGTCACAGTACTTCTGGAGAGGCAGATGAGAAGAAGGACCTGTATTTGAATTGGCTTACTGGAAGGCTTGGTCTGCAGAGCAGGACTGGGTGGGTGGCCTGGTAACACCTACTCTGCATTTCTGCTTTCTGGATCCAAAGTCACAGGTACAGTCCAGGGCCATCATCTTACAGTTCTAGTGATGGAGCTGGTTTGCAAGGCTGTGGTCCTTAAAAACATGAGTTAATTTAGTCTTAGAGGATCAGGAGACAGATATGGTTCCGAAAAGTAATGTCTGGTCTGATATGTGTTTTTCAGGACATAAAGTGATCACTTGTCTGAAGGAAAGGTTTCGGCAGAACTATTATCTTAAAGCAGTTCAGCCCAACCACAATATATGCAATCCTGTGAAATGTGGAAAGAGCTTGGAACAAACCTGACACTGTTTGAAAAGAAAAGCTTTCAAAGCATAACCACAAATTTTGTAGAATTGAATAGCACTGCTTTGGAAGGCATAGATAATTATGCTGGCAGATGTTAATTGACATTATTACTGCTTGGATCTTTCTCCAAGGAGGGCAGTGGCAGGGTGTCAGCTGTCTGGCAGGTCAGGTCTTCTTTGGGAGGTCCTCAGAGAACTCCATTCCCTTCTCTATAGCTTTTGGGAAAAAGTGGGGTCATGCTCTTTGGGGCCTTCAATACAGCTTTCAGGCAATGGAGAAATTTGACATAAGGATTCAAATGGAGTTGAGGACTTAAACCACAACCATCACAGAGCTGGAGCAAATGAATAGTTCTAACAGTACCCACACGTCTAGGTTTGAAAGACAGGTGTCTTCTAAGGAAGGCAGGAGCCTCCCTTGGAATGGAAAATGTAACCCCCTTCCCTCTGAATTATTATAATTTTGAAATTAAGGGGTTTTCAGGCAAAAACATGAGGAATAGGAATAACAGTTCTTTACTAATATATATACATGTATATATACATATATATATATATATTTTTTTTTTTGGTACTTTGTCACTCACTTCCCTAGGTTGCATAATAAGCAGCACTCTGCTGTTTTTTCTGTTCAGGNCCTCAGCAGGACCCCCGGGAACAGCAGGCTGGAACAGCAGGGATGAGCACAAAATCTCGGGTGGTAGATGAGATGTATGGAGCTCCGGAGCTGCAGCGGGAGCTCCGGGAGGTCTGGGCAGGCAGGGGGTGCGGCGCTGG
Organism: Rhagologus leucostigma; assembly: GCA_013397725.1. NCBI lineage: Eukaryota > Metazoa > Chordata > Aves > Passeriformes > Rhagologus > Rhagologus leucostigma. Next base: position 305,176 of record VZTD01004179.1, on the reverse strand, counting down.
CAGTGCCACAGTGCAGCGCAGCCTCAAAGCAGCAGCACAGGAACAGCGGAGGCAGGGCAGCTGCCTCCCAGTAGAGCAGGGGAAGGCGGGCTTGGGGTCCCGGACCCCCTAAGGCACCCAAGCGGATGGTGAAAAGGGTCCCTATGCAAACAGTTGCTCCAGCGAGCAGACTCCACTCACGGTAGAAGGAAGGCAGCAGAAGGCAGGACCCCGCAGTGATGGTGAGTTCTCCCTACAGCGACTGCAGCCTCTCCTTCCTCTCCAAACGCTGGAAGAAAGAAGAGCCCTAGGAACTGTACCCAACCCTTTTTCTCAGTTCAAATCTCACGGCATCTCCACCCCCACCAGAGGAAAAAAAAAACCCAAGTAAAAGAGGACAGTTGGCACCCCCGCCGCCAGTGGCCAGGTCTTTTTGTCTCTCTTAAGCACCCAGCATTTGTCCCGTAGCATGGGGAAAAAATTCTTTAACAGGGAAAGAAAGGAACAAAAAAAGAACTCCTAAAACCCCAACATCACAGAAGGGCTCTCTGCTATGCTGGCATGTGATATGAGTGATACAGGACCTGGGCTTGCTGAAAGCCAAATAGAAGTGAACATGCAAGGTAAGCGGGGTTGATGGGAGTGCGTCGCCTAAATGGAGCTTTTGACATGTCACCACCTTCTGTAAGGTGGGCTGGGAAGATCCTTCCACCTAGTTTGTAGGCAGCTGGAGTGTGTTACCTTGCTGGAGCATACTGACCTCTGTTAAATGGTCATTGCAGAGTTCTGTAGAGACACTTCCATGAACATGTTTCTGGGCTTTGTTTAGAGGAAGAAGAAACAATTCTTGGAGGGTCTGTAAAAAGCAATGTATATGGAGTGTCTGTATATACATATGTATGTATATATGCAGTTTCTCGATTTAGCATATGGAGTTAAGATGGAAAAAAATAATTTTGAATCTACCAACCTTGAAAAGACATACTAATGCTGAGCCAAAACACGAGAATCTGACCTAGGTCGGTTTATACATACAAGTGAAAATATTTACTCAGCTAGTAAGTATTTGATTAACCTTTGTTTATTGCTTCAAGATGAGAGACAGTTAAAATACAGGAACTCATGAATTATATTTTTGCTTTTTGGCTAGTGTTCACTTCCTCCACAGAGAAAAATATGCTGTAGTTAGGAAAAGAAACTTTTCTTTCTCATCTCAAAATCTGTATTTCAAACTCCAGAGCTAAACTCATGAGAAATGTACTTTTTTGTTTGTTTGTTTGTTTGTAATTCAAGCAGAAGACAGAAGTAATGTGGGGCTGTGCATCATGTAACTCTAATGATGTGGCTCACATGGAGATACAGGCCAAAGCATGTGCAAAGTTTCTGCTTTCTGGGTTGGAGACGGACTAGGATTATTTCATTTGTAACCTAAAACTAAGCAATGTCAAACACTGAGCCTTTTTAGGGATTTTACACTTCTAAGGCTTTACTTTACAAGATGTCTTACACTTCAAATTGCTTGTTTGACAGGGAGGACACAAACACCTTTTTTAGCTTTGCATTGCTAAAAGACCCATGTGCCGCAGCCACATACTTTCCTATCTTGGGTCAACAAAATGGCCCTGCTGCTCTGTGCAGGGTTATGGCATGTGGCAATTTGAAAGCTGCAATGAAATTTCCCTTTTTTTCCCCTGCTATATAATCCAGATTAGGAATTGTTTTGTTCTGAGTAATCTGATGGAAGCATGTTGCAATACAGAGAGGGATGTCTGTTTCTGGCTTCTGAATTACAGAGAATGAAAAAGAGGGTGGTCATGAGAAGGATCAACCTGAGAGCTATAGCACATATTGTGGTGTGGGATTAAGAAAAGTGGTAAATGCTTTGTGACCTGTCAGGACTGTAGCAAAGTAGAGAAAGATGTTTGGATGTAACCCACAAAAGAAATCTCAGCTATTCAAATAATTTTTAATGGTTTTTTAAATTTTATTGTTGTCAGGGTTTTTTGGTTTCTTTTTACTTTAAAAAATAATTGTGCTGAATAGGTATAGAGTGAATTAGATGCTTTCCAGGCCTTAATAATTTGTTACTTGAGAATAATTTTTGAATCTGAGTTGATGAGGAAAGAGCACTCCGATACTGTCCGTCATACCCTGGCCAGAAACAGGTTTTGATAGTGTAAATTGTTTGGCAGTGGGACCAGGAAGAGACTCCATCTAACGTACTGCTAGAGGCTTAATCTAGTGTCATACTGCGATGCAGAAATGACAATAGCGTCATTAAGAGAGTCTTCTTCTCTGCTTTTTCAGTGCAGCATTGTTAAAACAGCTTCTAGTAGAACGTGCTTTAGACAAAAATGTGAACTCAGCTATGAATAACACAAGCGCATCATTACTAACAGCTGTGGTGGCTTTTCGGGAGGAATCTCCAAAGCCACATGTCTGTCCTTGGTAAACTCCAAATCACCCAGCAATCACAAAGGTGGTCCCAGGCAGCATTTTGCAATTTAGCTGATGCTGACATTTCCACTATGCATGTACCTGTCCACCCAGGAGAGCAGATCTGGACAGCTTTCCTCCTAAGAATCAGGGTGGGTAGAAAGTCATATAATGCACAATGCTGGTATTTAATGAATGTCAGTCCTTTTGTTTTGTGGTAAAGTTCTATCTTGGGTTTCCTGTTCCAAATAAACTTTAGCAAAAGTGGATCTGTAGGTTGGGTTTCTAAGACGGATTAGCTCCCCAGACAACATTGGTGCCCAGCCCAACACTCAGCTGAGATGACAGATGTGGAGCCCAGGAAGGACTCATGTGTGAAGGACAGTATCTCTTTCTTGTGCCCATGGACAGTCACATTTTATTAATGTTTGCTTTTCTCACTGGACACATACACAATGAAGTAATTAATTAGACAGTCAAAAAACCCCAAACCACATAGAATGTAGTTTCAATTTTGAGAAAATGCTTCAAAGCCTGTAAACTTTCAGGATTACACCTAGTACAATCCTCATTTCCTGAAAAACCCACTTTTTGGCAAAGGCAGGTATTTTTCAACAGCTCTACTTTGTAGGAGAGGGAACTGAAGCACAGAGAAATGCTATGAATTATACAAGACTGTAAAGTTGTTTAATGGGAAGCCTTGGATTTTGTTTTGACCTTTTTGATTCTCAGTCTGATTTTCTGTTCACTGCAAAGGCAACAAAAGATACGTACATTTAAAGACAAAAATGCATTTCTTTGGGATGAGTATTTTACGGTTAAATTTATTATTTTTAATAATAATAATAACAATTTAAAAACTTATTTTATTTCCCTTGAATTTAATGATTTAAAAGATCTTCTTGATTGCAACAGCAATTCAGCCTGGGCCTGTGATGGGCTCAGTAGTGGCTCTGAGAGCAAGGAAACAGTCAGATGCATGTCAGAGCTGAGCAGCTTAGAGACGTGCCACTTCCAAGAAGCTGGCATTCAGCTAATGCCAAGGCTGCCAAGAGAAAGGAAAATATGTCTCTCTCCACCATTTTCTGGGGCTTTGACTGACCCGAGACTCTGCAGGTTTGGGGAGCAGTGGTGCTTCTTGCCATGACCAGCTTGGATAGCCCTTCTTTAGGCACTACAGAAGCTTTCCTGCCTGTGAGTGTGTCTGTAACAATGCTGGGTGGGGGGAGTGGGTCACAAAATGGGCTTTTGTGGGGGTACTGTTCCCCCACTCTTGTGCACTCAAAATGCACTTGCAGTACAGATTGACATTTTACTGAACCCACCCAATTCAGTGTGTGCTGGATGAATGGTAAAAAACCCGCTTGTACCTGGCTGGGAAGAAGGCTTGGTGGGTGTGTTGTTTGGGGAGTTGGCAAGGAGGAGCAGGGTTGATGGATGGGAAGCATCCAAACTAGACAGTAGTAGTTTGCGAACCAGGTGGAACCTGAGTTCAAACCCAGTGTTACGCTCCACTCGCTGGGACACCTCTGGCAGGTCAATTGACCTCCCTTGTGCTCTAATAAACCAAACGGTAAGTTTGCCGGCAAGCTGAAAACCAGATGCTGCATCTGGGAAGCACTGGCTCAGGCAAAATTCCTTGACACTCATTTACAAGTCTTGAGTGTACTCGGAGCAGTGCTGATCTTCCTATCAGTCACAGCAGATGAAATTAAAGTGATCTTTGGAAATAAGTTTCACTCAGATTTCGGCTTTATTATTTCCTTATTAAATATTATTTTGATTGGCTTTGAAGGAGAGAAAGATGGGCTGAGTTTTTATCTTAATATAGACCAAAGCTCCAAGGAGCAAACAAATTATTTGTCTTCCAGAGGAAACTGTTAACACCTTGGTTCTAAGTCAGATCGGAATAGTCAGACCCAGATGTCTGCAGAGAGATTCCTGCAGAGACTTTTGACCCTTGATGGCAGCTTCTAGGCCATATTTATCACCAGCAGAACCCCACAACAGGTCAGATCTCGGGTTTGTAAGTAATTTGACCTATCAGTTTTTCACCTTTCTGTGTGGTTTTGGTAGTTGGTGAGAAGAGTGATCTGCCCGCTTCTAGCACTTTACTTCCTTTTCTCTTCGCACTATTCGTGTCCTCTCAGCTTTTACCCTACTGGAGCCAAACCATCTTTGGGATGCTGGTGGACTAAAGACAGTGCTGCAAGAAATTGCTGAAACTTCACGTTGGTTGTGTGCTGTGCGCAGAAGACCTGACAGGGAATAGGCACAAATGCAGTCCTGCGAGGGACGATATCTAAATCTGTGCATACATCATGTGATGAGGTGTGCAAGCTGTGCTGTAGAAGAAGGTGCTGATACAAGACTATTTCTGTGCTGGTGTATCTGTGACTGTGTCCTCTTAGTCATTATATTTTTGGCAAGTGTTGAGGAGCTTTAGACTGTTCCAGTTGTATGTATAAATCATGTGAGTGCAGGGTTTTCAGACAAGATGTTGATACTATATAGTGCTGAGCATGTGCAGGTTTTCTGTTTCACTTTCTGAGTCTTGGGATGAATAAAGTGAAAATGTGGTATTAATCTGAATACCAAAATAACTTCTCACTCATGCTCATTCTCCAAACATCAAAGCTATGAAATGAACTGATCCACTGTATTATTAGCTGGTTGTCATACTTAGGGGTCATATTTGTGTAAGACAGGTCTTTTCTCCCTTTTAGTTTTCAAAAGAACAAGACGAATTTCACTTTGTTCTTAAATTTACTCACTTTTTGGTCAATATGTTGGAAAAAAGAATTCTCAAATATTTGTAAAGTTTGATAGAGAAGTATGTCTGCATATGGGGAGGAACTGAGCAATACTGCTAAATTTAGTGAACTCAGACATACTTACAGTATGTGAAGGAGTGGAATCAATCACTGTGGGTACAGAGTTGTTACAGCTCACTGATTTATGGCAATTAAATACAAACCAAGTAAAGAAATAAAGGTTTTGGGCAGAAAAACTTTATGGGAAGATTATGAGCTAAGCAGAAAATCTAAAGATAAATTATAAAGCAGAATAATAAAGCAGAATCTAGACTGAAATTACTGAAAGTCCTTTATAAAACAGTATGATCTGTATAATTCTAATCCATAAAAATTGGAGCACATGACTAGATTTTTACAAAGCAAAACAACTGCTATCCCGAATTATGTCAGGATGTGCTTATCTGAAAAGAAAAATATAATACTGGTAGAAAAAGAGTCTGTGGTAAAAATAAAAAAGGCAAGTTAGTTTTTATCAAAACTCAGGACCAATTTAATTGTCATAATCATTACTATACTAATTAAAAGAAATTAGTAGATGTCTTTGAAATTGTATGCCCTTTAATTTATATCAAACTCAATATTGTGCAGGCCACTTATTTTTCATGCTAAGAAATGAGTGTATTTTATCAGGTGGCAGCCAGTCACTCTAACTAAACCTTGCCAGCTGAAGCCCAGCTGTTCAAAAGGTACAGAGAACAGTGATTCTCTGAAAGATGTAAGCTGTATTTTAAAGAAAGATCTTTTCTTTGGGAATGACAGCTAATTCATTCATGTTTCTTCATACATCTTTTCAGATTTTAGACCTTCATCTAGAAACTTACTTGTGCATATACTGAAATCCCACACTTGCCTTGGAAAATATTTCAATGTGTACATCAACTTTTCTCAGGAAATAAAGGCACTGCATTCAGTTCATTGGATGAACCACCGATTTCTCCAGCAGAGTGTAGGTACAACAGCCAATGCAAGGAGAAATGCCGAAGCATAACTTCCTTTCACGTGACTCAAATATGTGCTTAAATTTAAACACATGCTGAACTAACCTTTCTGCATAGGGATGCTTTCCTGACTCTGAATGCTGATTACAAACATATTTTTGGCAGATGTTTATGTTTCTGATGCAATTGAGTGCCTTTGCTTTGAAGGAGTAACCTCTTCAAAGTACAGTAAAATGGCATAAGTGTATTTTTAAACACCAACTCCTCCAGCACTGGAGGAGCGTATGCTTTTGAAAGGCACATATTTGATAGGAAGAATGTGTCCTACTCGCAGGGTTTCTGAAGTATAATTCACCTCAAAGACTATGAATAAGATTGGCTATTAGGAAACAGTGTATTTAATGGTGCAAGTATGAAATGATCAAACCAATTTTTTTACAGGGCAATTTTATTCAATGGATGTGAGTTTAGGCCAGCTAAAACTTGTCCTGAATTAATTCGTTGTTACAGGTATTCACATGCAAATTTTGCAGCTGTAGATCCAAAGAGTAAAGGTGTTTAAGAGCTACTGACTCCCGGAAACAGATGGAAAACACTGCTTTTATTCAGATGATTTAAGAAAACCCTTTTAGGGCTAACAACAGAAGATTAACTGTACCACTGAAGACAACAGCCCACCTCCAGTAAACCATTCATATCAAATATGTTACAGTCAGTTTCTGTACAGGTTTCATAACACTGCCATGATTCCGTCCCGCAAAGCTGAAGTGAGTTATTTATACATTATTGTCATGATGACACTGCAGTATATTATATAATTTTGGATTAACCCTTCATACATCAGATTTCAAAGCAATGAATCTGTAGTTATAATTATCCCAGGGCATTGAGACCTTTTCTAATCCTTTTTTCAAGTTTACCTCAAGATGGTATTAGAAGGCTCCACAGGTGAGGAATCTCTGCATTTCCTGGTTGTTATGCTGAGCAATAACAACTCATTTTCCTTTCCAGGAAGATCTGTGAATTTGGTTGAAGTACCTAGCAGGTGTTACTTTTAAAATAACTTGAGCTTTAATGAACAGACTCTTGTTTTCCTCTCCTCCCTACCTTAGGTGGAAGAAATGTCAATGAGAGCTCAGGAAATGAAGAGTCCTCTTTCCTTCCAGGCAGCGTCTGTCATCTGAGCATGGATGGCTGTGGCTGAGCTCTTTACCTGAAGCTCCCTTTGTGGCCTGTGCGTTTTGTGCTTTGTGTGGGCAGACACAGCACATTTTGCTTATAAAAAGCAATCTCAGCTGCCTGGTGCCCAAAAGTGATTTAAACCAAGGGTATCCACTGCAAATAAACACTGTGAGGCCAAAAGCCAAAGATTTACTGGCCTGGAAAGGAGTTACCGAATGAGCAGTAAACGCTCTCACATTGTTATAACAATAACCCATTCAACAATTAATGCCAGTTCTCCATCTGAATGAGGAAAAAGTATATACTGGATAAATGACACAGGTATAGCCAAGTCACTGAGCTATCTCTGAGGAAAGCTGATGCATGATTTTGTCTCTCTTCCTCATTTCAACTCTGTCACATCAATATCCTTGCCTTAATATTCTCTTCCTGTGCCTTTCAACCCTTTACCCAAAGCTAGAAATGCTAGGCTAACGTGTTGACCTTGTGATCAATATTACTGAGTACTGGTGCAGGGAAGGGCTTCACTCATCTCCATCAGCTTTCCTTGGTGTTAGTCTGGGTCACTTTTGTCATTGTTTTGAATCCCTTCAGCAGAGAAGGAAAACATTTCCACTTCTGTATCTGCCAGCTCCCCTCTTTCTGTCAGGACACAGAACCCTCTTGGGTGAGTTAGCTGGTGAGCATGCTCTGCTTTGGAAGTTGTTCCCAGAGTGCACAAGAAAGGGTGCTACTGTGGCAGGTGGGACAGAAGCCTGAGGGAAGGCCACTGCCTGTGTTACCAGAGGTAAGATGTGTTCCTGGAAGTGGGTCACAGTTATCATAGAATCACGGACTCATAGGATGTTAGGGGTTGGAATGGACCTTAAAGATCATCTAGTCCCAACTGCCCCTGCTATGAGCAGGAGCACCTCCCACCAGACCAGATTGCTCAAGATCTCATCTGGCCTGGCCCTCAACACTGCCAGGGTTGGGGCATCCACATCATCCCCGGGAAATGTTTTCCAGCATCTCACCACCCCTGCAGTAAATTTAAATTTCTACTCATTACTCCTTGTCCTATCACTACAGTTTCTGTAGGGCCTCTGTCTGGCTTCCCTGTAGGCCACTTTCACATACTGGAAGGTTGCTATGATGTGTCCATTCAATCTTCTCTTCTTCCAGGCTGAACAGCCACAATTTTCTCAGTCTGTCTTCATAGGGGAGGTCTCCCAGTCCTCTCATCAGCTTCATGGCCTCCTCTTGCCTTGCTCCAGCAGTTCCTTGTCCTTCCTTTGTTGGGGTCTCCAGAGCTGGATGCAGCACTTCAGCTGGGGTCTCATCAGAGCAGTGTACAGGGGCAGAATCTGCTTTGCCCTGCTGGCCACGTTGCTTTGGATGCAGCCCAGGACACAACTGGCTTTCTGGGCTGTGAGCACACACTGCTGGTTAATGCTGAGTTTTTTATCTACCATCGCCCCCAAGTCTTCACCGCAGGGCTGCTCTCAATCACTTCTCTGCCCAAGCTGTTGGTGTGTCTGGGATTGCCATGACCCAGGTTAGGACCTTGCACGTGGCTTTGTTGAACTCCATGAGGTTTGCACCGGCCCATCTCTCAAGCCTGTCCGGGTCCCTCTGGATGCCATCCCTTCCCTGCAGCGTGTCACTGCCCCACGCAGCCTGGTGCTGTCAGTGAACTTGCTGAGGGTGCCCTTGACCCCACTGTCCACGTCCCTGACAAAGATGCTGAGCAGTATCGGCCCCAGCACTGACCCCTGAGGGACACCACTCGTCACTGGTCTCCACACGGACCATGAGCCCTTGACCACAAGTCTTTGTGGGTGGCCATCCAGCCACTTCTTTATCCCCCCAGTGGTCCATCCCTCAAATCCATGTCTCTCCAATTTAGAGACAAGGATGTCGTGTGGGGCAGTGTCAAACACTTTGCGTAAGTCCAGTAGGGGATGTCAGCAGCTCTGCCCCGTCCACCAGTGGTGTCACCCCCGAGTGAAGGCCACCAGATTTCTCAGGCCCTTAGTAAAGCCATGTTGGCTGTTACCAATCACCCCTTTGTTTCCTGGTGCCTTAGCAGAGTTTCCAAGAGGATCTGCTCCATGATCTTGCCTGGCACAGAGGTGAAACTGACCGGTCCCTGTAGTTCTCCGGGTCTTCCACTTTCCCCTTTTTACAAATGGGTATTACAGTTCCCTTTTTCCAGCTGTCATGGGCTTCACCTGACTGCCATGATTTAGAGGAGCTTGGGTAGCCCCAGAGTGGGGAAAAGTTCTTCTATTCCTTCAGGCCTCCAGAGAATACGGATGGTCCTCCCCAGGCAGAGATGTGTGAATTACCCAGCTGATCACCATGAAGCATCCGGGCTGCACACGCACACGGTCTCCTCTGCAGTGGCTGGTGTGGAGAGTGCCCCTTGTCCCGCTGTGGCTGGCCAGAAGCTCTTGGACTTCATGTACCCCTCCTCACTGCTTCAGTGGCACGTTGGCAAAGCCACAAACAGCGTTCAGTGGAGTTAGTTATGTTTCAGCTCTCAGTGGGCTACTTTTGCTTCTTACATGGAATGGAATGAGATATAACACATACGTAAAGTATTACTGTTTCTGAGGGAGTGGCTCTATTACTGCCAGCAAATGCTGATCCTTTTGTCACACAGGCGATAGTAGCTCCAGGATCAGCATCACTGCTTGCCAGTAGCTCTTTCTCATTTCAGGGGTCAGCAGAAACACCTGTAATTGTGGTCAGCTTCATATTCTGTCGTGACAGAAGTCCTGGACTTTCTTGTCACAGGTTCTGTGATTGTGCATGCAGTGATTAATAAGTGAATAGGTAAATTATCGACTTCTGGTTAAGCCCTGGACTGGAGGGCTGTGGGTTGGTGTCTCCACCGCATACAAATCCTGTGACCTCAAGAGAGCCACTTTCCACCTCTGTTTCCATTTTCCAGCTGAGAGTATTACTTTTATTTTACCTCACTGGGTTGTTGGGCATATTCATTAAGCAGATGGCATTACGGCAACACAAACGTTGTTGGAGGAGCCTTATGAATATGAATCTCATCACAGCTGTTTTGTCTTCATCTCTTCTCTGTGGTGGGCTGACTCCAAAATAAAGTGTAGCTGTTGTCCTTTTTAAGCATTTCACCCTGTCTGCTTTCTGTCTGGCACCGAATTAAAAGGCTTAGCAAGATGTAAACCTCAGCAGGATTTGTTTTCCAAAGAGTTACATTCAAACAAAACAAAGATGCACTGTAATTTTAAGAAGAGTATGTTTATATTCCAGTTTAGGTGATAGCAAGGGGAATGGCTTTGATTAAACCAAACAACCTCAAAAAAAAAAATCTTAAGTTTCATGAGTCATTGCAGATGATGTCTACTGCTACCTCTGACAGGACTGCAATGATCTGCCAAGCCCTTCCCCTACAATGAGTTTCTGCAGGAAAATGGCAGGGCTTTTAAACTTACAATTTAATTTGAGAATGTTTAGTCTTTTAGATAGAAAAAAATCAAAGTGACTGTGTCATAAAGAACAGGAGAGGGAAAAAATGTCAAGATGGAAAGGTCTGTATGTAGTTCCCTTCCCTGCCCATGCTGGCTCTGCCAGCCATCTCTGTTCCCATGGATTCAGTGGTTTTGCTGGTGTAGGAATTTGGGTCTCTCCTTCCATTCCCTGAGGTCCAGCTGGTGTTCCTCATCCCTTGCTGACACCCAGCACTCATACGTTTCTTCTCTCATCTCTGCTCTGCAGGGCCCCATGAGCAGGAGGAGACATCATTCTCCCTTACAGCTCTCACATATCCATCTGTGGAGAGCGACAGCTCATGTGCTCCCAGGAGTGAACAAAGCAAGCTCGTCCTCTGTGCAATGACTCCCCTGCTCTGGCTGCCACCATACCCAAATATTTTTCATGTTCTTTAGCTCTGTTCACGTGCAGTCCTTTCCCAAAGGCACAGGACTACCCTCCAGGACTTCCTTGAATAAAGAAGTTTGGTTTTTTTGTTGGGCCTTTCTGGTTTTGTTTTTTTAAATTCCTGCATGATGTGATTTCAATAAAGATAGAATATAAATAAATCTTGGCAGATCTTCAGCTAACTTAAGTAGACAGAGCTCTAGTGACATTAGTGGGCACGGATAAGTCACCACATCTGAACACGAGTACTGGAGGCTCCATCCTGCTGACACAGAAGACAATGGCAAACCTCCCACTGACTTCATAAGAACCAGGATCTGACATTTAGGGAAATATCTGGAGAGGTTTACTTATGGGAACTCCAGAGAACTTACAATAACATACATTTCATTCTTTCCTATGTGTGTCCAAATGTGAGGTCATTTGTTCAATTACACCCCTATTCTTATTCTGTTGGGTAATAAGGGGAAAACAAAAGAGCATTTGCATTTGCTTATAGCACTGTATTTTTCCCTAAAGCTAACACAATGGTACTAGGCAGTTTTGCTGTTGTGAAATGTACCAAGCCAACAAGAAAAAACCAAAATCCCATAACTGAATAGTTGTAAAATGTTATTGAAAGGATTCATAATGGGTTCCAAGGGGCTTTATGGAATGGCTTTAGGAAAGCTTAATTCTTTAAAATTGTTTTTGAGGTGAACATGTATTTAATTATGTTTCAATAGGGTTTAAAGGCCTCCTGTTATTAGCATTGTTCAGTGAAAAGCTCCTATGTTTTTTCAAATGTACCCCTTAATTCAAATCTTTTCCTGCAATTTCATTTTGAGAGAAAAACTGTTTTTAAATGGTGATTACTATTTCTGTGAATCTCAGGCAGGTAAAAGAACGAGTTACTGGAATAATTTTATTTTGATGACCTATTGGCTAAAAGCCTTAAATGACAGTGATTGCTAAGTGGTGCAATTAGGCTGAATAAAGACTACAGATTGTCCTTCCAGGTTCTCTGAAAATGGTACAGCAAGTCTGATTGAAGCAGGATGTCATAACAAATTAGTGTGGTGTGGTAGCTGGAGTCTGCTGGAAGGATATAGGGAAGATGGATGCAGCAAAGGAAGCCATCATGAGCTGTGAAGGAATAGGGCACTGGGCTCCCTCATTTCTCTATTTACCAAAATGACCAGATCCAGGCTGGGTTTAGCTCTCGCTGTCCTCTGCTTCCAGTGCTGCACTGTCTTGGGTCTGTTCCACAATTTGTCCTGATCCAGAACATTTGCAGTGTTACATAGCATGACATTTAAAGATTGACCCTTGGCTTATTAAATTCTAAACAGCAATATAGTACGAGGAGAAAAAAGAATCAGGAAGCACCTCTAAAGACTCAATGAATTTGTTACTTCCTACCTAAGAGCAGGCTTGCTTACCTGTTGTGCCAGTTTGGCCAAAATCTAGTAATATAGCCCCTGACAGAAAACCAGGTTACAACCACCCTTCCCCCCACAGGGTTCGGGAAAAAAGGAAATTTTCCCTCAAAGGAAAGTGAAAGAGATAAAAACTATTTCTTTTAACAAATACACAGGAAAAGGATAATGATGCTAAATAATGAAATGAAACCTCTCGCTATAGAGAGAAACCTGAGAAGATTTCAGGGTCCTTCTGTAGGTGTGGTCTCTCTCCTCCTCGGAGCTGGCCGGTGAGGGTGTGGGCCCCCCCCCGGGCCTCAGAGAGAAAATTCTCCTGAGGTGTTCTGATGTTGAAACAGTTCAGAAGAGAAGAAGGGAAAAAAAAACCCAAAGTCCCAGGAAACAAAATTCAGCTCTCTGTCTCACGCCAAGAGGGAAAAAAAAAAACCCAGCTGGCTGAAGGAAAAAGCAAGCAGGGTGCTCCCTTCGTGCCTTTCCGCAACCAGACAACACTGAAAAGTGTAATCTCTGTGTCCTTGAGAATCTGCTTTGGAAAGTTCGTTTGATTTTTTTTCCTTCAAGCTCAGTTTAAAGGCACAGAAAAGGCACAATATTACTTTTTGGGCATAGAGCATGATAGGGGATGCACATGATAGAGTCACCCCAAGACACCTGTAAGCTAAATACTTCTGTTTTTCTCGTCTTATGCACTAACCAATGCTGCCATCACATCTAGTGGAAAGAAAGGTTGCACACCTGTAATCTCACTGTATGAGTATAAAAGGTTGACTTCTAATTTATTAGCTAGGCTTTCTCAGGCCAGGACACAGCAGGGTTGTCTCAGTTATGCCATAAGAAGATTGCTGAAGCAAACCCCTAGGTTAAATCTATGAATGCTCAGCATACTTGTCTGGTTTTTGTAAGGAGGATTAGCATGTCCAGTTGAGAAACATTACCTGTTCAGTATCACGCAAGAGTCACAGAGTCAGTCCAGCATATGCTTGAGTCCCCTTCTGATATTCATCTATAAAGAAAATTGGTTGTAAAATCCTACTGCAGGAGGTTCCCTTCTGCAAAAAGAGATAGTTTTCAAAAGATGGTATTCCAGCCTCAAGTATGTTGCTGCTTTGGCTCAGCTGCTCTGCCCACTTTAGCAGAGACTCTGACCTCAGAGATTTTCTCTGAGAGCTGGTGGATGTCCCAGTCAGGGAATGAGAGAGTCCCCTAAAGGGACAGACCCCAAGAGAGCTCCCCAGGTTAAAGTGACTAAAAAGGCCTCCCCCAGAATGCCCTGTTCTGTTATGGAAATGCATCCCAGTTCTGCTTCCCCAGTTGGCCTCTCCGCCCCCTTGTACCTTGTCTGCTCCTTTGGAAAGTTCTCCCTTCCCCACTCTCCCATTGGACCTTGTTCCCTGCCACTCACCCGGATTTTCCAATTGGTTCCCTGCCCCTAATCCTGCCTATGTACTGCCCCAGCCCCTGATGCTGTCCCTGCCCCCATACATAAACGGAAAACCTCCATCTCCCAAGGTCTTTGGTTCCTGGTGGCGTTCATGTATGGGGCTCAAATAAACCTGTGCCGTGGAATTCCACACAAAGACCCCTCCTGCCTCTTTACCGTCGGCTTGTCAAAGAAGCTATCCGGAGCGTGTGTGTGTGGCTGTGTGAATGCAGTGGCTGCCCAGCGACTGTCTGTTGAAATCGGTGGGGAGGTCATAGTACCCCAGGTCATAGTACCCCACCAGAACACCCCCTGGATCACGACAAGTGGCCAACCGAAACAGAAACATGAACTTCGTGTCCCTGGAAAAGCGCCTCTAGTGGTCTCTTGCCGCTGGAAAACAAGTCGCATTTGGAGCAGCTACAACCCGGAGGAAGTTCTGAGTTTTATCAGGGCGACCTGAGGGGGACTGACAACCCCCTAGAGAGAGAAAAGAGAGCCGGTCCCAAGCCGACAGACCACCTTGAGAGTTTTTTGTTTGACACAGGATTGGTGAGAGTATTTCAGGTCACCCTTTTCCTTTTTCTTTAGCCTTTTTCTCTCGGGGTTGGGAGGAGTGGGAGATGGGGTTTACCCACCCCCCACAGGAAGCCTATATCCAAGTTCTAAAAATCCTTGTAAAATTCCGTTTGTTGAAAGGGGGGCTGAAGCAGTTTGTCCCTTGGTTGTTAAAACGTTTTCCTAATATTTTGCGAGATTTAATTTTATCTGCGCTAGCTACTGTTTATCGTAAACCATGTTAAAAGCACCGAGAAAAGTTCGGGAAAAGTTAACCCCAGTTTGGAAACCTCTCAGCCTCTTTCCTCCCCCCGTGTTCCTGAGTTCTCTTCCCTGCTTCAGGGGAAATCGGGGGACGGATCCCGCCCGAGAGCGCAGGGCTACTGCCATCTCCCTGACGCCTCCTGATCTCCTCTGTTTCCCCCCCAGGACGGCACCAGCCATGCTGTCCTGGGCTTTCCCCTAACTCTCTTACCTGTGCCTGCGTACCAAGTTTCTCCATTCCCGGCCTTTGTTAAAGATGGCGCAGGCAACGTGGCCGACCGCATGGTCAGCTCCGCCACCCTGTCTTCCTCCCCTGCTATGGGTTTTCCCGCCCCTGCCCCGGCTGCACAAAAGAGCGCTGACAACGTTTGGGCGCGCAACTCCCCTACCCGCTTTCCCGCGCATGCCCTTGTGCCTGGCCCCTCTTGCCCTGGGTCGACTGGTGTGCTCATGTCAGCTCCCGCCCCTTCGATCGGGAATCCACTCCCCACTGCGGACCCCACCTCTCCCTCCTGCGTCCCTGCCCCTTCCATTGGGGACTCCGCCCATGAGAACCAGCCTGCTTCCAGTCCCTGCGCTGGGGGGACGGGGGAGGGGTGTGGTGCTGCAGTACACCAGGCACCCCCGCTCCACCGAGAAACCCATGCAGCACCCACAGATTGGACAGAGAAAGACGCTTGTGCCACGGCGGCAGCCATGCCAACCTCTTCTGCACTGCAAGCAAAGGACCGTGGGTCTGTCGGGACTGAGGGGGGAGAGCTGGGGGGTGATCCCTCGCCTCCCGACCCGCTTGGTTCGGGAGGGGAGCCAGGCGGTGTCGTGGAGGAGCTCGCACCGCCTCGCACCATGCGGCATTAGCTGGAGCCATGTTGCGGCGAATGTCTGGAGCCAGGGGGACCTTTCCTGGTGGTGTGTTCCCGCTCCGTTTGCCCTCCTCGTGGCGGTGGCGGCGGATGCGGCGGGTGCGGCGGGGGTGAGGCGTGCGAAGCCGCGGGGGTGCGGTGCCGTGGCGGCGGCAGCGAGCGCGTGGCGCCGGCAGGTGCCCAGCGCCGAGCACGTGGCGGAGCTGCACAGCACCAGCTAGCACGTGGCAGAGCCGAGAAGCAGCGGCGAGCACCCTGCCAGCGGTGCAGCATNCAGATTGGACAGAGAAAGACGCTTGTGCCACGGCGGCAGCCATGCCAACCTCTTCTGCACTGCAAGCAAAGGACCGTGGGTCTGTCGGGACTGAGGGGGGAGAGCTGGGGGGTGATCCCTCGCCTCCCGACCCGCTTGGTTCGGGAGGGGAGCCAGGCGGTGTCGTGGAGGAGCTCGCACCGCCTCGCACCATGCGGCATTAGCTGGAGCCATGTTGCGGCGAATGTCTGGAGCCAGGGGGACCTTTCCTGGTGGTGTGTTCCCGCTCCGTTTG
Organism: Rhagologus leucostigma; assembly: GCA_013397725.1. Classification (NCBI taxonomy): domain Eukaryota; kingdom Metazoa; phylum Chordata; class Aves; order Passeriformes; genus Rhagologus; species Rhagologus leucostigma. Next base: position 288,851 of record VZTD01004179.1, on the reverse strand, counting down.
CCCTCCTCGTGGCGGTGGCGGCGGATGCGGCGGGTGCGGCGGGGGTGAGGCGTGCGAAGCCGCGGGGGTNTCCCGCTGGAGCCAGCGGCGCGGCAGGAGGGGAAGGTGCAGGGTCCCCTCCGCGCTCTTGTGTCCTGCAAACCTTGGTGAACCGATGCTGTGCTGGAGAAAACACCTGGGGGAGGGACGGGTGACCCCTTCCTCGGGGGAGGCATCACCTTGTGCGGGAGCCCCTGCAGGCTGAGCATATGTTATCCTACAGCTAATATATAAAACTCTTCTGTTTTTGTTACCCTATATCAAAGATTGCTTTTTTTACCACACCCCACATTATTCCAATTGCTTTTACTATAGATATTTCTTCATTCAGGGCTTGTTACCTTTTAAAACAACTTTCAAAGTCAATGGTAATACAATTGTAATGTTCGAAGCTTAGATTTATACATATTCTGTGAAGGAAAATTAGCAAATTTAGGTACTGTTAAGACATTTTTGCTTCTTTATATTTTCACTAAGCTGCAGCTTATTGACATAACTGTTTACTAGAGAAATTTGAAGTTAGCTGTGTGGTTGTAGTATACTTTTGGATCCAGATTGCGTTAATACATAAGGTTTTTATAAAGAAATATAGTTATAATTATTTAATGTTCCATTGATTATATTAATAAAATTTTGCTTGTAGGTATTTTAGGGAACCCTCTCAGTCAAAGCTTGAGGCTCTGGCCAAGCTCTAGCCCTGACTGACTGGAAATTATATCATCAAACCCAGGTGTTTCTACCCTGAAAGTATAATAAAAGTCACTTTGACTTGATGATTTGATCTTATAAAACTGGACCCTCTTTTGAGATAAACTTGGAAACCTTGTCCGGAAAGGGTTCTCCCAAGTCCTCACTGTGAGATGGGATTCCACAACTGCAGACTCTGGGTAATGGTGAAGTATTTATGCAATTGAAAATACTACCTTGTTTATTTTTGCTCAACGAGTGCTTGTTGGTTTATTAGATATATTATTTTACTGTTCATAATAAGAGAGGTGCATGTTACATTACACATTTTCCTGAACTTAGTAAATTGAAAAATGTTCGTGTTACGATGGTTAGAACAAAAAAGGAGGGTGCACGTGTGTCTGTGTGAATGCAGTGGCTGCTGAGTGACTTTCTGTTGAAGTCGGATCAGGGAGGTCGTAGCATCCCACCAGAACACCCCCCAGATCACGACAATTTTCCAATGCAATTGCCAAAGCAATTTGAGAATGGAATGTTTTGCAAATGTTTGGTGACGATTTGAGGGTTTTTTGTAAGAACAGCAACTAGCACTTTTTCTTTGAATTAATAGCCATCAAACTGTGCATGTTGTGTCTTTACTGCTAATTTAAGTAGTTCCTTTAGAGTACTTTGTACGTGCAGAATGTGTATATAATTTATTATTGCCTCTGCCCAGAGGCAATCACAGTATGTATCAGATAATGTACAACACAATGAGGACACAGTGAACAATGAAAAGTCAAAATTATGCAGCTTACAATTGTGACTGTTGCATCACTCATAAGACTTTTGTCAGTTTATACAGTTTGTCATATTAGCCAAGAAATGGAAATGGAGTTGACGAGGCAAGTTGAAAGAAGCACATCCTGAGATGTGAAACAAAAGCACTTTTCAATGTAACTTTAATCTTTGAGCTGTTCTTCATTTGTGGCTAGTTTGCTGCAAGTTGTAAGACACCTAGGTCTCACATCCACCTAATTTTATCCAGCTTCACTTGCCTCTTAAGGCCAGAATTTGGTATGGAAAAATAATTCATCTTTATTTCTTGACTGCACTGGTGTATTTTATTTTTGATCAGTTTTTTCTAGCCAAACTAATTCAGCCATACACAAGACTGAGACATCCTAACCAGGTCTTGGGAAAACCAAAGAAAAATCTGAGGCTCACATCTTTCTCTCAGGCTGCTAAAGACCTTCCTTTGCATCTTGCTAATATATATTATGTTCCTCTTATATCAGGAAATGTGTCTGAATCTCCTGTTAGGGCAGTCTGGGACGGGACAGTTCGCATGTTAGTTCATAAGTAGAAGCGAAGAAGACAAGGGGCTAATGTGTATGTCTGAAACACCGATATCCGGATAGCCATGGAGCCAGCCAAGGATTGTTGGCACTTATATGCCATGAGAAGAAACAACTTGTGACTGTAGAAAAGGCCATGCAGACACAGGGCAGCACTTTTCTGGGGCAAACATCTTTGTTCTAGTCCCTACAGATAAGAGAAACACAGTACAGCACAAGCACGGGGACTTTTTTTTTTTTCGTTTCTTTCTTTCTCTCTGTATCTTTTTCTCTCTTTCTCTCTCTTTATGTCTTTATCTCTTTATGTCTTTCTCTCTTTGTCTTTCTCTCTCTCTCTTTCTCTCTTCCCATCTTTAATTCGTCTCTTCCTTTCTGTCCCTTCCTTCTCACTTCACCCCTTTAATCAAAAACTCTCTGCCATGCGTTTATATAGCAGGTCAGGGACTAACCTACAAATCCTCATGCTGAGTGTGCACTTTACTAATAAAATTTTTTGTGGATCCTCTGACTTCCATCATTTCTTTTGGCCACAAGTGTTTACAAATCTTGAGTGCTTCCTTCCCTTAAAGGTAGGACATCACACGATATTATTAACAAAGCATCCTGACTTTGGTAATGATATTTGATTAGAGTGCCAGATTAAGAAATTAATTAATTTATGTCCTAGTTCCCAGTGCAAAAGCTAGTTGTCAGCCATATGTAGTGAGTGTCTCACCTCTCATTAAAAGTTCTCACTTTCCGATGTTTCCCTCTCAAATCCTCTTAGCATTTGAAAAGTTCTTTTGATTCCCTTCATTCACTTGTGAATACAATGGCCTCTTATTTGCCTACACCTTGATTATAGTAGAGTTTGCTGCAGTGATTAAAAGATCTCTTCCCAAGACATTTGTCATTCTTATGCTACAGACAACATTTTCATGAGTTCCCTTTCATCCTCTTTCCCATTATCTGTGGTTTCTGTAACACTGAGATCTCTTGCACCAAATCATCTCTGGTAATAAGGCACTAGGTATCATTTGGAAGACATTCCCTGTCATCCCATAATTTCATGTTAATACTTTGGAAATTTTTGTTCCTGGAAGCCAGTATCCTCCTGCAGGGTGGGTATTATCCCTGGCATCAGTATGAAGAGTCCATGGTGCTTTGTCAGTGACTGTTTGCACATGCACACACACACCTGCTCTGTGTGCTAGCACTTAATAGCACACATGAAATATTTTAAAGAGCATACTCCTTTTACATTGTTCAATCACATTAAAACAGTTACTAGGGTCAGGGTGCAAAGCTCTCAAAGCCTGAAGATATGCCTGGGACGCCCTTTGGTCCCCAGCACTCAGCAAGGGGAGATCTCCCTTACTGAGCTGATGCAAAATGATTTAATGTTCTCATAATCTTTTCTGGTTTTATGTCACCCTTCTTTTTCAACTGAATGCAATGGAAGCATGCACTGCTCTTCCTTCTGATCTCAAAGAGGCTGTTGGAATGCTGTTCTGCAGTCTCTGTAGAAGGAAGAGGCTGCAGGGCTGCAACCTCTGCAGGAGCTTGGTGGTGTAGGATGACTTTGGTACGAGCAAAGTTTCCTGCTGTTCAGAAGGGTCAGTTATTTCTGATCAAATTTTAAGGGAGAAAGCTGAATGCCCCAGAAACAAAAGCAGCTCCCAGAGCTGACTCTCCATGTTACTAAACCTCAGGGCATTTGTAAAACACTCTGGTTCTTTTTAGGGCTGGAGCAACTTTGAGCTGCTCCTCTGTCCATTAACAATCTCCTGGGCACAGCAGTTTGAGGAAGAGGAGAATGTGTTCTCTTAATAGCTGCGTATCATTCAAGCAGTGTATGAAAAGAGTTCTCCCAATGAATAGGTTCCAAAGCTACTAGACACTTTGTTCAGTTGTTTATCATCTCTTACAACCTGAATCTACCTGTCCTCTCTCACCTGAAGCCTCTTTTCTTACTGCTGTAAAGAAAGGAATATTTGCAGTCTGTTTCTGATTTCTGTTAGCTTGTCTGGGTGTGCAAACACTGTCATTTCAGTGTGGATCTATTGTGGTAGTTTATCATGCTTATTTTGCATATCAGTCAAAGGCTGTTTCCAGGAGATGGTAAGGAGTGCTTAGTGGTCAAGGAGATCTCTAGGGCTAAACTCTGTTAGTAGGATGCTGTAGGTGCTTGATTCTATTTATTGTGAAATCTCAGAGTTGATATGGTAATCTTTGCATGAAAAGCAAAGCTGTTTGGTTTAAAAAAACAAGAAAAAAGAAAAGGCCCTCACACGTGTATTATGTTCTGACCTGGCCTTGCACTCCCTGCCGTGGTCTTCAGTCCCAGGCTGTCATTGCCAGCGCTATAATGTTCCTCTGGTGTGACACTGCTCCACTGCCACTGCTCCACCAGACTGGGGAAGCATGGCCCGACACCTGCCAGCCCCACCTCCTTCCCCCAGCACAGCCCCAACAGGGCTTGCTGCACTCAGGTCTGGAACAGCCCAGGATTGTTCCTTGATGTCTCAGTGTTGTTGTTTTATGGCCTTCAGGCTGTAATTTGGCAATGTTTTATATATCTCTGGCCCTTGACAGGTTTTCAGCTCTGCTATTTGATTGTGGGTTTCAGGAACCAGTCTCTTTGCACAAGTGCCTGTACATGGAGTCACGGGAGGGTTTCCTCCAGGTAGCACTGATCACACGGGAGGGGCAGCAGGTGCAGCTGACCTGCTGCGTCTCAAATCAACAGGTAACTTCAGCTGCAGCACTGCTGCAGATTTCCTTTCAAAGGCTAAGTTATAACCTCAAAACAACATAAAACCTTGTCTTGGGGTGACTCTATCATGTGTATCCCCTATCATGCTCTATGCCCAAAAAGTAATATTGTGCCTTTTCTGTGCCTTTAAACTGAGCTTGAAAAAAAAAAAAAAAACCC